>OX101822.2:34054199-34450697 GCA_944452925.2 Chrysolina oricalcia | reverse complement strand
CCGTAGGGTGAGTGACTATTGGGTCCGAGAATCGTGTGCCCAGATTAGACGGAGCGAACCAAGGATAACGGCCTTCTGCATTCTTGCTGCTAAGATTTCTGCCATATTACGGCAAGCAGGTATTATCTTCAAGTTAGAGAGCAGTGTGTCCATCATTCCACCAAGGACTCCTATAATCAGAACCACCATTTTGACAGAATGGTCTGGATATAACCTGCGGAGTTCAAAGAGAAGATCTCGATATTTAGTCCGTTTTTTCTCCTCTTTTCGAACGATATTCATTTCGCCTGGAGCGGAAAACTCCATGACGAATATAGTTCTACTTTGGTGGTCGAGGAGGACAACATCAGGCTTATTGGCTTGTATTTGCCTGAGGGTGGGGAATGAGTAGTTCCAATAGATTCGGCATCTCTCATTCTCCACCACGGACTCAATATCCCCCGGAACATAAGGCAACACCAGTGTCTCGTCTATACCGTACGAGTGTCGTAGATGGTAGTACAACGCTCGTAGCGCCGCGTTATGCCTGTGGATATAGGCTGAGACCGCATAAGATGGGCATGCTGATAGCAAATGCATTACGGTCTCAGGTGCCTCACGACATGCCCTGCATCGGGTGTCAGGGACGTCTATACCCATCACGCGACTACGGTAGACCAGGGTGTTGAAGACACCGTCCTGGCAGGCCATTATGAACCCCTCGGTCTCTGACTTTAGCTCACTCGACCTGAGGAAGGCAAAGGTCATGCTTTTGGATAAGCCAATGTCTTCGATGTTGTGAAAGAAGACACCATGCATTGGTTTATCCATATGTAGCTGTAGCAGGACCTCTGTCTCCGCAGCTTTCATGTGAGCTTTTTGCTGAACGGGTCAAAACTCGGTGATAGAGTTTGGGTTAGCCCGTTCAGTGTCGAATACGAGACCGAGTTCATCGGCCGCACGGGTTGCTGCCTTAAAAAGAAATGCTCCAATCCCTGCTTTTTGATGGTCGCGGACCATGCAGAGAAGGGAATCTCAACTCCTGATGACTTTACAGGCCCCATCCAGAACCATTCTGTTATGCAGATACTCCAAACTCAAAAGTCCACGGCCTCCCCGTTGTCTGGGAAAGTATAACCGTGGAAAGGACGATTTAGGATGCAAGCTCCTATTGAGATGAATCATTTTGCGAGTTTTAACGTCAAGTTGTCGCAGCTCTTCCTTAGTCCACTTCATTACTCCGAAAGAGTAGAGAAGGATCGGAACGGCAAGCATATTAGTTGCAGCAACTTTGTTCTTCCCCGACAGTTCTGATGACTAGATCTGTCGGAGTTTATGCTGATACTTGTCGCGGAAAGAGTTTTTAACTGCGAATACCTCTTGGGAGTGGCGTTGCTCCACCTCAAGGTAGGTATAAGTCTCTCCGGCATCCAGATGATGTAGGATGCTTCCGTCTACGAGCTGGACATCCTCTCCGTATTCCTCGCATCGTCCTCTTTTGAGATGAACCGTGGCACATTTGTTGATCCCAAATTCCATACCGATAGCATGCGTATATTCTTCCACCACCCTTAGGGACTGATGTAGGTCCCTTTCTCCAGAGGCATATAATTTGAGGTCATCCATGTAAAACAGATGGGTGACTTTATGCATCCGGTTGCTGGGGGCGCAGTTGTACCCACGGGTATTCCTGAGTACAACGGACAATGGCAATAGTGAGATGCAGAAGAGAAGAGGGCTGAGGGAGTCTCCCTGAAACACTCCTCTTCTAATGATGACCTGCTCTGTTTGGACTAGGTCTCTACCGGATCTTATGGTGAAGCGAGTCCTCCAGAGTGGCATCAGTTGTCCAATGCATCCCACTATTTGATCGGGTACCTCAAGACATCTGAGCAAATGCATGATTAACTCATGCGATGTTGTATCAAATGCCTTGCGGTAATCGATCCAGGCCATCGAAAGGTTACGCTTATACTGCACGGAGTCCTGCGTGATACATCTATCGATGAGCAGGTTCTTCTTGCAGCCGGCGACCCCTTTCTTTGACCCTCTTTCCTCATATATCCGTTCATACACCGGATCAACTGCCGAGAGAATGAGCGTGTATAAGATGCGCGTAAACAACTTATAGCACGCATTCAAGCATGTTATCGGCCTGTAATTCCTTGGATCAGACAAATCTCCGTTCTTGGGGATGAGCACGGTTCGCCCCTCGACAAACCACTCCGGAATCTGCTGCTCCCCATCTAGCCATGAGTTAAAAACTCTAGCCAGATGGCGGTGGGTTGTTGGAAACTTTTTCCACCAAAAGTTATTCAACCCATCAGGGCCTGGAGCAGCAAAGTTCTTTGAGCCTTTGAGGGCCCCTCGAACTTCTTCCGTGGTTATCGGATTGCGCAGATCATTGTGCTCAGGCTGCCGAAACGTCCTGCAGTAAGCTTCGAACTGCGCTAGGGCTGGAGTGTCTACATTGAGTGGTTGCGGAAACTCATAGATGTTCTTCCAGAAAGTTTCTACCCGATCAGCAGCCGGCGGGTTATCGACAACACGTGGAGGCTCTTGGAATAAGCGGAAAGGTTTATCGCGGAACTTTATGTTTTCCGCGATACTTCTCGCCCGCCTCACTAGTGACTTCTTTGCAGCCACTAGCATTCGTATCCTATCAAGACAGTGCTGTTTTATGGTAAACAGCACGCCTTGATTCAATGTATGGTGAGCTCGTCTTAGCCTTGCAGCAATTCGCCGCACTGCCGGCGTGAAAGGCCTATTGGCCGACATGTAGTCCACCACACACTGGATACGAGACGCGTGTTGTCTCGCCGACTTGATCTTAGCTTCCATCTTGTGAACGCGTCGCTCATGCCTCCCAACAAGAGCGGTGGTGTCCCTCCTCTCCGTCTGGGATATTGCACGAGCGGAGTCGTACACGACAGAATTGATCTGCCAGATGTTGGCCTCTTCTGGAAGAATATCGCCAATCTCCGCATCCACTCGTGCCAGTTCTTGCGGCTTCAAGGGCTTCATATTGTGAAGCGCCATGCGGGTTCTGATGTCCTCCATTGGTGGTATGATGCGAGCCTCCTCTACAGCCAGACCGACACGTGGCATATCTGCCACTTCGTTAACCGGCTGAGGAGGAGCTCTAACATAGCCTCGAGCCCGGAGATAGGATACATAATCCCTGAGATTTTGGGCGGAAACGGCGGCATGCTCTGGGTGTCTCTTACACCAAAGAGCATGCATCCTTGCCATGTATTATCCTCTCCGGACGGGCTCACTGCTCTCATAGCAATACAGAAGTCCATCCCTTAATCTATTATAATTAAGATGCCTTTTCCCCTTCCGGATGCGCATAAGCTGCCGGTCCGATTTTGCATACTTTGCTCGGGTAGGTGGTGTCGCAACTCACCAGGGCCCTAGGTGTTGGTTGACCTCCCTGCCTATTATTATTATTATTATTATTATTATTATTATTATTATTATTATTATTATTCTAACTCCAAAGAGCACTATCGAAAGTAGGACATTCTGTGACCGTTTGTGGAAAAATAAGTTGCCAGTTTTTATCTCCAAAGAGCACTACCAAAAGACCCCACCCGACACTTTGAAGTTCAATTCATTCCTTGCTTCCACCATGTTCAGACTTTGTTTATTTTTTGTCTCTCATTGTGCTCCAGTGTTGATGTTGATAAGGAGGTTATAGAACATCTTGAAATTTTAGGTTATTTGGAGGATATTGGTGATAATAATACTTTGATAGATCCTACCGAAGCTATAATAAATTTTGGAGACTTCTGTAATATAGATACAAATGGTAGCATAACGAAGGATTTCGCAGAATTCATTAGGAGACCACCTTGTGGTGTAATAGACCATCAAGTGGGTAACTTCAAAACAGTAAACATTTCAAGGTTACCCCATAATCTGAAATGGTATTTTTCTCAAGCAGATAGAAGAATATATAACATTACTCGAGATGCATTCGATACTTGGGCTGGTGTGACTAATCTATTATTCGCATATGCACCAAGAGATCCTGATATTTTAATCTGCTTCCAACAATCAAAACATTATAAATCGAAAAGATTTATTAAGGTTTGTATAATCTGAGATTTTCTTTGGACTCAATAACTGTGCTTTTTGATTCTCGAACCCCAACTTCATAATCCTTTGGAAAAAAATGAACATGTGATTGTTTGATGTAATTAACATTTGATCAGGGTATTTGATTTTAAATGAACTTCTTTTAGAGTCAAGCTCTGGTGTTGTTGTTGTTGTCCTAAATGGTGTTGTTGTCTTGGATAGCGTTGTGGTCAATTTTGTTGTAAAAGTTGTTGTCTTGGATGACATTGTAGCCGGTTTTGTTGTGAATGGTGTTGTTTTTCGACCCCGTTTTCCATACAATAATTGTATACCCCATATATCATCTTTGGAAAGTTCAGAAACACCATTACTGAATGAGTACATTATCGACTTTTCATCTGAGGAATGTTCTAATCCCAGTTCGTGTCCTATTTCGTGAATGATGGTAATCAAAAGAAGCTTATCATTAGACCAGTCTAGGTTCTTGTTCAAATGTATTTCCCTACATAAATGTTTTTCACTAGAGGGGAAAATAGGAAGATATGGTATTCGAAAAAAAAGAAAAGCACTTACTTATTCGTGCTTTTCTTTTTTTTCGAATACCATATCTTCCTATTTTCCCCTCTAGTGAAAAACATTTATGTAGGGAAATACATTTGAACAAGAACCTAGACTGGTCTAATGATAAGCTTCTTTTGATTACCATCATTCACGAAATAGGACACGAACTGGGATTAGAACATTCCTCAGATGAAAAGTCGATAATGTACTCATTCAGTAATGGTGTTTCTGAACTTTCCAAAGATGATATATGGGGTATACAATTATTGTATGGAAAACGGGGTCGAAAAACAACACCATTCACAACAAAACCGGCTACAATGTCATCCAAGACAACAACTTTTACAACAAAATTGACCACAACGCTATCCAAGACAACAACACCATTTAGGACAACAACAACAACACCAGAGCTTGACTCTAAAAGAAGTTCATTTAAAATCAAATACCCTGATCAAATGTTAATTACATCAAACAATCACATGTTCATTTTTTTCCAAAGGATTATGAAGTTGGGGTTCGAGAATCAAAAAGCACAGTTATTGAGTCCAAAGAAAATCTCAGATTATACAAACCTTAATAAATCTTTTCGATTTATAATGTTTTGATTGTTGGAAGCAGATTAAAATATCAGGATCTCTTGGTGCATATGCGAATAATAGATTAGTCACACCAGCCCAAGTATCGAATGCATCTCGAGTAATGTTATATATTCTTCTATCTGCTTGAGAAAAATACCATTTCAGATTATGGGGTAACCTTGAAATGTTTACTGTTTTGAAGTTACCCACTTGATGGTCTATTACACCACAAGGTGGTCTCCTAATGAATTCTGCGAAATCCTTCGTTATGCTACCATTTGTATCTATATTACAGAAGTCTCCAAAATTTATTATAGCTTCGGTAGGATCTATCAAAGTATTATTATCACCAATATCCTCCAAATAACCTAAAATTTCAAGATGTTCTATAACCTCCTTATCAACATCAACACTGGAGCACAATGAGAGACAAAAAATAAACAAAGTCTGAACATGGTGGAAGCAAGGAATGAATTGAACTTCAAAGTGTCGGGTGGGGTCTTTTGGTAGTGCTCTTTGGAGATAAAAACTGGCAACTTATTTTTCCACAAACGGTCACAGAATGTCCTACTTTCGATAGTGCTCTTTGGAGTTAGAATAATAATAATAATAATAATAATAATAATAATAATAATAATAATAATAGGCAGGGAGGTCAACCAACACCTAGGGCCCTGGTGAGTTGCGACACCACCTACCCGAGCAAAGTATGCAAAATCGGACCGGCAGCTTATGCGCATCCGGAAGGGGAAAACGCATCTTAATTATAATAGATTAAGGGATGGACTTCTGTATTGCTATGAGAGCAGTGAGCCCGTCCGGAGAGGATAATACATGGCAAGGATGCATGCTCTTTGGTGTAAGAGACACCCAGAGCATGCCGCCGTTTCCGCCCAAAATCTCAGGGATTATGTATCCTATCTCCGGGCTCGAGGCTATGTTAGAGCTCCTCCTCAGCCGGTTAACGAAGTGGCAGATATGCCACGTGTCGGTCTGGCTGTAGAGGAGGCTCGCATCATACCACCAATGGAGGACATCAGAACCCGCATGGCGCTTCACAATATGAAGCCCTTGAAGCCGCAAGAACTGGCACGAGTGGATGCGGAGATTGGCGATATTCTTCCAGAAGAGGCCAACATCTGGCAGATCAATTCTGTCGTGTACGACTCCGCTCGTGCAATATCCCAGACGGAGAGGAGGGACACCACCGCTCTTGTTGGGAGGCATGAGCGACGCGTTCACAAGATGGAAGCTAAGATCAAGTCGGCGAGACAACACGCGTCTCGTATCCAGTGTGTGGTGGACTACATGTCGGCCAATAGGCCTTTCACGCCGGCAGTGCGGCGAATTGCTGCAAGGCTAAGACGAGCTCACCATACATTGAATCAAGGCGTGCTGTTTACCATAAAACAGCACTGTCTTGATAGGATACGAATGCTAGTGGCTGCAAAGAAGTCACTAGTGAGGCGGGCGAGAAGTATCGCGGAAAACATAAAGTTCCGCGATAAACCTTTCCGCTTATTCCAAGAGCCTCCACGTGTTGTCGATAACCCGCCGGCTGCTGATCGGGTAGAAACTTTCTGGAAGAACATCTATGAGTTTCCGCAACCACTCAATGTAGACACTCCAGCCCTAGCGCAGTTCGAAGCTTACTGCAGGACGTTTCGGCAGCCTGAGCACAATGATCTGCGCAATCCGATAACCACGGAAGAAGTTCGAGGGGCCCTCAAAGGCTCAAAGAACTTTGCTGCTCCAGGCCCTGATGGGTTGAATAACTTTTGGTGGAAAAAGTTTCCAACAACCCACCGCCATCTGGCTAGAGTTTTTAACTCATGGCTAGATGGGGAGCAGCAGATTCCGGAGTGGTTTGTCGAGGGGCGAACCGTGCTCATCCCCAAGAACGGAGATTTGTCTGATCCAAGGAATTACAGGCCGATAACATGCTTGAATGCGTGCTATAAGTTGTTTACGCGCATCTTATACACGCTCATTCTCTCGGCAGTTGATCCGGTGTATGAACGGATATATGAGGAAAGAGGGTCAAAGAAAGGGGTCGCCGGCTGCAAGAAGAACCTGCTCATCGATAGATGTATCACGCAGGACTCCGTGCAGTATAAGCGTAACCTTTCGATGGCCTGGATCGATTACCGCAAGGCATTTGATACAACATCGCATGAGTTAATCATGCATTTGCTCAGATGTCTTGAGGTACCCGATCAAATAGTGGGATGCATTGGACAACTGATGCCACTCTGGAGGACTCGCTTCACCATAAGATCCGGTAGAGACCTAGTCCAAACAGAGCAGGTCATCATTAGAAGAGGAGTGTTTCAGGGAGACTCCCTCAGCCCTCTTCTCTTCTGCATCTCACTATTGCCATTGTCCGTTGTACTCAGGAATACCCGTGGGTACAACTGCGCCCCCAGCAACCGGATGCATAAAGTCACCCATCTGTTTTACATGGATGACCTCAAATTATATGCCTCTGGAGAAAGGGACCTACATCAGTCCCTAAGGGTGGTGGAAGAATATACGCATGCTATCGGTATGGAATTTGGGATCAACAAATGTGCCACGGTTCATCTCAAAAGAGGACGATGCGAGGAATACGGAGAGGATGTCCAGCTCGTAGACGGAAGCATCCTACATCATCTGGATGCCGGAGAGACTTATACCTACCTTGAGGTGGAGCAACGCCACTCCCAAGAGGTATTCGCAGTTAAAAACTCTCTCCGCGACAAGTATCAGCATAAACTCCGACAGATCTAGTCATCAGAACTGTCGGGGAAGAACAAAGTTGCTGCAACTAATATGCTTGCCGTTCCGATCCTTCTCTACTCTTTCGGAGTAATGAAGTGGACTAAGGAAGAGCTGCGACAACTTGACGTTAAAACTCGCAAAATGATTCATCTCAATAGGAGCTTGCATCCTAAATCGTCCTTTCCACGGTTATACTTTCCCAGACAACGGGGAGGCCGTGGACTTTTGAGTTTGGAGTATCTGCATAACAGAATGGTTCTGGATGGGGCCTGTAAAGTCATCAGGAGTTGAGATTCCCTTCTCTGCATGGTCCGCGACCATCAAAAAGCAGGGATTGGAGCATTTCTTTTTAAGGCAGCAACCCGTGCGGCCGATGAACTCGGTCTCGTATTCGACACTGAACGGGCTAACCCAAACTCTATCACCGAGTTTTGACCCGTTCAGCAAAAAGCTCACATGAAAGCTGCGGAGACAGAGGTCCTGCTACAGCTACATATGGATAAACCAATGCATGGTGTCTTCTTTCACAACATCGAAGACATTGGCTTATCCAAAAGCATGACCTTTGCCTTCCTCAGGTCGAGTGAGCTAAAGTCAGAGACCGAGGGGTTCATAATGGCCTGCCAGGACGGTGTCTTCAACACCCTGGTCTACCGTAGTCGCGTGATGGGTATAGACGTCCCTGACACCCGATGCAGGGCATGTCGTGAGGCACCTGAGACCGTAATGCATTTGCTATCAGCATGCCCATCTTATGCGGTCTCAGCCTATATCCACAGGCATAACGCGGCGCTACGAGCGTTGTACTACCATCTACGACACTCGTACGGTATAGACGAGACACTGGTGTTGCCTTATGTTCCGGGGGATATTGAGTCCGTGGTGGAGAATGAGAGATGCCGAATCTATTGGAACTACTCATTCCCCACCCTCAGGCAAATACAAGCCAATAAGCCTGATGTTGTCCTCCTCGACCACCAAAGTAGAACTATATTCGTCATGGAGTTTTCCGCTCCAGGCGAAATGAATATCGTTCGAAAAGAGGAGAAAAAACGGACTAAATATCGAGATCTTCTCTTTGAACTCCGCAGGTTATATCCAGACCATTCTGTCAAAATGGTGGTTCTGATTATAGGAGTCCTTGGTGGAATGATGGACACACTGCTCTCTAACTTGAAGATAATACCTGCTTGCCGTAATATGGCAGAAATCTTAGCAGCAAGAATGCAGAAGGCCGTTATCCTTGGTTCGCTCCGTCTAATCTGGGCACACGATTCTCGGACCCAATAGTCACTCACCCTACGGACGTAGGGGGTGATTATTGGGGTTAACGACACAAGCGCGCCCTCCGGATGGGTCGGAGCACCGGAGACAGGGCCTGACTGGTACACTCCTAAGGAGAAAAAAAAAATAGTAAAGGTCTTTATTCATAAGTTTAACAATTTTCGTAACAAATAATCGTATAGTAGGGCGAGGTTCAATTCATGCAGTCGATTTTTTTGAAGGGATGACACGTGTTCATTAATGTTTTTTCGTTATCGTTTTCGTTAATCTGTACAGTGGCCACCTTTCGATTTTTCCGAAGCGATGACACGTGTTCATTAACGCTTTTTCGTTGGCGTTCTTGTTAACCTATGCAGTGGTCACCGTTTGATATTTTTGAAGCGATGACACGGCGTGTTTTTTTGACAACATAGCGCATAACCATTTGTAAAGAATATCAGCGTTTCGTCGGCGTGCGGTAAAAGTTTTGCAACTTGGCTATGGTCGGTAATACAGATTCCGTACTTGGTGGCTGACGTGAAGTTAGCTACACCAGACTCGAAAGCCCCCTGTCTGAGTGTCTGGGGCTGAGTGCTGTGGTGTCGTTGTTCGATTTTTTCGAAGCGGTGACATGTGTTCATTAACGTTTTTTCGTTATCGTTTACGTTAATCTGTACAGTGGCCACCGTTCGATTTTTTTCGAAGCGATGACACGTGTTCATTAACGCTTTTTCGCCGGTGTTCTTGTTAACCTATGCAGTGGTCACCTTTTGATTTTTTTTGAAACGATGCCACGTCGTGTTTTTTTGACAACATAACCATTTGTAAAGAATATCAGCGTTTCGTCGACGTGCGGTAGATAAGACGTAAATAACACAACTCGACTTCACCGATCGGAAACCTTGGCTACTTCCTACATAATATTAACTTATCGAAACACTGCACAACATTTCTTCACATATTTTTCATGATAATATTTACCAACAATAACAATCAATGCTTCTTACTGTCTTTTGACGAAATAAAAATAAAAATCCATTTTCGTCCAACAACTCAAATACGTCAAACCGACTTCTACCGATCTTGCCTACCAACGATCCCCGATGATGACCACACCCTATCTCTTATCACCATGTTCAACGGTGCTTCGCAACTCTTATCTCAATGACACCACTTCTTTCATGATAATATTTACAACCAATTTTTCATTACCGAATATTGGGAAAATATGTTACGCTGTCACATGGTCACTTAAGGCCATTGGGGAAGCAAAATTGTGAACGCCGGAACCCAAAATACAAGGAGTGGGGGCAGAAAAATGAAAAAAACGGCTGGGCGTCTGCGCGAAATGGCTGAGTCGACTGGGTGGCTAAGTGTCTGTCTGCCTAAACTAACGACACTTCTACTGATAATCTCTTTGATTCTTGTTTGAGCAATTTGATTATGTGAAGGAAAAAATAATTTAAAGTCCATGATTGAATTGATGAAAACCAAATTTCGAAATGTCAATTCTGCACATAAACTTCAGAAAATCATACTAGAAAAAATTGTCGACCACAAAGAAATTACTATTGGCTATAAAAATTGTAGAATCTATAATGAAAAACTGAATAAATATAAAGCCGAAACAGTTGCATGCAAATTTCCCTATGTGTCAAATATAATAGATACTCTTAACTTTTTGTTCAAAAATTAAACATTTCAGAAGGAAATTTGTGAGAACACCATCTAAATTTAATCAACTTACTCGAGCATTCACTGTGGAACCTTATTTAATACGTTTTCAAAAACAATAAACATTGTTCATCCAGGCTTACTGGGATGCATTCGAAACTGTCAATAAAAGAAAACTGGAGGGCAAAAATTGGGAGGGATAAATTTCATCATTCTAAATTTAAATCCATGTTTCAATTCCAAATTGGATAATATATTTCTGCTTGCTTTATCCACTCTTTTAGCAATCATTTCAGCTATTTTTCTGAGATATTGGCGAAAATCATATAGGGTTTTTCATTATCACGAATTTTTTTTCCGCGATTATACTCGATTTTTGCATTCATTTGTTTAGAAAGTGTTACGATACTGCTTTCCTGAGATATTTACCAAATTCATACAGGGTTTTTCATCAGTAAGGATTTTTTCGTGATTACACTAGATTTCACTATCGGAGACGATCCATCACATACAGTGGAAGTGAGATAAAACTGGGAGGGTGAACAAACTTTCAGTCTAACTCCACCAAAAATAATCTTTATTGAAGATACCATGCAGTCGGAAGACTTACATCAATAGATAGGACATGTTTCGAAGGATTAATCCTTCATCTTCAGTAAACTAGGGGTTGATTACAAGTCGATCTAAAGAAAAGTAAAAAGGGTTACCATAGAGTTGAGAATTACATTAAATCATGTGGAGTATATGGTGGAAAAATAACATTAAAACCGAAAAACTTTTAAAAAACTTACGACACTAGATTTCATTTGTTTAGATTTTGTCGTGTATTACGTTCGAACCTTTTTTTTCCGAAATTTTGACCGAAATTATACATGTTTTCCCGTTATAACGATTTTTTTCTGCGATCAGATTCGATTTTTTGCATTCATTTGTTTATATTCAAGCTTTTTTGATATTTTGACCGAAATTATACCGGGTTTTTCGTCATAACGGATTTTTTAAAGCGATTTGACTAGAATTTAGCATTTATTCGTTTTGATCTTGTCGCGTTTTACGATTTTAGACTGAAAGACTAGACCAGACTGAAAATATAATACATCGAGAATGAAAAGAGATAGAGAGATGCGGTTTTCACCAAAGAAAAGTCTTGGCTAACCTAACAAGCGTTAGGTTTTACTGAACATTCAACAAATACGATAGTTACGGCATAGAGTAGGATAGAATGACAATAGTTCATTTCATATCAAAATCAGTTTCTACACATGTTTTCTGCCGTCTTTTTACCCATTTAGTGTCTTAAAATAAAGAAAATTCAATATCTCGAGAACGGAAAGAGAGACGGTTTTCATTAGAGGGTTTGTTTTGTCTCACTGGGCATTTTTTGTGGATTTTGACGATTTTTTACAAAAATCATACAGGTTTTACCAAAATTATGTATTTTTTTCCGATTAGGTTTGATTTTTAGCATTTTTTCGTTTATATATTTATCGCGTATCACGAAATTAGCTTTTTCTTGGGATTTTGATGGAAATCATAGGGGGTTTTCCAATATTAAGGATTTTTTCCGCATTAGACTCGATCTTTTGCATTCGTTTGTTTAGATTTTGTTGCGTATTACGATTTATGTTCTTTTATGAGATTTTGACCGAATTTATACAGGGTTTTTAATTATAATGTATTGTTTATTCGCGATTGCACTAGATTTTCAGCATTTATTTGTTTAGATTTTGTAGTGTATTACGATTTCAGCTTTTTGAAATTTTAAACGAAATCATATAGAGTTTTCATCATCAAGACTTTTTTTCTGCAATTCGTCTAGAATTCTATGATATATTTGTTCAAATTTTATTGTGTATTACGATTTTAGTTATATTAGTTTTAGATTTTGACCGAAATCATACAGGGTTAGAATTCTCTCCTCAGCCCGCGAAATTCATTTTATTTGCAAAAAATTGATGTTCAATGATATGAATGAACCAGTGATGTTTGCGATATTTTTGTTGATGCATGTAGCTGTTGCCCAGCAAGAACCGACGTGGAGGTGGAGAGTATATCTTGCCAAGGAAAGAATGAGAAGATATGAAAGGAAGAAAATGTGTGGAATAAATGTTTTAAAACATAGACATAAATAAAGGAGGGAAGAAAGAACGGAAAAGGTGAAATGAATTCGTGAAGATATGTATTTACAGTATACATCGACGGAGAATTGTTTTACAAGCGATATCGCAAATCAACCATGATTTTTTCGATTTCTGTTTGAGGAGTATATTCGCTTGGTTTGTTTGTCACCAAGAGTGTGAATAAACGTCGTATAATGCCTAGTGAGGGGCATTTTCTGACTTCAATTACGGAAGAAGTATTGCTAAATTGCCAATCTTTCGTGCAATATTTTTGCGTGTTCAATTGCGAACAAAACATAGCTCTATCTTGTTAATCGCTATATTCTGTGCACTGTCGTCGACTCGTACTATCTGCCGGGGTTGGAGGAGTGTGTGGACGTGGTCTTACCACTGATGCAGAAAGCGGGTATATTACCACGCATATGCGTGTTTTACGTCGTTTTTGTAGACCAGAGGGACCTGGTTGTGGTTCAGGTTAGGGCCTTGGAACTGATGCTAGTGCAGGTTTTTGTACTGGATCAGATATTTTGCTATCTGCTTTGGACGATTCAGTTTCAGGCCGATGCAATAGACGTAATCTATACCAGTACGTCAAAAGGTCGTGGGGAAGTATTGAATATACTTGTAAATATAAGACTGGAGTAGTGTGCGATCGAAATTTGTGTTTGTAGTGGTTGTTGCCAGGAATACTGACATTGAAGAATGGGATGGTATCTCTATTGCTGCTAGGACTCCACGCGGATCAGTGGTGATGTTGATGCACCGCGTTTGTACTACAGTGCCTTCGTAATGTCTTCGTTGATATGTACCTATTACCCTAGGACCGAAGTCCTTGTGGATGTCCATATGTTGACATTTGGTCCATAGAGGATGTACGACAGCCGAGCAATACATTTCAGTAGAACGATGTGCGTTGAAGTGAAAGCATCGTATTTGACGGCTGCGGTAAGGTACGTCTTTATAGCATCGTTGAACCGCGGTTATATTGATCGTGGTCATGTATGTTGTATTGCAGGATACCGTTTCCTGCAATGTCGGTTCTTAGACTACGCGTGTTTACCGAAACTTTTAGACGAGCGTAGTCTAAGTTATAAGCTCGCCCTTCAATAAAATACCAAATTTTTAAATCGGAGTCATACACCCCCCAAATGTCGTTTATGTTAGATCGTTTGTAGTAGGAAGAACGGGCATTCGTGAAGTTCCTTATGTATTATATGGCTGTGGTGGACATGTGGTCTATCCAATTTCCGTTATAGGTTCCGATCACAATGTTATTGTCGTCATTGTCATCGTTGACGTTGTGTCGATGTTTGTCAAACTTAGAAATATTCGTTGTTTCAGTTTTAAGTAAAGTGATTCATGTGCAAGAGCTGCAGTGGCATTGTTATAATTTGTGAAATTCACGACTATTTCTATTCTAAGTTGTAAGTTGTTTGTAATTACATTGAAGAAATCGTGGATGGTATCTTCAAATGTTTTGATAGGTTTGTTTTTTTTTTATAATTTAGGAGCTGCATGTTTGGAAATGTCCGAAAATATTTGAAATTATAGCGTTTGTGTTCCGCAGATTTCGAATATAGTGACTGGAAATACGAAATTTTCTCGTACATGATGTTTTTCACGCTGATTTCTGATTTCATGCCATCATTTAAAAGTCAAGTTAATTTTCCAGTACCTCCGAGTAAGTGCACTTTTCTGCAGTCAGCACTCTACTAGACTTCTGCTTTGGACGATTCAGTTTCAGGCCGATGCAATAGACGTAATCTATACCAGTACGTCAAAAGGTCGTGGGGAAGTATTGAATATACTTGTAAATATAAGACTGGAGTAGTGTGCGATCGAAATTTGTGTTTGTAGTGGTTGTTGCCAGGAATACTAACATTGAAGAATGGGATGGTATCTCTATTGCTGCTAGGACTTCACGCGGATCAGTGGTGATGTTGATGCACCGCGTTTGTACTACAGTGCCTTCGTAATGTCTTCGTTGATATGTACCTATTACCCTAGGACCGAAGTCCTTGTGGATGTCCATATGTTGACATTTGGTCCATAGAGGATGTACGACAGCCGAGCAATACATTTCAGTAGAACGATGTGCGTTGAAGTGAAAGCATCGTATTTGACGGCTGCGGTAAGGTACGTCTTTATAGCTTCGTTGAACCGCGGTTATATTGATCGTGGTCATGTATGTTGTATTGCAGGATACCGTTTCCTGCAATGTCGGTTCTTAGACTACGCGTGTTTACCGAAACTTTTAGACGAGCGTAGTCTAAGTTATAAGCTCGCCCTTCAATAAAATACCAAATTTTTAAATCGGAGTCATACACCTCCCAAATGTCGTTTATGTTAGATCGTTTGTAGTAGGAAGAACGGGCATTCGTGAAGTTCCTTATGTATTATATAGCTGTGGTGGACATGTGGTCTATCCAATTTCCGTTATAGGTTCCGATCACAATGTTATTGTCGTCATTGTCATCGTTGACGTTGTGTCGATGTTTGTCAAACTTAGAAATATTCGTTGTTTCAGTTTTAAGTAAAGTGATTCATGTGCAAGAGCTGCAGTGGCATTGTTATAATTTGTGAAATTCACGACTATTTCTATTCTAAGTTGTAAGTTGTTTGTAATTACATTGAAGAAATCGTGGATGGTATCTTCAAATGTTTTGATAGGTTTGTTTTTTTTTTTAATTTAGGAGCTGCATGTTTGGAAATGTCCGAAAATATTTGAAATTATAGCGTTTGTGTTCCGCAGATTTCGAATATAGTGACTGGAAATACGAAATTTTCTCGTACATGATGTTTTTCACGCTGATTTCTGATTTCATGCCATCATTTAAAAGTCAAGTTAATTTTTCAGTACCTCCTAGTGAGTGCACTTTTCTGCAGTCAGCACTCTACTAGACTTCGTGAGTCAACGAAGTGGGTGAAAAAATCTCTATTATTTGTCATATGACTACTAGCACCAGAGTTAATGAGCCACTGCTATGTTATAGCTCAATCACTCACACTGAACGAACATGTGTTTCTTCTTCACCTACGACATCGTCATTGTCTGTGGAAACCACATTTTCTACATTTGAATATCTTTTGTGACTTCTCTTGTAATGATAATAATTTTTCTGGACGTTGCCAGTGGCAGAAGAAATAGGTAAATGTTCTTGTCCTTGTACTTTTTTATGATAATGCATTTTGTTCACTTTCAGGGCCAAACTAGTATTGGTTTTGGAGTTTTTTCTTCTTCAGTGATAATCCTGTATCAGTTTTCGTTCGACCATATCCATGGTGAGATGACTTTCTGCTCTACCTTCTATTTTTTTTATAAACAGGTTGACTGCCACGGCAGTTGTACATTTTTGCCATTTTGCCACAGCGGTCGTATACGACCGCTACGACATACGAACATTTGAATTGTGCAATGAATAAGCCAAATAAAAATATAAAAAATATCTCAAAAATATGTATTATACTCTTATAATACAAAAAACTAAACGCAGGATACAAATTTAAAGAAAAAACAACATTTCTAAGAATTGAAAGGAATATACTTATTGTTTATTTATTTATTTAAAGAATAGTGAGGATTTCCACCGCAAGCTCCACAATTTGTCACTACTTTCTTCACACTATTTTTCGTAATTTCTCTTCTCAGTTTCTTTTGATAGCACCCTTTCTCACTTTATCATACAAACCTTCTTTCTTCAGTAAGTTGTGTTGAACGTATCTTCTTCTCTTTCTTTCTGTTGTTCTTCATTCCCATTGGCATCAATTGGATTAGTGAGAAGGACTCTTATAATCGACTCTCGGAATTCAGTTATTTTAATTTTTCGTTAGCGAGTATATCATATACTAGGTATGCATTTAACACGGCATTGCTTGAAAGAAATTCCACCGCTAGTTTTCTGTACCATTTCAGTGACTTCCTCAATGGTGAGTGGTCAGACTGATCGATTGATGATTTCGCTTCATTATAGTCGATGACGGCTTTGGGATTTTTTACTATGCCGTTACAGCGTTGTACATCAAATGTTTCGATAGTTTGTCTGGTGTCCTTCCATTTCATTTCACAAACGCCATTTTCTAGGCCAAAAATCTCATATTTTTTAAATTTCGTTTGGATAACTTCTTTAGGATTTCCTCGTCTGTTGGCTGTTAGGATACAAAAATAATGTGTTTTATTGACTAACAATATGTAGGTCATTTCGAGACTGGTATAGTCGTTGTCAGAGAATGTGGCTCTGCCCGAGTTGAGGAGATCTTTTGACAAGTTTACTATAATATTGGTCGAGAAAAGCTGCTCCTTCTTTTTTCTCTTTGTCTGCATAAATTTATGATTCCTTGTATAGCTATTGTCGCTGTATAATTTGAAAAGTTTTATCTCATATTTGTGGGTTTTTTGAGGTACATATTGTTTGAAAATTAGGCGACCTTGAAAAGGAATCACTGACTCATCAACGCAAAATATGCGACTTGGAGTATAAATCTCTTGAAACCGTTTGATCAGTGCATCTACAAGAGGCTTTATTCTATACAAACGGTCACCTTCCGAAGATGTTTGATTGTCGGGAAAGTGCCACCTTTGAAGAAGCAATTGAAACCTATTTCTTGTCACAATTTTAGGAATAATGCAATTTTTGAAAAGTTCATCCACAATCCAATACTTCTCCACTGAAGGCATTCTCACAATACCCATGTAGGCACAATACCAATAAATTTCAAAATTTCTGATTTATCAGAGGGAACCTACTGATGTGATCGTGATTCATTACTTATGCCCTTTGTTTCACAGACCACTTGCGTTGCGTATAAGTTAGTCTGATTTGTCATTTCGCTAATGATTTCATCATCAACAAACGCTCGCCAACTGGTATATGGGGATAACTCACCTATAAGAGCAGAAGCGTAGTTTTCTTGAAGACCACCTTGTCCCACGTAATCAAAAACGCAATGATTTCCAACAGGTTCTTCCCATGTAATTTTGGTATGGTCGTGAACATCTTCAGTTTCTTGGTTTGTGAAATTTTTAGACTCTTCGACTTTGAAAAATTCATCTGATTCTTGTTGTGGAACGATTTCATCTTCAAGGGGGCAGGCGTTAGATGTATTTTGTTTTGTTCTCCATATTCAGATTCGACAAGCGATTTTGAACAGCTTGGCTGATCTTCAATATTGGTCTTTTTACAACTTTTGCTGAAATCTGCACATTACTTTTTTTTCTACGTTCATTTTCTTCTTTAGAATCACCAGAGCTGTTCAAAACTTCTTCGTCGCTAGACAGTAAAAATGTAGGATCCAGATCAGATTCAAAGCTAAAGGCATTCAAGCTGCTTTCATGATATAAAAATAACAACTTAGTATGGAACAAGAACATAGTAAAACTTATATAAAATCATTTCAAATTGATGTGATTTTAGTCCATAAACAGTTACAAATTATTCAGTATGAAACCGTAAGTAACAGATTCAGTCTTTGATGAGAACAATGTTGAAACTACTTGACGGAAGACAATTAATCATATAATTAAAAATGGATATCGTAATCCACTTTTCCGCTTTAACCTGGTGTATTCGTCGGCAAGTCTCTAACAAAAAACAACTATTGCCCCTACGACCTTTGAATTATATCTGTTAGATTCTTGCCAAAGTTCTCTACAAGAACTACTTTGCAGTGATCTTCAATGAACATAGCTGCGAATGTTTTTCGATTTATGGTTCTTATGGTTTTATGGTTCTTGCCAATCATCAGCGAAGGCTAATTCTCCCAATTAAACCGAAAGACCACTTCAGCATTTGTTGGGAGTTCCTGAGATAAATACTGAAGTATGTATCCAGCGCCATCTCTAGGTTCCAGGGTGCACTCCGACTATAGTATCCACTTTTTCCGAAGCCAAAGTTTCATGAGAACAATGTCGATACTACTTGACGGAAGACAATCAAATAATTAAAAATGGATTATATAATCCTCTCTTCCGCTTTCACCCATCCAATAGGTGTATTGTCATTGATGATTGCTGGATATTCATTTCGGCTTGAAAGAAAAGATTATGCATTTGATGCTGTAGTATTATACGGGTTCTGTTATCATGATTTCGCAGTTTCTTTGCAATATATTCACCAAATATTGAACACTCGTTTTTTTTATCCAGTTTTACTGTACCCTGTAAAATATGAAAAGCCTACTTTATTCGAGGATCCTCTGATCGTTTCCTCTTTGGAGCCAGACTCTTGGGAGATTTTTTCTGTGGTGGGTTGCTTGGTTTATTGACCATATTTTTTTGTGGTCAGGGTTATTTTGATCGGAATTCCGTTGTAAGTCGTCTGCAGCTTCCTTTGACTCTAAATTTTCGATGGGCTATTTTTCAGCCACTTCTTCTTTAGGATAATTCTGAAATAAAAATACTTGTGCTAGGTACCTTCAACATAATGGTGGGAAATATCCAAATTAGAAGAAACTTGGAATTTTCCACACTATCTTGGAGCGCTCGATGGGAAACATATTTTATTGCAATCGACAATCCATAGCGGAAGTACAATATTACATCTACAAGTCAAGTTTCATCGTTTCAAGCACAGTGTACGACCGCCGCACAGTGGGCCAGGGATCCCCTAAACATTGAAAAAGTCAGTTTTGAATAATAAAAGCTCACTAATTCTCCTCATGCTGAAAACAGTCAAGTAGGCCATAAACCTTGTAAAAACAATATAATTATTTATTTGTGTCAGCTTTCATGGTGACATGCTGGTTTGACAAATCTCGGTAAATTAAATTATTGCCCGCTTTATTTAGTTCAAACAAATGGCTCAAGTTTGAGACGATACAATTCGAGGTGGATTAAGTATTTGACATACGCAATGGATGGACTAGATTCAGGTAAGCTTAAGGTTTTATTCCACATAAATTATGTAGTTTTTTTTTGCGAAGTTACTGAAAATTTTATTCATTTAGTGAATGCGTGTAAAAGCAAAAATGAAATATAACTTCGATATTTCACGAGAGATATCTCCAGAGCTACACTGAGCTACACGTTTTTGTTGATGTAATTAAAATTAACAATTCTAAGGCTTCATTATTGAAAAAAAACCTGATGCCTAATGATGCCTATACAGGAGAAAAAGCAACATTTTCTGTGTGGGGAAGGTATTATAAGCACACGCGTGTGGATATACACAGTAACATTAATGAAATTTTCCATTACAATTTCATGCAAAATATCGTATACTTATCGGCAATGAATGAAAAGGTAATTAGTAGGTACGAAATTAACAGTTTTGACAGTATATTTTCGAAATGTCATATTTAAAAGTAGTTTTTTTCCCGTTCAGTCGTTGCTTTGGTATAACTTGGTAGAGTAATTTCAAATGATACATGATGAGAACTGTTCCTAAACTGCATCAAGCAAAAAAGTGTAGAGTTACAACTTTTTTAATAAAAGAATATTAATTTTTTATTTTAGATCGAAGAGTCCACAGGATTCAGATCAGATCATTATTTGATGGTGGGATGAAACGAAATGAAATAAAAGAAACTCGTTAACTGTGGTATGCCAAAAGTGTAGCCAGCAAAATCAAAAAACAATTCAAGATTTAGCTAAGAATTACGCTATTCAGATCCGTAGAAGATGGATCGCAGTAAATAGGACTAAGCATGTTTTTTTGAGAAAAAATGAGAACTGGTTGAAAAACTCTCTACTTTTTAATTGCATGTCTGCCAAAAAAGCAGATGGTGCAGGAAGACCAAAATTAGAATTTGGCCAACTCACCTACAGCGGAAAACTTCGTAGAACTAAACATTTAAGAAATTCAGATAGTAACGAACTTCTGTTTGCAGCTCAGATGAATCTATAATCCAATGGAAGAAAAACGACCTCCAAATGTATACGCAACATTATATATGAAAATAATATTGTAAACGAATCTGAGTACAGTAGAAGTCAATTGGGCAGTGAAAGATCCTTGGCTTTAATAGTGGATGCTAGATTATCTAAAAGGCAGTACCAAGAGTTGAGGAATGTAGCAAAGGAAAATAACTCCAATCTCTATCCTCCATATAATCAAATTAGAGAGGCCAAAAAGTTGTGCTATCCCAACAACATTACAGCCACTGAACATTCTGCTTCCGTGGAACTTCAGTCATTACTTGACCATACGACTCGTAGATTGCTTTCAACTCTAGAATTGGATGCTTTTGAAGGCCTAAAGCAACGTGAATTATTCATGATTTCCAAATGGGGTATGGATGGTAGTTCTGGACAAAAGGAATATAAGCAGGCGTTTGAAGGTAATTATTCAGATACGAATTTACTTACGACATGTTTGGTTCCACTGCAGCTATACACTCATAATAAAAAAAAAAGAGAAGATTTTAATTTGGAATAATCCTTCACCTTCATCTACCAGATACTGCCGACCTTGTAAAATTCAATTTGTGAAAGAAAATATTGAAGTACCAAATATCGAATATGCCGTTATGCAAGCCGAAATTGACAACTTAATTCCAACGAAGTTCCTGATAAATGAAAACCATTTTGACATAAAACATGAACTTTACATGACAATGATCGACACAAAAATGATAAATTCTTTAACTGGTACTTCGTCGCAAGTATGCTATTTATGTGGGGCTTCCCTAAATGAAATGAACGACATTAAAAAGGTCTCTAAAAAACCTATAAAAGATGAATATCTGAAATTCGGGATCACATCCCTCCACATCTGGATGAGATCGTTTGAATGCCTCCTAAAAATTGCGTATCGTTTATCACTTAAAAAGTGGCAGGCACGTGGTGGAGATAAGCTTATCATTAAAAAACAAAAACTTAAAATTCAAAACGAATTTAAATCTCGTCATCTTACAAGTCATTGCTAGTGGATTTAATGTGAAGAAGAATGAATTTGATACATATGCAATGGAAACTGCTGAATATTTGGTAACAAAATATCCCTGGTATAAAATGCCAGCAGGCATTCACAAAATGCTAATACATGGTTCAGTCATTGTACAGTCAGCACCCGTGCCAATAGGACAGTTGTCCGAAGAAGCCCAAGAGGCACGCAACAAGGAATACAGGAGATATAGGGAACATCACTCCAGAAAGTTCAATAGAGTTGCCTCAAATATTGATGTCTTTAATAACATGCTCGTTTCCTCTGATCCAAAAATCACTAGCTTAAGAAAAAGAATTTCAATTAAAAAAAGAAAATTTTGCCCAGATGCACTGAACCTATTGCAGTCAACGGTTGTTTTGACAGCGATGCAAGCTCCGATAGTGACTCGGAATAAGTAAAATTATATGTTTTCCGTAGTTGTTTAATCAAATGTTTTTATTTTTTGTAATGTTTCTAATGTTGAAATCAAAACAAAAACAAATGTTTTGAAATGTTGAAAGCCATTGTATTTTTTGAATTTGTTATTGTGTTTTCTGTAGTTTGCCATTAAATTAAAACAGTTTTAATAAATGTTTCGCATAACTCTGCTTTTTCAATCGTGCACCAATCAGCTACGAAAAGAGCAAAATTTGGATGTTTGTGTCGATAACGATAACATGTTTAGGGAAAAATATAAATGTATATATGTACAGAATGACCCACTTTGAAGCTCTAAAACTGTTAATTATTATCCGATTCAGAAGTTTTTTTTTTCAATAAAGATGGACGCATTCCCACGTAATTTTTACATAAACCAATTGAAAAAATCGCTAGTATGTTTTTTTACCATGAAAAAAAATTCGAAGTAGGCCTTGAAATATTTATTTTTATTTTGAGTTTATGATACCTAACTAGAATTATTGATGCTCTATCTATTGGAAAAAGAAACTTGTGAATCGGATAATAAATAACAGTTTTAGAGAGGTGGCCCGCTTTCAAATTGGTCACTCTGTATGTTTTAACAAAATTGTTCTTTATTTGAAAGGTTTATTACTTTTTGAAATATAGCTATCAAAATTAAAGTTGGGATGTTTTCTCATGTTTTCCTATACCTTAAATTTCAAATGCAAGATCTTCAATAAGTTTTACAATTTTGCCCGTAGAAATGATGAATAATTTAATTGTGGTATTATTTATATCGTTATGCTGGGTACTTTGAGCTGTATATAAGTGAAATTAACTCACTTTTCTTAGTTTTAAATGATTACACGATAAAATTTAATAAAATTGTTTTGTTGGATATTTTTCAATGTTTTACGAAATTCTGGCCCACTGTGCGCCGTGGCATAGAAGTATCCTCAGACATATGAACATTTGAAGTGTGCAATAAATAAGCCAAATAAAAATATAAAAATTATCTCAAAAATATGTATTATACTCTTATAATACGAAAAACTAAATGCAGAATACAAATTTAAAAAAAAACAATAGTTCTAAGAATTGAAAGGAATACACTCATTGTTTATTTATTTATGGACATTGAAACAATCCAAACAATAGTGAGGATTTCCACCGCAAGCTCCACAATATGTCACTACTTTCTTCACATTATTTTTCGTAATTTCTCTTCTCAGTTTCTTTTGATAGCAAACAAACCTTTCTTCTTCAGAAAGATGTGTTGAACGGATCTTCTTCTCTTTCTTTCAGTTGTTCTTCATTCCTATTGGCATCAATTGGATTAGTGAGAAGGACTCTTATAATCGACTCTCGGAATTAAGTTATTTTAATTTTTTTAGCAAGTATATCATATACTAGGTGTGTATTGAACACGGCAGTGCTTAAAAGAAATTCCACCACCAGTTTTCTGTACCATTTCAGTGACTTCCTCAATGGTGAGAGGTAGCTGGAAATTTGGTCAGACTGATCGATTGATGATTTCGCTTCATTATAGTCGATGACGGCTTTGGGTTTTTTCACTATGCCGGTACAGAGTTGTACACCAAATGTTTCGATGGTTTGTCTGGTGTCCTTCCATTTCATTACACAAACGCCATTTTCTAGGCCAAAAATTTCACATTTAAAAAAAATTTGTATAACTTCTTTGGGATTTCCTCGTCTGTTGGCTCTTAGGGTACCAAAATAATGTGTTTTATTGACTAACAATATGTTGGTCATTTCGAGACTGGTATAGTAGTTGTCAGAGAATGTGGTTCTGCCCGAGTTGAGGAGAACAAACGTTAGGTTTTACTGAACATTCAACAAATACGATAGTTTCGGCATAGAGTAGGTTAGAATGAAAATAGTTCATTTTTATCAAAATCAGTTTCTACACATGTTTTCTGCCGTCCTTTTACCAATTTAGTGTCTTAAAATCGAAAAAATTCAATATCTCGAGAACGGAAAGAGAGACGGTTTTCATTAGAGGGTTTGTTTTGTCTTACTGGGCATTTTTTGTGGATTTTGACGATTTTTTACAAAAATCATACAGGTTTTACCAAAATTATTTATTTTTTTTTGCGATTAGGTTTGATTTTTAGCATTTTTTTTCGTTTAGATATTTATCGCGTATCACGAACTTAGCTTTTTGTTGGGATTTTGATGGAAATCATAGGGGGTTTTACAATATTACGGATTTTTTTTCTGCATTAGACTCGATATTTTGCATTCGTTTGTATAGATTTTGTTGCGTATTACGATTTATGTTCTTTTATGAGATTTTGACTGAATTTATACAGGGTTTTTAATCATAATGTATTGTTTATTCGCGATTGCACTAGATTTTCAGCATTTATTTGTTTAGATTTTGTAGTGTATTACGATTTCAGCTTTTTGAAATTTTAAACGGAATCATATAGAGTTTTCATCATTAAGACTTTTTTTCTGCAATTCGTCTAGAATTCTATGATATATTTGTTCAAATTTTATTGTATATTACGATTTTAGTTATATTAGTTTGAGATTTTGACCCAAATCATACAGGGTTAGAACTCTCTCCTCAGCCCGCGAAATTCATTTTATTTGCAAAAAATTGACGTTCAATGATATGAGTGAAACCTTGATGATACGAGAACAAGATTGCGATATTTTTGTTGATGCATGTAGCTGTTGCCCAGCAAGTACCTACGCACACTGGGGCAACAGGCCCTCAAAGTTGGCAATAAATCAGAGACACTACAAATGCATTTCTAAGTTAAATATTGCTTTGAAGATATGTTAGTAGTTCAAGATAAAATTCATAGATGCCTCCTTAAGTGCTGATTTACTTGAAAAAATATATTGAAAACTTATGAAACATAATATAATATTACAATTACTCAATTTAGGAGTGTTATAATAACTTTTATTCTATTTCTTCCTCTACTGTGACGACTGTGATGAGACATTTTCATTTTCATCATTGTCCCCACTGCCACTTTTTTCTTTACTGTCATCACTATCTCTGTCATCATCAGCGTTATCATCATCATGGCTGAAGAGCTGTACGGGTCGCGGTTGAGATTGTAATAAATTTATTGCCTCTTTAGGAAGATGTTGCAATTTCTTCTTCTGCAACTTTCGTTTGCTCGTGATAACAAGGTCGGAACTGGGTAAAAATGAATTGAAGATATCCTCATTCGTTTTCTCCCGACTACATATCCGCGAGTAATGCTCTCGAAAATTTTTGAAATCCTTGTTGCGGGCTTCTTGCGCTTCTTCCGTTAATTGGCCTATAGGTAACAAAGCAGAAGATATGATTTCCGGCCCATGTATAAAATACTTGTGCAATGTAGGAGGCATATTATACCAGGGGTACTTTTAAACAAAGTATCTAGCAGTGCTGTGGGCAAAATTTCTTAATTTCACGACATCAATTTCGTGTCCACTAGAAACTACTATCATTATAATGTGCATCTTTTTAATCAATTCCACATCTATTTTCGTAATTTCAGCCGAAAGTTCTGCATTATTGAAGAAACGTCTAGCCGTGTTTCCGTCATTTGTATTACCAAATCCGGGTTTAGGTTTATCTACGATTAATCCACACCGCTCTCTGAATTCTCCCTGAATACGAGCCTTGTTTGCAAAAACAATCTCTTTATCACTTCCTCGAGCTTGCCACTTCTTGAGAGGCAATTTGTAAGACATACAGGGTGTTAATTAAGTACGTTGACAAACTTCGGGAGGTGATTCTTTGAAGGTTTTCAGGACGAAATGTTCATATAAACATATGTCCCAAACGGCTTGGTTTTCGAGATACAGGGTGATAAAAATAAATTTTTTTCAAGATTTT
Source organism: Chrysolina oricalcia (assembly GCA_944452925.2). Taxonomy (NCBI): domain Eukaryota; kingdom Metazoa; phylum Arthropoda; class Insecta; order Coleoptera; family Chrysomelidae; genus Chrysolina; species Chrysolina oricalcia. Next base: position 34,424,545 of record OX101822.2, on the reverse strand, counting down.
TTAGAGTTAACTTCGACATTTTCTACAATAATCAGTTCACATTGGGCAAGTACAATCCATTCAATAGTACGCACGATACAAAATAATGCATTTCTCAAATAATTCACAGGGTCCTCCTTTTTTCAGAGTCAAGCTTTGTTCAACCCTTCAGAATTTTTTTTTCCGCCGCCACTGACATATTATGAGAAAGGAATAATGAATGTTGTTTCATTTAACATCTTTTTGCTCTCTTGATGTTTTTCATTTACTTGTACGGTTCAGGAGTTACAATGAAAATATTAACGCAAACATTTTCCAGTAACGCATAACATAAAGAAATTTGAGAAGCAAATAGTCTAACAAACTTGAAGGGTGATTCTTTGAAAGGTTTCAAGATGAAAAGTTCATATAAACATGTCCCAAGCGGCTTAGTTTTCGAAGTACAGGGTGATCAAAATACATTTTTTAGGAGTTTTTGGAGTTTACTTCGAAATTTTCGACAATAATCGATCCAAATTAGTTCAAATTGGACAAGTACAATCCATTCAATAGTGCGCATGATATAAAATAATTCATTTCTCGAAGTGTCATTGCCACTCTCCAAAGATTAGCGCGTGACGCAATACGTCATTTTGTTCTCATTACACAAATAGCTATTTTCTGCTCGTGTAGAGAAAATGTAATGTTATGGAGCTCCCATACATTTTTTACCATAACTCAGGTTGAATATGTATTGCACAAAGTTAATTATGGCAAAATAATTTTGGACATTTTCAATAGTGAATAACTTTATTATCAAATACTAGAGCAAAGTAACATAAATTCCCTAGGAATAAAATTAAGTTCAGAAAAGGACCATTATTGAAATTGCTATGTCAGAGCAGCTGCTGGAAATGGCCACCGCCAACTTCAATGCATGCGTTTATGCGCCTAACCATAGACTGGCGGACACGCTCAAAAATACCAGGAGTGTTTCTTATAATTCCGCATGACTCCTGTATGCGATTCCTCAGGTCTTCTTCACTAATGATTTAAGGTGCTCCCAGAGGAAAAAATCAAGTGGATTCATATCGGGTGACCTTGGTGGCCAAAGTTGTGGCCCACCACGCCCAATCCAGCGATCAGAATAATTCTCTTCTAAATATTGGCGTGCAACCAATCTGAAGTGTACTGGAGCACCATCATGCATAAACCAAATTCCAATTCGTTCCCTCAGCGGGATCTCTTCTAGGAGTCCAGGTAAGATGAATTCAAGAAAATGTCGATAATGGTCACCATGGAGTCTATGAGGCAGAAAATGTGGCCCGATAAGGAAATTCCCTACAATTCCAACCCAAACATTCACAGAAACGTCTCTTGAAAATGGTTTTCTATCACGGCGTGTGGGTTTTCATCAGCCCACATATGATTGTTGTGAAAATTAATAATGGCTTTACGGGAAAAGCATGCCTCATCGGTGAATGACACTTGAGATAAAAACCATGGATTTTCCAACAATTTATTTCGAATCCAAGTGCAAAAAGTTAATCTCTTTGGAAAATCCCTTGGCAGAAGAGCTTGAACACGCTGTATGTGATAGGGATAAAGTTGTTACTCTTTTAAAATTTGCCATACCAATACATGGGTTACGTTAAACTGTGCCGCAATTTGTCTTGTACTGGTGTCTGGATGCTGCTCAATTTCGTTAAGTACAGCTTCTTCTATCTGAACTGTTCTAACTCTCCTGGGTCTTCCTATGAGAACAGCAGACCTCTTGAAAGTACCCGTTTCACGAAGACGGGAGTGAATATTGATGAACATTTGTGTGCTGGGAATATGACGTTGTGGAAATCTTTCTAGATACATTCGTCTGGCGGCACGAGCGTTACCATCAGTCAGTCCATACATTAAGTGCATGTATGCCATTTCTGAATTTGTATAGTCAACCATTTTATCCAAAGGAATATTGAATGAATCTGCTTTATAGCTTGCACTAATGAAGAATTAACAATGAGACAATTTCTCAACTTTCGATAACTGTCAAGTTGTTGATATTTAAATAAATGAATTAATATCAAAGCCCACTTTGCTATTTTTATGAATTCAAATTGATTACAAAATTTCTGCGTTACTGCAGAAGAAAAAACAAACCGAAATTTCTGATAAAATAATGTACTCCGTACGGAAACAAAAATTTGTTTGATTTAGTTTTTCGGAGTTATGACCAGAGATTCATAAATGAAAATCAAATGTGTAATGATCTGCGACTATTAGATAAACCCTATTTCCCTACAGGATTACCTTTCGGAAGTTTTTTATGTTGAAAAGGAAACGTTCAATTGAAAACTAAAAAATATCTTTTTTTAAAATAACAAAAAAATTGTATGAGTTCTCTATCAAGACTGATAGGTAAAAACATTTTGAATCAAATATCTCAATGAAAATGCACATTTTTACCATCAGATTCTTCAGGTTGAAAGTTAAGGTTTTCCCAATATCTGTCAGATCTAGTTTAATATCCAGCGTACCGTAGTGACGGGGAGATAGTAGTTTTCTGTTAGATATCACAAAAAGAAATCACATCTTTACAATAACAAGCTTTTATTTAGCTTCACTTGTAACTAACTAACAATTTAATAAAAGTTGAATTTGACCCACTTCTAATACTCCGATTAATTTGAAATTTGGCAGGTTTCCGTAATTTCGGTGACAATGCATTAAAAAAATGTTTGTTAAAAAACAAAATGGCGGCTCCAATATGGCGGACGAGTTTTGTGATTATGATCCGATTCTGTTCAAAATTGGTATGTGATGGTTTTTGGGTTGGAGATTTTCAGTTTCACATAAAAAATAAACTAAAATGTTAAAAATGAAAATTATAAAAAGAAAACATTTTAAAGTTTTTATACAATACACTGAAAAGGAAAAAATAATTCATTTCATTGTTTGATCTAGGTAATCTTGTACAGAAAGATTTTGATACTCACAGAATAACCTACAAAAAATGAAACAAATTATTTTTTCATTTTCAGTGCATTTGTATAAAAGCTTGTCTTTATATTTTTTATTGTATAATTTTTATTCATCGTAGATTTTTATAATTCTGAAAAAATATTTCCATCAATTTACAATAATTGAAAATGTTTAATTTTCTAATGTTATGCCACACTGGAAATTGTTTAAATTAATATTTTCATTATAGCCCCTGACCAGTACAAGTAAATGAAAAAATGCAAGATATCAAAAAGATGTTAAATGAAACAACATTGATTATTCCATTCTCATAATATGTCAGTGGCGGCGGAAAAAAAAATTCTGAAGGGTTGAACAAAGCTTGACTCTGAAAAAAGGAGGACCCTGTGAATTATTTAAGAAATGCATTATTTTGTATCGTGCGCCCTATTGAATGGATTGTACTTGCCTAATTTGAACTGATTATTGTCGAAAATGTCGAAGTTAACTCTAAAAAATCTTGAAAAAAATGTATTTTTATCGCCCTGTATCTCGAAAACCAAGCCGTTTGGGACATATGTTTATATGAACTTTTCGGCCTGAAAACCTTCAAAGAATCACTTCCCGGAGTTTGTCAACGTACTTAATTAACACCCTGTATGTAGAAGGCATTCAAACATACGGATCCATCCATGTAAGACAGACAACCCGAATTCTAAGTTTTCAGTCTTTATTTCTCGTTCAATCATTTCGTCAATACGATTGAAGTTTTTTGATGTTGCGCCACATATAAAGCATTTTTGTGTCGAAGTTGTTGCAGTAAGTGTATTACATACTTTGCCATCGACCATGGCAAATATTAAATTGTGCAAAGATTTTCTTGAATCATCGAAGAACTTTTCCGTAATTGTTTTATCTGGACGTCTATTCTGTTTTTCTCAGTTATTGAAACTTCAGTAGACTATTTAACAAATTCAATTTTCAATGGCCTGCAATATCTGGTGGATGCTGGACGTGGGTTTTGCCACACGATTTTTTCACCACAAACTAGGCGTAGTGGGACAACACAAGTAATGAAAACAGCCGAATCACTGGCGTCAGGACCATGAAATGCTTGCTTGTAAGAACTATGACCCGAACTGCCATCAAAGCCCCATTTGGACAACAAACAGACTTTCCAGTTCTCCGTCCTCAATGAGTGACTCAGTCACAGGTTCCAGTGTTATTATTAAACGTTCTACGGTGTGGTCAAGCAAAGCTTGCAAAGTAACTTCTGCACAGGTGGCGGTCACTTTCATAGATTCGCTTCGGATAGCAATCCTTTTTCGCTGCTTGGAGTATTTTATAAGAGGGAAATTTCTCTGGGGCACTCATCCTTATTATATTATACTGATGCCGAGATAACTTTGCTTCCACCAAAACCGCTAGAGCATCTTCACCTGACATAACTTGTTTCTCGAGTGACTTCACGTATGCTTTTCTATATCTATTCGCACGTTTCGGACTTGTATTGGTGATATCATACAACACTTTTCATGTCTCTGTTTGTTGTCCTGTTGCTCTTAAGCTCATTTGGGTAGCGTAATTCAATAAAGCCACCGGTGTGGAATCCCTCAACTCGTTGGTTTTCAGTATTTTAGTTCGCTCAGAACTCGATTCAAAATAAATATTTGGGCGACCCCGTTTTTTTTTCTAGTGTCTTCATTTGTTCTCTGGTTTGAAATGAAATTGAAGTATCCAGCCATTCAGCATTTTTTTTGCGAAACCTTTCTTCCATCCTAGATGCCATTATCCAACGCGATTTGTACTGTGATTTGAAATATGCCAATTTTTTATTCAAACCTTCCAAAAACTGTTCGTCACATTTTGTTCGTTTCTTGATCTCTTTTCTCAAAAAATCAAAATGCTCATCAAATCCACTTTTTTCAGAACTTCTCATAATTTCAAGAAGTTCCCTTCTCATTATGAACATCGTGTTCAAACTCATTCCTGAAATGAAATCAAAATGAATATGTATTATTTATATACCAGGATCCGCCGTAGTCTTTATAAATACCTAGGCTTATGAGTATTAAAATGCGAATATTGTTATACGCTTAAAAAAATTATTATATATGTTTTATTTTGAAGTAACTCAAATTGCGACGAAGAGTGCAAAAAAGTGCAAAAAAACTAAAAGATTTTGAAAAGTACAAACAATATCCATTATAAAAAATCCAAATTTGAAACACAATTAATAGCCTACATGTTTCTGAGACTGATTTGAAATTTTGACATTTAACCTCCATCTCACTTTACAACATTTTTATAAAATTACATAAACTCTTTTATACTCATCTAAATGGCAATACATATAACCTGAACTTATACAGTGCGCATCATCAGTGTTACCCCCCTATCTAACTCGTTACTGGACTCTTGTTAGGAAAATCGCCGAAACACGTCGATTTTTGATTTCTACAGTGTACATTTTCGTATGAATAGTGCACCCCTAATTTCATCCCTGACTGGAGGGGAGCAACCCTGTCAAAAAATTTAAATAGCATGGGGTGGTGAGTGATAGCTCATTTGAAAGGGGCTTTTATTCTCTATTCAACCGTACAAAGAATTACACCACAAACAGGAAAGCAACTGAACTAACACTAACTTTTTCTGTTATTACAGTAAATGTTCAAAATGTTCCCCGTTGACCTCCTGGCAAAAATAGAGTCTATTTTGTGTTTCAGTCCTGACGCTTTGCAAGGTATCGCGAGTAATTGTTGCACACACTTCCGTAATCCGCGCACGCAACTCCTGAATAGAGTGACACTGAGTCTCGTAGACTTTAGATTTTAGGTAACCCCATAGAAAAAAATCTAAAGGAGTTAGAACTGGTGATCTTGGAGGCCATTCCACAGATCCTCGACGCCCGATCCATCGTCTTGCATAAACAGTATTCAAATATGTCCTGACAGCAACTGCAAAATGAGGAGGAGCTCCATCTTGTTGCAGTATAATGTCCATGTCAAATTCGTCTGGATTATTTTCAACAGTTGTCACTATGAGTGGATCTATCACTGTTTCCAGCATTTCCAAATTTCAAATTCCAAATATTCCTCAATGAATAGCGGACCGATAATGTGGTCACCCAGTATCCCTGCCCACACATTAACTTTTTGGGGAAACCTCCTCATGATAATTTCGATGAGCCCCACCAAAAATTACAATTGCTTCGCATTTCTCATTCAACGCACGTGGTGCAACCATTATTTGAAGATGAATAGCAAGCACAACTAACAGCTAGACTACACTGACTCGCACTATCCGTGATATCATTTTCTTGTATTGACCATTTATCCGCAAACACCCAAAAACACCTACAAAAACGTGCAGTTAATATCTACACACACGACAAATACGTCTCACTTGACGTCTGACCCAACACCGATATCATACAGGGCCGACTTTGTAATTCGAAGGGTGAGTGCGCTACGTTAATTGTCGTTATTCTTAAACATTCATAACTCTTGAAATAATGTAACATATTTCAATTCCTTTGCACGGTTGAATAGAGAATAAAACCCCCATTAGAATGAGCTATCACTCACCACCCCATGCTATTTAAATTTTTTGACAGGGTTGCTCCCCTCCAGTCAGGGATGAAATTAGGGGTGCACTATTCATACGAGAATATACACTGTAGAAATCAAAAATCGACGTGTCTCGGCGATTTTCCTAACAAGAGTCCCGTAACGAGTTAGATAGGGGGGGTAACACTATGATGCGCACTGTATATACCTGATCTTGAAGGTTCCATAGCGAAAGATTGTAAATTCAAAATACATCTTCAAAAACAGCACAAAAACCAGTTAAAAGCTTCGCAATGACAATCACCATAGATAACTCACTTCGACAGAGAACCGTGGCGATGACAGGCGTGAGATTAATGACAGTACCTGCTCGTTTTATTATGTAGGAGAAATTGGGGCATCGTAAAATAATATACAGCCAAGTGTACATGATAATTAATTTTTTTTGATTTTTTGCCAACTTTTAAGGCCTTTTGCCCCAGTGTGCGACGTGGAGGTGGAGAGTATGTCCTGCCAAGTGAAGGATGAGAAGATAGGAAAGGAAGAAAATGTGTGGAAGAAATGTTTTAAAACAAACATAAATAAAGGAGGGGAAGAAAGAACGGAAAAGGAGAAATGAATTCGTGAAGATATGTATTTACAGTTCACATCGATTGCGAACAAAACGATAGCTCTATCTTGTTATTCGCTATATTCTGTGCACTGTCGTGGACTCATACCATCTGCCGGGGATGGCGCTGTGTGTGGAAGTGGTCTTACCACTGACAGGTTTTTGTACTGGATCAGATATTTGGCTATCTGCTATGGACGATTCAGTTTCTGGCCGATGCAATAGACGTACTCTTTACCAGTACGTAATCATTTCGTCAAAAGGTAGGTGGGGAAGTATTAAGTATACTTGTAAATATTAGACTGGAGTAGTATGCGATCGAAATTTGTGTTTGTAGTGGTTGCTGCCAGAAATACTGACATTGAAGAATGGGATGGTATCTCTATTGCTGCTAGGACTTCACGCGGATCAGTGGTGATGTTGATGCACCGCGTTTGTACTACAGTGCCTTCGTGATGTCTTCGTTGATATGTACCTTTTACCCTAGGACCGAAGTCCTTTGTCCTAGTAGATCTGCATATGTTGACATTTGGTCCATAGAGGATGTACGACAGCCGAGCAATACATTTCAGTAGAACGATGTGCGGTGAAGTGAAAGCATCGTATTTGACGGCTGCGGTAAGGTACGTCTTTATAGCTTCGTTGTACAACGGCAACGGCTCCATGGAATGTAGCAGTTTTATATCGCTCATACGAAATGTTATACAACTGCGGTGATATTGATTGTGGTCATGTATGTTGTATTGCAGGATACCGTTTCCTGCAATGTCGGTTCTTAGACTACGCGTGTTTACCGAAACTTTTAAACTAGCGTAGTCTAAGTTACAAGCACGTCCTTCAATAAAATACCAAATGTTTAAATCGGAATCATACATCCCCCAAATGTCGTTTGTCTTAGATCGTTTGTAGTAGGAAGAACGGGCGTTCGTGAAGTTCCTTATGTATTTTATGGCTGTGGTGGACATGTTGTCTATCCAATTTCCGTTATAGGTTACGATCACAATGTTATTGTCGTCATTTTCATCGTTGACGTTGTCGATGTTTGTCAAAATTAGAAATATTCATTGTTTCAGTTTTAAGTAAAGTGATTCATGTGCAAGAGCTGCAGTAGCATTGTTATAATTTGTGAAATTCACGACTATTTCTATTCTAAGTTGTAAGTTGTTTGTAATTACATTGAAGAAATCTAGGATGGTATCTTCAAATGTTTTGATACGTTTGTTTTTTTTTTTAATTTAGGAGCTGCATGTTTGGAAATGTCCGAAAATATTTGAAATTATAGCGTTTGTGTTCCGCAGATTTCGAATATAGTGACTGGAAATACGAAATTTTCTCGTACAGGATGTTATTCACGCTCATTTCTGATTTCATGCCATCATTTGAAAGTCAAGTTAATTTTCCAGTACCTCCGAGTGAGTGCACTTTTCTGCGGTCAGCACTCTACCAGGCTTCGTGAGTGTTCGAAGTGGGTGGAAAAATCTCTATTATTTGTCATATGACTACTAGCACCAGAGTTAATGAGCCACTCCTGTATTATAGCTCAATCACTCACACTGAAACGAACATGTGTTTCTTCTTCACCTACGACATCGTCATTGTCTGTGGAAACCACATTTTCTACATTTGAATATCTTTTGAGACTTCTCTTGTAATGATAACAGTCTTTCTTGACTTGTCCAGTGGCAGAAGAAACAGGTAAATGTACTAGTCCTTGTACTTTTTTATGATAATGCATTTTGTTCACTTTCAGGGCCAAATTAGTATTGGTTTGGAGTTTTTTCTTCTTCTGTGATACTCCTGTATCAATTTTCATTCGACCATATCCATGGTGAGATGACTTTCTGCTCTACCTTCTAGTTTTTTTTTATAAACAGGTTGACTGCCATGGCAGTTGTACATTTTTGCCATTTTGCCAAAGCGTTCGTATACGACCGCTACGACAATCTCATATGTATTTGGGTTCTGTGAGTCAACGGTCGTGTCTAGCATCGTTTCAAGCAAAGTGTATGACCGCCATGGCATAGAAGTATCCTCAGACATACGAACATTTGAATTGTGCAATGAATAAGCCAAATAAAAACAAAAAATATCTCAAAAATATGTATTATACTCTTATAATACAAAAAAACTAAATGCAGAATACAAATTAAAAAAAAAAACAACAGTTTTAAGAATTGAAAGGAATACACTCATTGTTTATTTATTTATGGACATTGAACCAATACAAACTATATTCAGGGTTTCCACCGCAAGCTCCACAATATGTCACTACTTTCTTCACACTATTTTTCGTAATTTCTCTTCTCAGTTCCTTTTGATAGCATCCTTTCTCACTTTATCAAACAAACCTTCCTTCCTCAGTAAGTTTTGTTGAACGGATCTTCTTCCCTTTCTTTCTGTTGTTCTTCATTCCCATTGGCATCAATTGGGTTAGTGAGAAGGACTCTCGGAATTCAGTTATTTTAATTTTTTGTTAGCGAGTGCATCACATACTAGATGTGCATTGAACACGGCATTGCTTGAAAGAAATTCCACCGCCAGTTTTCTGTACCATTTCAGTGAATTCCTCAATGGTGAGTGGTAGCTGGACATTTGGTCAGACTGATCGATTGATGATTTCGCTTCATTATAGTCGATGGCGGCTTTGGGTTTTTTTACTATGTCGTTACAGCGTTGTACATCAAATGTTTCGATGGTTTGTCTGGTGTCCTTCCATTTCATTACACAAACGCCATTTTCTAGGCCAAAAATTTCACATTTTTTAAATTTCTTTTGGATAACTTCTTTAGGATTTCCTCGTCTGTTGGCTCTTAGGGTACCAAAATAATGTGTTTTATTGACCAACAATATGTTGGTCATTTCGAGACTGGTATAGTAGTTGTCAGAGAATGTGGTTCTGCCCGAGTTGAGGAGATCTTTTGACAAGTTTACTATAATATTGGTCGAGACAAAGCTGCTCCTTAATTTTTCTCTTTGCCTGCATATATTCATGATTCCTTGTATAGCCATTGTCGCTGCATAATTTGAAAAGTTTTATTTTATATTTGTGGGTTTTTTGAGATACATATTGTTTGAAAATTAGGCGACCTTGAAAAGGAATCACTGACTCATCAACGCAAAATGTGCGACTGGGAGTATAAATCTCTTGAAACCGTTTGATCAGTGCATATACAAGAGGCTTGATTTTATACAAATGGTCTCCTTCCGAAGACGTTTATTTGTTGGAAAAGTGCCACATTTGAAGAAGCAATTGAAACCTATTTCTTGTCACAATTTTAGGAATAATGCAATTTTTGAAAAGTTCATCCACAATCCAATACTTCTCCACTGAAGGCATTCTCACAATACCCATGTAGGCACAATACCAATAAATTCATTACTCATGCCCTTTGTTTCACAGACCACTTGCGTTGCGTATAAGTTAGTCTGATTTGTCATTTCGCTAATGATTTCATCATCAACAAACGCTCGCCAACTGGTATATGGGGATAACTCACCTATAAGAGCAGAAGCGTAGTTTTCTTGAAGACCACCTTGTCCCACGTAATCAAAAACGCAATGATTTCCAACAGGTTCTTCCCATGTAATTTTGGTATGGTCGTGAACATCTTCAGTTTCTTGGTTTGTGAAATTTTTAGACTCTTCGACTTTGAAAAATTCATCTGATTCTTGTTGTGGAACGATTTCATCTTCAAGGGGGCAGGCGTTAGATGTATTTTGTTTTGTTCTCCATATTCAGATTCGACAAGCGATTTTGAACAGCTTGGCTGATCTTCAATATTGGTGTTTTGTCTTTTTACAGCTTTGTCTGAAGTCTGTACATTACGTTTTTTTCTACGTTCATTTTTTTCTTCCGAATCACCAGAGCTGTTCAAAACGTAGGATCCAGATCAGATTCAAAGCTAAAGGCATTCAAGCTGCTTTCATGATATAAAAATAACAACTTAGTATGGAACATAGCATGGAACAAGATCATAGTAAAACTTATAAAAAATCATTTCAAGTTGAAGTGATTTTATTCCATAAACATTTACTAATTATTTAGAGAACAATGTCGATACTACAATACTCCCCTGGTTAAGACCACGACGGGTATTGAATTAAATCTAACAGGGACCTGTGCAACGTTCCTCAAAGCATCAGAAGACGCAATTGCAAGTGCCCTCTATGATAATAAATTTTGGCAAAAATATTTTGAATTGAAGAAAAATGGACCGATCAGTAAAACTAATAGAAAAACAAAAAAAGGTTTGATACAATTTGATTAAAATCATCCAGATTTAAGTAGTGGGAGATTCAATCAAAATTTCACTTAAAGAGACGCCACCAATCTGTGGAGTAACATTTTTGTAAGTTTGCAATGAAAACATGGACAAGCTGGAGAAACGTATGTACCGAAATATTCACTCAATTTTGAACATACTCAATAATAACATAATTCCAGTGTTGGCAAGATATACGTTTCAGAACTAAATGTAAAATAAGTATTGCCAAGGCAAATAGAATGGGAGGATGACCACTGCCTTCACTTGATATTTTGACCCCAATGAAAGAAGATATTTATGAAATATTCAAAAAAGCATCTATGGAAGGACATCTATCGGTGGATAACAACAACAACTTTTGATTTTGATGAAACCGAAATTATGTCATTATGAAATTGTAGCAACTCAGAAAATATTAGTAACACAATTGCCACAAATGAAGCAATATACGAGACATATATTGTTTAAGCACGTTTGAAATTTTTCCACTTTCTAGTTCAATTACTCAACCACACCAAAACGAATCTAAAACAAAAAGGCGTGTTTCCAAAAATGGGAAAATTATATTAATGCTTCAGAGGCTGCAAGCTGATGCAAACAGCAATTAGAAATAAAAATAACTTCAAAGAAAAATTTTATGAAGAAAAATTGAAAATTATGAAAGACAACCAACAAATGGAAGAGAAAAATTAAAATGATAGAAGAAATTCTGAGCAAATTTTCAGAATTTCCACAAACTATCACTGAGAAATGATTTTGTTAAGGTGCAAAAGAGTTTTATCGACAAGCTCAGTATTTAGGTTTTCTCATTCGTATAAATGATTGAGTTTGCTTGTTAGAGAATGTATCTTTATTTAGTGTTACACCTGTTAATTTTTTTACCAACGTTTTTTTTATAATGTTCAGAATGATAATGTGATAGTTTATTTTTATTGGAATATATGTACTTTTGATTTAGGTAATTGTTTTTAATTGGTTTGAAAGTTGAAAGTCTATTTGCGATACAAGAAATAGGATATAAACAATGCAAATAACATAGTTCATTACTGTAAATTTTAGATTATCTATGTGTCCTTTTTCATGGAGAATCCTCATGAGCCTCTGTACATTTGAACGACTCCAAATGAAGACATCACTGGTACTTCCTGGGTATTTTGCATTTACATTTAAAATTTTCAAATCTGCATCACAGACCTACAATCCACATGAATAAAAAATAACAAATCCGTACATTTTGAAATTCTTTCTATCAATTTTACATTTATCTAATGATAATTCTTTCTGTTAACATACATATGTTCAGGATATTCGGCATGATCAATAAGGGGAGGCCGAATAGCTATGTTGGTACAATCAATAGCTCCTATTACACCTGGTATATTATGCTCTTCAAATAATCTGAAATGATTATAAACGTTATATCAGATCATTGAAAGAAGTACTCAGCCAAACACCAATCTTAGACTAATCCGATTCAATTTTTCAAAATTATCAGGAAACAGTACCCATTCATTCAAAATTTCTAGTTGATTCAATGCAGTAGTAACTTTTTTCACACACGCACACACTGGTTCAAACGTTGTTAACACCTACGCTGGTTTTATAGTTACAAAATGCATAAAAATGCAAAGCAGTTAAAACCTGAAACCAATTAAAATTTTTAAATATTTTCCTTCGCTTAAGAATTTTTTTGTATAATCTTGAATTCGAAGGTCTGTGGATCGATTAGGTGTCCTCATAAACGGTATTAAGGTATCTATTAAGACCCTGCACAAGTATTTCGGTAGCTTGAACTCTTTAACAACCTGACGTACACTCACGTCACGTTCAGTAGTTGTCAACATACAAAAATAGTAAACAGGGGTACAAAAAAAATTTAAGCTTGTATAGAGCCAAAGTTAAGTATAATAAATAATAAAAAAAATATAAATACCTATTACAACCTATTACAAGGCGAAGTCAGAATGCATATCCTAATTTGGAGGCGATGTTCACATGTTCTATAAAAAGTAATTCATTATCGATAAATAATCCCAGAAACTTAGTTGATAATTTATTTTCAATTTCCTCATTGCCGATATCTAGGTTTGGGATGCTGCAGTGGAAGGTTAGGATATATATATATATATATATATATATATATATATATATATATATATATATATATATATATACATAGAATGTTACTTATGACATCTACAGTCATATATATTATAGGTAAGAGGTTTCATTCACACCAAATTTTTAATGACTCCAATATCCTGCATTATGTTATGTCTTTTCATTCTTTTCTTGCCAGAGAATAGTGGTGTAATCGGTAAATGATGTTATTTTACCTCTGATAACTAATAAAGCCACATCATTCACATAAAGTAGGAAAAGGAGAGGTCCAAGAACTGATCCTTGTGGCACATGTTTTATATGTGATGTCTTCGAGACACTGTTTTAACTGCCTGTTGTCGATCTGAAAGAAAACTACCACCGGAGTTCACCTCTTGTGAAACCATATTGATGCAGCTTCCGCAGCAGTATTCCGTGGTTTATGCAGTCGAACCCTTTTGAAAAGTCACAAAATCTGCTGCGGCAACTGTTTCTTCATTAAGACCTCAATACAGCAAATCCATAAAGGAAAAAAAGGTCATCATTTGTGCTCTTACTAGTCTGAAATCCAAATTGATTTTCCGTTAGTATTTTATTCTCTCTCAAGTAGTCCTGCATTCTGGCTTTAACCAGTATCTCAATTATTTTGGCTAGCGTGAGTATAAGAGCAATAGGTCGGTAGTTATTCGAATCTAATGAATCTCCACCTTCATAGATGGCAATAAATAATGACTCTTTAAGGAAGATAGGAAATTTTCCACATCTGAATGAAAAATTTATAAGGGTTGCAAGCAGTGATAGTGCTGTATCTAAAAATCCCCTTTTAATTCGATAAGGTGCATGAACTCAAAGGGGTCATGATTGTCTTCATATCATTAGTTAAATTCTCAGCTAAGGTGCAATAATGCTTGATGAGTGTATCATGATTCATTGTGATTGTTGTGTGTGTATTTGTCTTACCTCTGAGATCATTAATCACTTTTCAAATTTCTTTTACAGAGTAATTAGAATTTTCAATTCTGGATTTGTAATAGTGCATATATACACTAGCCATACCCATACAAATTTGATTCGATAAATCTTTGAATACAGAAACTTTTCCGTACTCGTGAAAATAACATTGAAAACTAAATAGCTGTTTGTAACCAGTCAGAAATTCTAAAATTAAAGGATGTCTCATACCAAAATTCATTTGAGATTGATTATTTATACTATCTTGATCATAAGTGCCAAAGAAAATAAATACTATTCATTCATGTTTTTCAAAGGTGTTCGATAATATAAATCATAAGCATTACCAAACTAAGAGCATATGGTTTTGGAAAACCAATATTCAAATGCATCTTCAGCTACGTAACTAACCAATAACAATATGTGAAATATAGTATTTATATAAAATACTTTCTGACAAATTTTCTAAACATTTGCTTGTACGTTCAGAAGGATATCCTGATTTAGTCAAGTATCTGTATAAGAACCAAATTATTTTTTTCAATAAATTGACTTTTATTCCTCAAATGAACCAGTCTGTTAGTAAATCACTAAAATTTTTGTGATATGTACACATACACTGATAATTTTATGAAAACATATTCCTGTGTCATCCTGTATATACATTTATTGTAAAAGGGGTAACCCCAATAAAATATAACAACTCATGATCGATACATCAATACTTAAGACTAACATATTTCAAAAACTAATAAATATCACTTAAGGCTAGCAATACATTGACACAACACAAACATCCAAATATAAAACAACAAATATCTATAAATATTTCAATCTGAGCTTATTTTAGACTACAAAAAGTGAATCAATACTGTTTCTTCCATATGCTTATGGTAAACATCACTCAATATCTGATACATTTCGTCACAAAAAAGTGGATCAAACTGGATTCTGTCTTGAGCGATTTCCTGTGTTTTTGCTATGTATAGAACAAATTCTGCCCAGCGTAATCCTGATAGTAGCATCTGCCCCTGAACTTGATGATAATAATCATGGTTATGTTTTAGGTGCAAGATACCATTTTCATCAGCTTCCATGCAAAAAGTTTTCAGAGTGGTATATTCTTTCAAAGATTGTACCTTAGTACTGCAAGGACATTTAATTTCCAAAATCCCAAAGGTTGAAGTACTCCTGTCATAGAGGACACCATTAGGACTTGCACCCAAATGAATTGCATATGGATGTATTACGAAACCACATTTGAAATACGACATACCAGCATTTTTCTCTAAATACCATTCATTTGGCATAGGCTCAGTTTTAATGCCATGAGCCACTGGTCTCACATGACTGATGTCATCAGGCTGGATAAATTGTTTGAAGAAAGCACTGTTAAAGACTTTTCTTTTGATGACAAATCCAAATTTTGATGCAGTGAATCGATATTTTCTCATTTCTCTCCATAGATCATTGAGATTTTGTTGCCTTGTGTTTTTTCAATAACAGCAACTTCTTCCATGCTGAGAACCCTCATGCAGGACTGGTGGTAAACTGATGAGAATATCCAACATCTCTTTGTCATACACAGGCAACGTAATAGGCAGCTCCTTGTACAACTCCTGTTCTTTCCTGTCTGCACGTTTGGCACGTGCCACATGGCCTAACATCGAAGATGCTGGTGCATGAATACCTATAAACAAAATGAAATGACCATTATGTTTCAGAAGTGCCGAAAGACATTAATATAAAAATTTATCCGACGTTGATATATAAGAAAAAGTACTTTTTTTATCCTACGAACACTAAAAGTTAAGAACAGACACTATATAATCATCCACTGGCTGAAGGACCTCGGTCGATGGCCAATTGCTTGTATCATCATAATGCATTGTAAATATTGGTATGATCAATAAAATACTTCTCTTCTTTGTTTTAGACCTTGTACATACCATCTCTCAGCAATATTGTTCTCGTTTCAGCCATATTTTCAGTCGAAACAGTTGATGCAAATCCTATGGTGGCATTTATGTTACCTACTTAGTGATTCTTTCAAAGTGACGTCGTTTTCTGCAGTAATTTCAGTTAACGCCTTGTTGCATATTGGATTGCGTATTTTGCAAATCACAGGATCTTTGGCACGGTTTACGTTGGTGGGGTTATGAAATACACTTCCTGGTAGTTGTTTAGGTATCATTTTCGCACCACTTGGCTTGTTCCACTCCATTGGAAGTGAAGTACAGGACATATCTTCCAAAATTTCATTAAACCATTTGAATATGACATGTAAGTTGTAGTAAATGTGCTAGGACAACCACGTGATTGCAGGATACCGAATTTCTGTAAAAAAAAATTAATGTTTCAGCGTAACTCACTTCCCTCACGTACAACTTGGTGAACTACAACTATACTAGAAATGTATTTTTCTTACCCAGCTTCAAAAGTGCAATGAGCTTCCACCATAGCACCCATTAAAGGGGAGAACTGTAAATGATGTCTATGTGGAATTTCACTTTTCTTTTGGCTTCTATAGCACTTCGCTTTTAGGTAAAACATCCGTTACATTGAGCATCTGAATTTAAAAAAAAATTTTTGGAACTTACGTATTTTGATCTCCTGAACAAAAAATCCAAATGAAATTTTTGACGGTCTCCAGTAATTTCGGAGATACGGGCCTTTCTTTTAATGAGAACTGGCATTTTCTAGCACACTTTTTTTCTTTGAAAAATACACTCAAATGCCTCCTTATTCTCACCAGCACATTATACACACCCTAATTCACCAGTTTTACACTTTTTTTTTCATTGAAAACCGTCCTTCACCAAGAAATTCTACATTTTTTTAATAATAACAAAATTAACAAATTTACGTTGCTTTGTTTAGTGAATATTTGTCATATCAGGATTGTCAGGTTGGTAACTATGAAAATCACCAGCCGCCAACTTTTCATAACAATGGAATAATTTTGCGACATTGCCAATGTGATTCCAGAAATACTTAATTCACGTATCACATGGAATATTTTAATGAATGAGTATGAAAAATGAGTTGATATAACCACTACATTTTCCCATCAACACTTTAACTGCACATTTGAAACAATGGTTATTATAATGTTTCTAATTGACTAGCAGAATTAAAAGAACTAGACAGATCACGGACATGTGTCCGCAAACATACCTAATATAAATACACATGCGCTCATAAAATATAGAGCACTTTTTACAAAAAATAACTTACTTTAGTGACTATAACTTAAACCGACCGGCCCGACCTTATGCAAACCTAATCGAGCTTACCCGACATACCTACAATACGGTTATGTTACATCGTTCTCTATCTATTTGCACACATACCAAAAATGAATGTTTATAATCCGACACGTTTTTTAAGTAATTATTTCTTCGCAAAAAATGCCTCCTACATGCTCTGTCTGTTTAAAAAATGTCTTTTGTGCATTCAAAATATTAATACCAAGAATTTTTTTATCAATCCAGTTATCTCACAACTAAATAGCTTCTTTCATAACAAAGAGTAGCCAGTATCAATGTATTCCAACCAACAATGACTCTTAATAACTGTATAAGAGGACAATGCAACGTTGTCAGATTCCCTAAAATTCCTGCATACTGAATAATGATAAATTGGCACCCTAGAAACTGACAATTTTTTTATTAATAATAATAATAGTGAATAATAATAAAACTCCCTCATAAACACTCGAAGAGTGTACCATTCTTAGTGAAGATATTTAGCAAGGAATATGCAAGCGAAAAGAGCACGCGCATTCCTATTACTACTGTGTAACTTATGTTACTTATTCCTTACTTCTTGATGTAGATATATAGCAAGAAAGACGCGAGCGAAGCGAGCGCGCGCATTCCCATCACTACTTTGTCAGTTTCTGTTAACTTTGAGTACAGACTTTCATCCCTTATTATTTGTTAGTGGAGAACATGATCAGAAATACGCGTGCAAAGCGAGCGCGCTCGCCCGACATATCGCAAATCCGTTTGAGCGGATTTGCGAAATGCGCGATGGAAATGCGCGCGCTCGCTTCGCTCGCGTCTTTCTTGCTAAATATCTACACCAAGAAGTAAGGAATAAGTTACATAAGTTACGAAGTAGTATAGAAACGCGCGTGCTGTTAGCGTATTCCTTGCTTAATATCTTCACTAAGAATGGTACAATATTCGAGTGTTTAGAGGAAGTATTATTATTATTTACTACTATTATTATTGATACAAAAATTGTCAGTCTCGAGGGCGCAAATACTTCTAAAAACTATTCACTACAAAAATTTCATATTTATCATCATTTAGTATGCAGGAATTTTAGGGAATCTGACAACGTTGCATTGTACTCTTATAAAGTTATTAAGACTCATTGTTGGTTCAATGGAAGACATTGATACTGGCTACTCTTTGTTATGAAAGAAGCTATTTAGTTGTGAGAACTGGGTTGAAAAAAATTCTTGATATTAGTATTTTGAATGCACGAAAGATATTCTTCAAATTGTTGAAAAAGTCCATATCTCGAAGTGGAGTGGATAGTTTTTATGTAAGAATAAATCTCGAAGTCATCTCCACAAGTTTATTAAATTTTAAATTTAAAAATTGTTTGGTTTCCCAAACAGGCGAAACATGTTTCGGGTTCAGAAAAACCCATCTTCAGTCGAAGAGAATCTACAATAAATTGAATAATTGTTAAAATTTGAAGTGAAATATAAATAATGGAAGTTTAACAAAATGGTGTGTGGTATTACTTACATTTAGTTATACAAGTTGGAGATACATTAAAAAATTGAAATATTGTTCGGAAACCAAACTACATTGGCTACGTTAGTGAGTACGCCCTTAAGGAGGGAATTTCCACTCATTTAGGCTCAAAGACTGAGAAATTATAAAAATGATCATGACAAAACCCACCATCTTACTTGGTTTGTTTTATAGACGCTTAAGAAAGAAATTTGATTGGTTGGGTAAAGGTTTGACGTGAAAGATTGAAGATCTAGCGCCATCTATCGGCTAAAAAAATTATTCTCGTTAAAACGGTAAGCAGATAACTGTTTTACAATTAAACGCATGTGACAGTTACCTCTATGGGACGAAAGCTTAAAGATTATAAGATATAATGCGTGATATCTGGTAAGAAGGAACACCAATGTCAGTTAAACAAATCTGAAAAATTATTGTAACAATCTAGAAGGTTAGTGAATTGAAAAAAGGGATACAATCAAAGTTAATTTGTTCATTTAAAGATATAAAAGAGTTATTATTTATTGAGGAATTGATTTTGAAAATTTCTTAAATATTCATTATGCAGCCTTTCTTCACATGGTGGAGGACCTTTAAATTATCGTCAATATTAAAAAAAATTTGGGAATTAATAATATGGTTAGCGAAAGAACTACTCGAATTAATTTCTTCGAAGGGGGAGTTTTGGAATTTATCAGTATATTTATCTATAATTTTTTTGTGTTCTTTAACTCTAGTGATAATTTGTCTCCCACTTTGTCCAATATATTTGGCATTGCAATTTAGTTGTGAACAAGATATCTCGTATAAATCTGATTTCTTTATCTTTGTTATTAACTAGTTTTTTAGAAAGTGTGTTAATAGTATAAAAACTTATATTTAGGTCATCGCTGTATTGTTGAAAAATATTCTTTATTGAGTATGAAACGTTGCCTAGATATGAAATTGAAACATACTTATTCTTGGAAGAGGAATTAGTGAGATTTATATTGAGAGATTTTGTTAAATGTTGGTTGTAAATTCTGTTGATTAAATGTTAAGGATAATTATTATTAATGCCAATTTGTCTTATAATGTTCAATTCATTTTTGAAATTTTCATGGTTCATGGGGATTGTAAATAATCTGTGAAAAAGAGAGTGAAGCGATGCTAATTTACTTGAAATGGGAGAGCAAGGTGAAAATGGTATAATTGAATCGGTATGAGTTGGTTTTCGGTAGATTGAAAATATAAATTTGTTATTATTTTTAGTGTAAATCTAAAAAGGATAGGCTTTTGTTATATTCTTTTTCCATAGTAAAAATAATGGAGGGGTGTAAGGAATTTAAGAAGTTCAAAAATTTGTCCAATTCATTCGAATTACCCTTGAACAAAACTATACACATATCAACATATCTGTAATAGAATACTATATGATTATAAGCATTGAAATTAATAAACTGTTTTTATAGATTTTGTAAAAATATTTCTGCTAGTAGTGGAGAAAAATTACATCCCATGGCAAGTCCTGAAAGTTGGCGGAAAATTTCATTATTGAATTTAAAAAAATTTTGTTTCAAAACTGTATCTAAAAGGTGGCAAATATTGAGACAATGGAAACTTGAAATACCAGAGTTGAATAAGAGTTCTCTGACTAATTTGATACAATCCTCTGGGGGGGGCACTGGGAAACAAATTAGTTAGTTACATCAAAGGATACTAAGGTTGAACCTTCCGGAATAATAATATTAGAAATTGTGTCAGTTAAATCTTCGGAATTTTTTAAGGCAAACGGGTTATCGAAATCAGTTAAATCTCTGATCAAACCATTCAACCAAGATGCTAATTTAGAAGTGGGGGAATTGCAGTAAGACACTACTGGTCTTATAGGGATATTATGCTTATGGATTTTTGGCAAACCATATAAAAGATGGGTACAAGGATTCATAAGAGTAAGGCTATTTTTATTTGATTGATAATAATGTATAGTGTCTATAGTAGTATCTATGTCTATCTTTGAGCGTCTACTGAAACTAGGTGTGGGATCAGAATTTAACTTACAGAAACCATCCATGGAAAGGAAGTCCAATACTTTATTCACATAGTCTGTGCGGTTAAGGATTACTAAACAATTACCTTTATCTGCTTTAGTGATAATGAGGTCATTATTTTTAACTTTTTCCATAATTTTATTAAGATAAAATCTATGTTTATTATTTTTGAGTTTATTATCAGGTACACAAGTATAGTTCTTGTTCAAACTCCTCGCAATGTCACTTCTTATCAAATCTTTATTGGTAAATTTATGAATTTCAATAACTTTTTCACATTCTGAAGATAAAAATTGGTAGTCTTTATTATAGTTAGGATTTTCAATATTATATTTAAGGCCTTGGTTTAATAAATTCATTTCTGATTCAGAAAAGGGAATTGTTGAGTTATTTAATACTCTTGGGTGGAAAAGATGATCTGAAAATTGGTATTTATTGTTATTATCGAGAGAGAATTCTCTAGGCGCATTTTTTTGAAGTTTAACCAATTTATTTACTAACCTGTGGTGTTTCTCCTTACCTTTCACCTCTACAAAATCTAACAATTGTCTATGTAATATATCTAACTCTAAGTTATGTAATTTATGGGACAACTTCATGAATAACCATTTCAGTTTGGTATTGAATCTTCTTAACTTGTTATAATGTGACTTGATTTCTTGTTTGATCAAAACTTTTTATGCTGTCTGTATAGCTTTTCTTGAGGATAATGTAGAAGAATTGGTATGTAAGGAAACGTAGCGGGGAATCAGATTTCTTCTCAAACAGGAACTGTTGAACCATATGTCTAGTAGCGTTGTTTTTCTATGTAGAAGTAGATTCTTATAGTTGCGGACTAAGGTTGCTCGACTAGCATCTTGTAAATTGTTGAAAAAGTCCATATCTCGAAGTGGAGTGGATAGTTTTTATGTAAGAATAAATCTCGAAGTCATCTCCACGAGTTTATTAAATTTAAAATTTAAAAATTGTTTGGTTTCCCAAACAGGCGAAACATGTTTCAGGTTCAGAAAACCCCATCTTCAGTCGAAGAGAATCTACAATAAATTGAATAATTGTTAAAATTTGAAGTGAAATATAAATAATGGAAGTTTAACAAAATGGTGTATGGTATCACTTACATTTAGTTATACAAGTTGGAGATACATTAAAAAATTTAAATATTGTTCGTAAACCAAACTACATTGGCTACGCTAGTGAGTACGCCCTTAAGGAGGGATATTTTTCAAACAGACAGAGCATGTAGGAGACATTTTTTGCGAATAAATAATTACTTAAAAAACGTGTCAGATCACAAACATTCATTTTTGGTATGTTCGCAAATAGATAGAGAAAGACTCAACCTAACCGTATTGTAAGTATAGTCGGGTAAGCTCGGTTAGGTTTGCATAGGGTCGGACGTTCGGGTTAAGTTATAGTCGCTGCAGTAGGTTATTTTATGTAAAAAGTACTCTTAATTTTTTGTGCGCATGTGTATTCATATTAGGTGTGTTTGCGCACATGTCCGTGTTCTGTCTCGTCCTTTAAATTTTGCAAGTCAATTAGAAACATTATAATTACCAATGTTTCAAATGTGCAGTTGAAGTGTTGATGGGAAAAATGTAGTGGTTATATCAAATAATTTTTCATACTCATTCATTAACAGCGAACTATTTGACTTTTAGATATGTTCACTTCTTCATTTACGATTCAAGCATTTAATGTTTCAGTAAAATATATTTTGAATAATCACGTGTTTTTATTCCAAATTTTGTAGTTTCTTACCTCAAAGCCACAAGTCTTTCATCTGGAGGGGCGCTTTTCCGAAAAACCGTATCTTGTTTTTGGAGGTCTGGTCCAACAAGTTCAAATAGCTCTCCTGGGACGTTTTTTTTTCTCATTCGCAAAAACATAAAAAACTTTTCCTTGTCTTGTTGCAAATCCTCGTACAAAGTGTGACAAAGGCTTTTTTCAGCCCGTGATGATGATATATGATGCACCCACCATCTTCTGTTTTTACGCAATTTTTTGTTTTTCTTTCGTCGCAAGAGCAAAACAAGGAGCAACACGTCTTCGTCCACGTCCATCACGAAACTGAAGAATCTCTGTGGTTCACAATTCTCTGTGGCGTTGCTTTGCAGCGCGTTGGCATCACAGCACGCGTTTTTTGGCGCGCTGCTGCAATGACGTCGTGTGGAAGAGTTGCGCCGCTAAGCAGCGCTGCTGAGCAGCGCCGCTTAGCGGCCTAGTGAGAAGGAGCCCTAAAATGCATCGAATAATCTTTGACGAATACAATAAAGAAAATAATTCTTATTTTACTTCGCTTCTGCAAAAGTAATTCAGGTATTTATTGTTTTATTATTCAAAGATCATGTTGATGATAATATTTATGCAAGAAGATATGTTATAAGCTTCTGGATTATTAATTCGGTTTCATCAGTTGTGTTGGTTACTGGTTGCTCGATGCATTTGAATCTTATTAATTCTAATCTCTAAGATCCTTCATTTTAAGAAATTTGCAATGTAATCATCTGAAGTTTTTTAAGGAGGTTGTTTGAAATCTAATAATGTAGAGTTACAAATTGTTCTTAATCAAATGCTCTTTTTTCCTAATCCGACGAGCCTCCATGTTGCCATTTGTAAAAATAAGTAACAGAAATTTAAAAATGAAATTTTGCATAGCAGGTACATTTAGATCAAGAACAGTAAAATTGTACTATTAAGTAACAGATCCTCTAAATTTCGGCCCAATATCTCCAAAAACGACTTCCCGCGGACACCCGGTATATATTAGTTTAGGAACCCAAATTTCTCCACCTAAGTTAGGAAACACTTACTCAAGTTAGGGATATATGAAGGACTTGTGCAAACTTAAACTCCTAGCCTCAACTTATTCCTACCCTAGGTGAGGTCGGAATGGTGGAGTAGGGCATGGGGTATTTGGAGTGGAGTAAGTTGGGATGAGACACCATGGAGTAAAGGAGTGAACGGAGGAAGGAGTAAACTGACTCCTTAAAGAACGATACACCACTCGTTCTAGAAATGTCAGTAATGTCACAACAGTCAAGATTGCCAAGAAAATAATCTTATTGCTTGTTTGGTTTTTAAAGAAGAATGTTGAAATATTTTAGAATTATTTGGCTAGGAAACAAAAAAATTTAAAACATCGATTATGGCTCTCATTAATACAGTTCCGGTCGTAGTTTTTGCCCACAAGATATTTTTTGATTCCGATAGTGATACAGAAGTGTCGGCCAAGGAAACTAACTTTTGCGAAGTAGTAGTTCCACAGATGAACTCAAGACAGTTATAGACCACACACTAAGGGCCATCCTGAAATCAGTTTTGAAAAGGCTACAATGATGACTATTTGGTATTTAGCAAATATTGGTAACTAATATACCATAAAAGATCTCTCTGTTAATTTCTTCAGAGGAGTTTCGGAATGATTTGGTTTAAGCAAATCGACAGCATGGCATGCTGTGTACAGAATTTGTAAGACACTGTTTTCAATTATTGCTTGGCCAGGGCATAACAGATCAGTAGATATAGAAGCAAAATTTCGGTGACAGTATAATTTCCCATATAATTAGTTCACCTAGTAGTCACCTATATGCAATATTATTTCAGTAAAATATTTTCTAGGTATTATTGGAGTGATAGATGGCTCTCATATACGAATAACTGCTCAAAAAAAAACATAATTCATATATCAATAAAAAAAATTATCACTCTGTATTATTACAAGGAATATGTGATCAAAACAAATTATTTACTGAAGTTGGCTCAATCCATGATCAGACGTTATTTACAAGATCTGATGCATCAAGAAGGCCAGTTGAAGATTTTCCTAATGATACCCATTTGATAGGAGACTTAGCTTATAAGCTCACTACAAGAATGATAGCTGGATTCAAACAGTACGGAAATTTGACAGAAAGACAAAAAACTTCAACAAGTGCTTATCAAAAACACGTTTAGTTATAGAAAATTCTCTCGCCCTACTCAAAGGACGCTTCAGGAGGTTGAAGATGATGGAAACAAACCACATCTTATTTGCGTTCTCATAGTAACAGCATGCATTTTAAACAATATATGTATATTAAAAGGAGAAACTGCAGAAGATATAATGGATATCAATCTAGAACTGGCAGCCGAAGGTTTCTCCAATCCAAATAATGATTTGGATACAATGGATGATAATCATAATCAGTACATGGCCAGAATCAAGAGAAACAATATTATGAATAGTTTACCATTAATAGAATAAATATGTAGGCATTATTATTTCACATATTTTGATTAGTATTGTGCAAATAACTGAAATAATAAGGACCACCTATAACTTGTCTTCTTAATAAAACTTTGACTTGCTCAGTTTACCTGTTTGTAGTATATGGATGAAAGGTTCACTTCAAAAATATTCAGTAGAATTTTATGTATTTCATCACATAAAGTTTATTTGAACAGTTTCTATCAAGTTAACTATATTATTTGTTAAAAACAAAATATTGATCCTATCAGGTACAAAAAGGAACTGAAATTTTTTAATTCATTTTACTGGATAAAATATCCAAAAAAATTACATTTTATCTACCATCTTCTCAAATAATTCTAGAAACTTATCCTGTCTAGCAATTTTCTCTTTATGTCTTTATGCAGTAGGGGGATTTCCTCTTTTTTGAAAATGTGGAAACAAAACTTGCACTTGAATCTGTTTTGATCGAACAGGTTTCATGCAGTGCAGGCTTTTCCATGCCATTTATTATTAATCCTTCGCTACTGCTGCAAGTAGCGGGAGGTATGATTTCTGGTTTGTCTGCCAATACTGCACCCATAGCATCAAAAAATTTCCATACATGGCGCTAATTTCCAGAAATATTATTTTTTAATTTTATTGCCTTATATGTTCGTTTGAGACATTTTCATTTTGTTTCTATATTTGTTGGGGTGAATCCAGTTCTTCCTAAACAAGCATTCAACGATTTTGCTATCCTCGACCATACAATCTTCTTCATAGTTGAATTAATCATCTTTTCATTATCTTTATACAGATTTAAAAGAGCAAGAACTGCTTCGTCAGTCCATATTTTATTTTTGGTATTGTCCAATCTAACTGTTATCAAGATATGCATATATTTTAGGACAAAAAAATACTATTCACTTACCAGCGGATTCATTTTCTGCATCATTTGATTCTTGCTGATTAAGGATATCATTTTCAATTTGGCTCTATGGAACCCATGTTGTTCTACTGGTATCTATGAAATAAAAACATAATTGTTAACATAGATTTACATTTATGAATTATGTCTAACATTCAATTTCCAATATTAAAGACACTTCATCAAATTTCAGTTGTGATTTCTCACCTGTATCTAACAATATTACGTCCCCATCCTCATTGAGAGTCCACTCTCCATTATTATTATAAATAATTTGGAAAGGCATCTTAAATATTTTAAATACATAAAACTAAAACATTACAGTGTGATTAGAAAGCACAGAACACTGAACCTGTCACTTCTCACACGATCACCTGGTTCGCTCCTTGGTTCACCCCAACACTCACGAAGGAGTTTTTGGCGTTTACTCCAATAACTCCCTGTCATAATTAAAAACCTGTCCAAGAGTAACTCTATCTTCGCACCGACCTATTGAGGAACAGCTGAGATCTCCTGGCTTATAGAGTTACTCCTTTTGCATATACCAACCTCACCTCCTAGTGCTAAGAGATCCTTAAAATTGTTGATGCAAACGGGCATTTTCAGTGCTGCTCCAAAATGTGTTCGATAGTCAAAGAAATTGATTATAGAAACAAAAATTAATGAATGAAGTTGAGTATTTACCAAAAAAAAAAATCAATAAATTTTTTACAGGTACATCAAACTTGGATTCAAAATAGATTTATCGAAATTTCTGAGAGAGTTTTATAAAGTGATATGTATTTTTAAAACCACACTAAATCACCAACCAATGCCAAATGTTCTTATCATTTCTATTTATTTCAGTAATATTAGTATTGAAACTATTTTTGGTTATTATACTGAGTTTTCACTGTTATAATCCAAATTTAACAAGAATAAATCATTCCACAAGCCACAATAAAATGGAGAATCATTTTGTATCAATTCTGCTATTGTTTTTCCTTCTTGGTTGATCTCAAATATTATTTAAAAAACCTTTTTCAAGTAATTTTGAAACGGAAATTCAATTGTGTGATATGCCTTATACAATCAGTGCTTTCATTTTGATTACTTTTTCCTGACATGTTCTTCTTCACGTACCTTTCCTTTTGGCACACAATATAATTTCATTACTTTTTGCTGAAATAATGTTTACATCATTTTCTAGTTCTATTACATCTGTCATTTTACTTTCTCAGTCTTCTACAACCATATGTGCGTATAACCTCAATCTCCAATAAAAAAATATTGATACTCATGAGGGGACACTCTGTATAAATACCGTAACATGTACAAGAATCGCTTCCTGGCATTTCGAAGCAGAAAATTTCCATGTTATATTATTCAGCTTCACTCTGCCCCTAGGTGGAATCAGTTGAGGTAGTAGCAAAATCTGTTTGATCAATTCGATATATAACGTAATGTATATTAATATTAGAGAGTTATTGCAACCTCTAATGTGATGATACTTTGATATAGTTTTCCTTTATTTGACATATATTCAAAATGTCATTTACAATTTTCATTTATCAAAATACAGGTATCCCGTATTTAATTTATATAAAGGTATGGTAGCTTTTATTTAAGTCGTCTTTATTTTGAAATATCTACCAAATTTCTGTGAATAATAACTTGTATCCTGTAAATTTGCAATGAACATCGAAACATAGTAGTAGCTCTTATGTGAGAAAATTGTGAGTTTAAAGTTGGTTATCGTGAGAGAGAAGATAAAAATTGTTCAAGATTTAACGAGGACAATAGTTTTCCTCAAACCAGAGCGGGATGCCGGAACGGGAACGGAAAATGGGAACTGTGCAAATTGCTAGAAAAACAGTGCACGGAGCAAACTAATCAAATTTTGCCGTTTGCCTCCATTTCGGAATACTGATAATCCCACCGGTATGCATATTTACATCTCCTGCTATAGAATTTAGTCTCGCGTTCATCCCATTCCCACTCCCGTCCCGCGTTCAAGCGTTGGTTTGGGGAAACCTTTGTTCTTTTCCAAGTTGTGCCTCGTAAGTATATTGCAGATGGATGCGCTGTTTGGGAAGGAGTAAAAAATATATGCTGCAGTTGATTCAAAAATAATTTTCTTTGTATACTGTTCGGCAGCACATAGGGGATCCCGGGGCTGAAAAACTCGCCTAACTTTAAACATAGTTTTAACCTAACAAAAAATAAAACAAGTCAACAAAAACTCAAGGAATGTTTGACTCGTTTCATTTGGCATTCTAATAAACATGAAAAATACCGAAAAAAGCATACACAGTGCAGAAATTTATCCATTTGTGAAAAGTTGCATTTTCCCCTTTCTTTCCCTTGGGTGGGGTAGAACGGGATTTCAATATTATATGAATTCAAGAGCCACTCAATATTTGAAAAAAGGTATAAAGAAGGAAAATATATCATATATATATATATATATATATATATATATAGATATATATAGATCTTTCTATCCTTCCTGAGCCATTTGTTGTTTCGTACAATCCTGCTCCACCAAGAAAAACAAGAGTTACGAGAAAACTGACAGTATATAACAAAGGAAAGTGATGACGTTATTTCCAAAAATGCATTATATACACGTGATTTCGTGGAGATGAAGAAGTAGCTGTATATGTTGGGGATTAGTACTTTTCTGAGCCCTTAGGATCTTCCTACTTTCCTGAGCCAAAATATACGAATTTGGGTAGTTGTACGGATGAACCTGAGCCATAACAGTGTTGCCAAACTTAGCACCATCAATCACATGATAATTAAATTATTTGTACCGTAAATGAAACCAACACATCAATATTCAAATGAACTTCATCAAAAAAGTAATTAACTACTTCCTACTTGAAACTATCAAATAAGAATTTTTTGTGCACAACATTTCCAAAGTTTTCGATTCAATAGAACTCATTAAACTTTTGAAATTCACTTCAATTGAGCATCGTAGAAATAATTCTAGTATGTCATCAAGTTGAGTTGAAAAATGTGCAATTCAAATTCCACTTTCGTCATACCATCTGAGAAGATGAAGTTTCGGATGTGAACTCTTCCTAATGAAATGTCTCCTGAAATTGTAGGACAATTTTTGAGCATTAGAAAGCTCCTTGGTTCTGGTATGTAGGTATTTCATCCATTTTGTTATTAATTTTTTTTCAATTTTTAGGGAACATCAACAAGTTAATCGTAGTAACCCGAGTGTTTTTTAATTGAGTACCGACGCAAAGCGGAGGGCAGTAATAAATGAGAGAAGATATGGTTTTCTCCCGAGTCGAACACATCATATTTACTACGTTATATGTTTTACTTCTTCTTCAGAGTTGATTTAGTCTCATCAATGCTCTAGATTGATAAGAATAGTGGTGTGATGACTGGTACCTGATAACCCACCTTATTATTTTTGAGCTTCTATTACATTATCTGCATCATTATTATGTTTTTTAACAATAAAACCGTTTAGTTTAAATTTCCTTTTTAATTATTTAATTGCAAGTGCGGGTAGTGTTTGAGGGCAGAGGCCTGAGGCCGTGACCTCAAAAAAAAAACTGTTGAAAAATTGTCTAATACGACTGAAGTGAAGCTGTCACTCTCAGCCAAAAAATTTTTAGCTTTTACATTCTTGTCTAGGCAGGCAAAATATTTGAAGATTTACACAAATGCAAAATCAGTCTTTTTAGGCAAAAAATAACAATTGTTATTTTCATCAATAAAGAAAAAAATGCCACATTTCAAGTAATTTTTTTGCATATTTGTTAATGTGAATTCCTTATTTCTCTTGATTGAAAATACCAGCTAGTGAAATTTCGTATCAAATAAAGAAACAAATATTGCCCTTCTTTTGGCTGTGATTTTCAGTTATGATATATCAGCTGATTTGGATAATCCAAGATAATTTGTTCAACGAATCATCTGAAATGTTAGAAATAATATGCCTTGTGTAGCGTATGTGCATGACAAAAATGAGGATAGATATGTAAAACCGGGATGTCGCAGTGCCTCAGGCATCGATACCTATTTCCAAGGTACATATCACAGAACGTATCATATTGCAAATTTTATAGCCAATCAATTTCCTATTGCCTCAACATGGTGCTGACGGAGACATTAGTGGGCTTTAGGTCCGTGAGAAATGTATCAATTTCCTATTGCCTCAACATGGTGCTGACGGAGTCATTATAGTGGGCTTTAGGTCCGTGAGAAATGTATTTCAGTTCAATGGCGAAGAGGCCTTACCGATTAGACAAAACTTGGTCAGAGGCATAGAAGGAACAGCATTTTTTCATATTTCCATTTGCCACTTTGAAGTGACAACCGAATTTTTGTATAATACTCTGGAAAAGGTTGAATAAAATAACTGAAACAGTGTTAGAAGTATTCTTCACAAAAATAACAAATAACTAAGTATCTAAATTAACAAGTCATTTATGAAAATATAGAACGAAATAAAAATAAATGAGTGAAACATAAAACAGTTAAATTCAACTTCAGGTCGGAACACATAAAAAAAGTTAAAAAGAACATTAAAATTATACTATGACTGTAATTTCAGTTTTTGGGTGTAGATATTGTACACTATGGCTTTAATAGTAGTCCATTTCGTATTTTCGAATACTGGGTTCAATTCGACGAATTTTTCGACCTCAAATCTTTTAGGAGGCCGTTTTTTCTGGATGTGGTCTAAAAAGTATCGACGAATCGCCTCTTTCTGTTCAATCGTCCAAGATCTTCGGACAGGTGGTTGTTTGATTTCCTTCTTCTTATATCTGATAGTGGCTTGACTAACACCTTGCGATTCTACTGAAACGAGTTGGGGTTTTTCTTCTTTTTGGGAGGTAGTTATCTCACTCTCCTCCCCACAAATCATATCTTCAATCTTCATTTCTTCTGATACTGGACTCATGTCAATATCGATCTCTTCCAATGTTTTACCTTTGAAATTTTCAGCTCCGCCTTCCATTATGAGTAGCAGAAGTTTCGAAATTTTTGCTGTCTGATACATATCATCAGTCATCCTATAAACATCGCAATGAGTCTTTAAGGTATGTCCCATAAATTTGGAGAGTTGTTCTAGATCATTATTCGAGAACTGCAATAACTGGGTAATGGTCGCTAAATGCTTTCGGAGACGTGTAGCAGAAATACTTTTAGGTCGTTCTGCACCGCACATTTGAGCATATTTGTGTAGAATTTTGGTACCGTCAATACATCCTTTCCCCCCAGAATGAAAAATGAAGTCATTTTCTTTCACGAAATTGTGTCTTATTTTCACCATCAAATCAAAATGTTTTCTCATATCAGGGCTCAGTAGAACCGGAACACCCCGTCCCCGTTTTCCTCTAATAACAATCCGGTTGTAAGTATTGAGTAGTATCTTTTCTGTTTCAGTCAAACAGGCAGCAAACTCACTTCCTTGACTACAATCCAGGTCAACTGAATTGTATGTCTGTATTTTCATCTGGGCTACTTCTGCAGGTCGCCTCCTGTTGAGCAGAAGTATTTTACAGTAAAGTGTCTCTTTCAGAGTCTGATATGCCTTTTTATTGTTTTCCTCATTCGATAACAAGTCGAAGGCATCATTAGCAGAAATCTGTAAGAAAGAATTCAGTTTTTTCAAGTCTGATGTTAAGGGAAGTAAATCGTTTTTGTTCCATTCATTCTCATTCAAATTGGAGGCAGCTTGGGCTGATACTTCATTTGCCCACTGAGATTCGATATGTTTTTTCATTATTTTTATATCTTTCCTCCTCCCATCCGTTCCAGGTATCTGTAATAATTTAATATACGCCAAATCGCAACATTTCTTCAGAAGAGTACCAAAATTCATGGCTAAAGTAGGCGATTCATAACGATCTGTCTCAGGGTTGAATTGGGCCATTTTATTCACAGCATCTATTATAATTTCGAAGAGAGAAGGCTTTAGAACATCAATAAGCTGCTTTACCTCCTTATTTTTTTCTACAGCAAATTTTACCAATTTGGCTAAACGTCGCATTTTCTGTCTCAAAAAATCGAGATTTCCCTTGCTTCGCCTTCCTTTCAAATAAGAATAACCGTAACTGCATATTAAGGGATCCTTCTTAGCGATGAAAGATATTTCATCGGCTCGCATTCTGGGAAATAATATGGTTTTTAGCAGCTGATGTTGTTTATGAATATTCATCATCATCAGAGTTGACTGGCCATCGCTCTGGGCAGTCTGTCTCTGGCCTCTGACGCCTAATTCCGGATTCCGAACACATTGTTTAGTGTGTCTGTAAAGGTATTTTTTCTTGTAAAAACCTAAGCAGTATTTGCACGGGAGAAATTCGTCTGCTGTTGTAGCCTTGTCATCGTCACTTTTAGGTCTTTTCACTGGCATCAGCTTGACATCTGTTCCGTTCTTCACGAAGTTGCCTTTTTTTCTTAGGTAAGATAGTGCTTCCCGTCGTTCTTTAGAATTAATTTTATAAGATTCAATTTTCTGTACTTCAAATTCCGCAGCATGCCATTTGAAGATGTGCCTCCCAAAATGGGATACATCTCTTTCACAGAAAATGCAGAAATCTCTTTTATCTTTATAATGTTTTTTATCAGTTCTTTCCACTTCTCTACTTTCCTGAAAATAAAATGTTCCTATAGGTACATTTTACTTATATCATTATAGAGCTTATTTCTGATATCAAAAGAATCTGAAATGTTTTAATGCAAATGGAATATTAAAAAAGAATACAAAAACGAACGGAAATAATATATTTGGAAACAAGCTTTCAATTATGAACCATAGAAGTAAAAAGTTAAAAATAATGTTCATTGAAAGGAAACCAAAGAAATTTTGAAAATGTTTTCTTAAAATCTCTAGAGGCTTCACTGCAAGTATAGTGACGTAAACGCCAAAAGATTTTGAGGAAATATTAAAATTTTCAAAAGTTCTATGTACTTCACACATTTAATATTAGGTTTGAAAAAAAAAAACAAGTTAGAAGGAATGAATGGATGTGATAGTACTTCAATCACTGTTGAAAACGAAGCACTCGTTGAAAGGATTATTTTTTCTATGAATTGATCTCCCCACCTGAGTGGGATAATGGAATAATATCGGTATAGTATTATGAAAATATTTTTGTAAAATATTCAAACGCAATATTTTTAAAATTATTGATGGAATATTCAACATTCAACAATATTGGTACAATATCATTTGTATATTTTGGTAGACTATTCAAAGTGTATATGTTGCATTGAAAATATTTGGGAAGAACTTGAAAAAACATGTTCAATAACTCGATACTTTCACAGTTACAGTTTTCCTCCAATTAAGGAGTCTACCTTTGAGTCATAACCACTGAGTAAACCGTCTTCAAATTATTTGATATATTTTCTTAGATTTCAGCTGACGTTCTATATTGAATATTCGGTCAATATTCAAATTTCAGTAATGGTTATGGGTTTTCTTTGTAATATTGTATCAATATTATTAGTTCAAAATTGACGTGAGGTTTTCGTAACAATTCTAATCAATATAAGTGATTTGTTGAAAAGTGCTGAAATAATATTCAACTCATGTGTAATACTGTTTTTCCTATATTTCCCATATGGGTTTAATTCTATTTTTACAGTTACTATATATT
This sequence comes from Chrysolina oricalcia, assembly GCA_944452925.2. Classification (NCBI taxonomy): domain Eukaryota; kingdom Metazoa; phylum Arthropoda; class Insecta; order Coleoptera; family Chrysomelidae; genus Chrysolina; species Chrysolina oricalcia. The sequence goes on along the minus strand of OX101822.2, from coordinate 34,390,593 downwards.
TTCATTCGCCCAATACAAAATCAAGATTCAGCCAATATGATATATGTGCAACATGAGCAGTAATCGAAACGAGTCGACGTGAAGAGTACTAAGTAAAGATTCATATAGTGACAGAAAAATGCCGTCAAAGACTATACATATATTTCTTAGTCGGCAAAGACAGTGATTTGTAATTCCAAACGCTTTTATAATCACCTGATAAAAATCTGTCGAGTTTGAAATTCGGGATAATGCCTTTTCTGGTCGCTGTTCCTCAGATATACTCAACTTTTCAAGCAAAGACGTATCTGATTTCTCAAGTAGAGAAGGGGTAGGTTCTGGTAGAATTGGATCTTCATTTTCATCTTTATCAGACTGTAGAACTCTGGTATCAAACATCATAGTCTATAAGAAATATTGAAAGTTAATACCTTTGGACCGAGATGAATACTACAAATATCAATAATTCATCAAGCAGTTGTATTTCTGAACATGTCTCTGGGGGACATTATACATATAAAAGAATTAATGAACTATGAAATGTAACCCTACTGCGTAATAATAGCAATTATTTCCGTTTCTGGCATAAGTTACAAAGTCGTACATATCTGACATGTAGCAAACAATTGTAAATGTATACGTTGTTAAATAAATATATTTATCTATCTGATTAGGAAGTACCTAAATACAGCCATTTCTCTCAAAATGTGAATGTGCGCCCATCTTTGAAAACCTAAACTGAATAAAAAAAATATTGTTAGTGATTGATTTGACGCTTTCATTGAAACCCACGATTGATTAAACTTATATGATAACAGAAGTGTTTTGAAAATTGTCAACAAATTTGAACAAATTTTTTAACTATGGACTTCCATCAAGTAACGACCGAGTTAATTCAAAATAACTACTTTTGTTGAAACTGGTAGAAAAAATCGAATTGTTCTGATGTTCAGAACGGTTAAGTGAAAATTGTGGGAAAATTCAACAAAGTTCATTCTTTGTTCTTTACTACGTCTCTTTTTCTCACCACTGTATTTTTTTATTTCTAAACGTTTTCATTACCAACATTTGACTCAATATTACTTTCGAAAATAATAGGTTTTTTTTTGTACTAGTGTATTATGTTCTTTCTATGCGAGAAAAAAATTTAGCCTTCGAAGCCAGCATACAAAATTATCCAACACTGTTTTAACGCAGGCCGTTATGAAAATATAAATTTTAATAAGAAGTACCGTCATGTCACTGTCATTTCATAAAGGCTTAATTTGTTATTACTATAGCAATGAGGTATTATTTATCAAATCAATTATTCTGAAATTCATTTTATTTTGAAATGGTAGAAAATTTGAAGAATCCCAAAGAAAATGCAACGTAATATTTTTCCATATGATTCGAAATGTATTTCGGTAAGATATACCAAAATATCACAGATTCAAATGAAAACAAATGCAAAAAAGACAAGAGCAAAGGAAAAATGTTGACTTATGAACCTCTAGCAAGTCATAAATAATCAATCCATAGGTTTAAACTTACAAGTAACTTATTACAGACTAATTAAACATAAAAAATATATATGATAGATGGAAAAAATTACCTGTTCTATCTCACTATCTGATGGGGAATAATCAGGATCTTTATCAGAATCATCAAAATCACTAAATTCGGCCAATTGATCCAAGTATTCATCGAGAGGAACTACTGGTTTTGTAGTCAATAAATTATCTTTTTCAGAATATTCATGAATATTCGATCCAAGAAACTCATCTTCAACTAATTCTGAGGGCTTGACTGCAAAATCTTCTGTACGTTGGCAGTCATACCTCAGTCCAGGAAAAGGAGGATTTAATTTTGGTGAAAGTTTCACATTCTGTAGAATTGTAATGCTCTTTTCATTTTTCATAACATTAGGAGATTTCGACGATTTCGAGATACATGGGGAGCACAATTTTATTTCAGTTCCGGTTGGGATTCTTGGAGAATAATCATTCATTTCAGATTCCTGTCGATCACGTTCTCCTTTCTCTTGTAATTGTTCATTATTCTGCTCCTGTAATGGAGTGATGATTGTTTTGATTGATTCCGTAGAGTAGTGAATAGCCACATATTCCATTTGATCACCTGTTAGAGTCTCTCCTTCAGTATCCAGACACATTTGTGACTCAATCTGTGGAATTTTCTCCTGAGCTTTGTCATTTTTTAATGTGGTTTCCTCGAGAGTTCTTTCAGATTGAACATTATCAAGAAGAAACACTATATTTGCAGATTGAGGTATTACTATTGACGAACTCGATATTTCAGAACTTTGATTTTTTTCAGATTCAGACAGAATTGTTGAAAAGGAAGATTCATTTATTTCATTTTGTTTTGATTCGTTCAGTCCATTATTTGCTTCATGTCCTGGAGAAATTTGACTTTGAGGAAGAGGAGCAATTTTGTTAATTGAGTATTCGTTCGGAAACAGATGCCTGTGTGGAATTTTCAATTCCTAACAACCATTTCGATACTTTTTCATTGCCGTCCTTGGAAAATGATTCTGAATTTTTCTTGAACTCTTTTGTAGTATTTGGTTTCTTCGGTTCATCCTCGGACATACCTTAATGGAATGAAAATGGAACTGTGAGACTGTTTATTTCTGAAATAATTTGGAGAATTTGTTGATCTGTTTACCGGATGATAATGAGACTAGGGCCGTGTCTTTATTCCTTTTACTCACAAACCGATTTGAATGAAAGTTGGTTCGGGGATATAAGTTTCGGATTGACATACTCATGGACACAAGATGACCGTAAATGAGCATAAGGAAGTACAATAGCTGTCCTGTCGTAAGAAAAATGAAAAAATATTTCAACTAAAAATCATACAGCTCACTATGTTGCTTATTACAAAAATATTGGAAGATATATAGTGTATTTCTTCGAAGCGGGCAACATAAAGCATACTTTTTCCGAATGGATATAGAACTGTTTTTTCGGCTTTGTCGAGATCAGTAACTTCTTTTAATAGTCATTCTATCATTGAGGTAAAAAACAAATTTTTCAGAAGAAAATAGAATTTTGGTACCTAGTGAGATCCAACTTGTCATTCGATGATGAATTTAATTTCGAATTTATTATAAATTAACACATTGAGAAATTTTCAGCACAAAACTTACAACGGATTCTGGTCCAGGACACCCTAAATCTCCCAGACCTCAATCACTGAATAATAGAAATATACAGGGTGTTATCTGTAACTGCCAAAATCATTAACTCTCATTCATTCGTAGTGTTAAGTTTGTTTAAAAAAATTCTTCTCTTGTCACAAAGTACCCAAAAATGCCCAATTAAGGCTTCAGAAAATAACCAAATATTACATGGCTGTTATGACCAGTTGCAAAATTGTGGTAATTGTGGTAAAACTAGGGATTATTTTATCACCAAGCTAATACCAGATTCCGGTTAAAAACACTATAAATTTCCCAGATCTCGTTGCCAGAATCAAGAAATTATATAGGATGTCATCTGCAACATATAAATTTTAATAATTCAAGCATAGAGATTGGGAGAAATTGATTTTCCCCGAATGTATTTTCTCATCTGAATTATTGTAAATGATGTGCGGACTGTATAATTCATTTTATTACAACAAAATGTTCGAAGTATAAATATAATGTTAAAAAACGCCTGTGTTAAAATAAGACTCAGTCTCCAACTGCCTGGCTGGGGTTGAGAGAATGTAGAGTTGGTAGTTTTCGCATACTACTAGTCAGAGATCTGGGAGTTTTAGTTTCAGAACAATATCAAGATGGAGAAATGTTCATATATCCATATACCACAGCTACCTACGAACAATGAGATTGAAAAGTGAAAAATTAGGAAAATAATTCTTGGCATATTTTATCACAAAACCAAATTCTGATTTAGAACACTCTAAATCCCCCAGATATCGATGCTTGAATAATTAAAATATACCTACATGATGCCATCTGTAGCGAGTTGGTCGTGAGTAGCCGTAGAAAATGGACAAACGAATATTTCATCAACCTGAAGGTAGATATTTCTAAGCACTATATGAAGTGAAAAAATAAATAAATCATCTGATCCACAAGAAAATACGAGAGTGTGGCTGCTGAAAGTGGGACACACTGTATGTAGAGCGGCCATAGCTAGATGCATTTAAACGGAAACAAAGCTCTACGAAATTTGCCACTGCTATGACACACTGTCCACTGCTATGACACACAAAACAAGGAGCAATTTTTCATGCCACCTCTCAGCTACAATGTCAATCAAAGAGGTCCGCTATACATGGTAATAAAAATAACGAACTCATTGGTTGAAAGGACATCGGTCAACAAGTTAAAAAAACAATTAAAGAAATTCCTCGAATTTTTCGATTATAATTTTTAAAGTGTTCCATTTTAAAAAAACGAACTGTTTTCTTCATATACTTTAATATTACAAGTGATTTTTTTTTATTATTTTTTCTTCTCTTTCTCGATACTCTTCCAAGCGAAATACAGTTTAACTTTGAAATGTTATTATTGAAAAACTTGTTATGTAAAATGCAGCTTCCTGAGAAATAAATGACCGTCTGTCTGTACAGTTTTCAAGGTTGTATGCGAAGTTTGTGTGAGGAATGAAACGCTCATGCACGATTATCATAGAACTTAATTATAACAAGGAAAACATGAAGAATTTGGGGTGTCATTTCATTAAAATAGTTGTGGAATTCTAATATAACTGTTGGGTAAGAACCAATGTATCAGCAAGGGTCTAGGCAAAAACTAATTTCTTCAATTTAGTTTAACCTAGTGTGGAGAAAAAAATCTTTCATTATCATCTAAATGAACATATTTTACTATAGTCGAGATTTTCAGAAGAAAAGAATCAACTAATAAAAATATGTATTTTCAATATTCTCAAATCATTGATTCAAACTCTGCAGATAAGTATGAAATTCAAATTTGAGCAATTTTTTCAAACAATTTTTTCCGGTATCTTTTCATGCAACCCTACTTTTTTCCCTATCATAGTATTTTTTTTGCAATTTTCCGAAACACGAGTCATATGATAAAATTCCGAGTAAAACGAATGAATGTAAGTAAGTGTGAGTTTTGTTTCAATTTTCTCCTATAAAAACCGATAAAACTATTACAAAGTAGTCAAATTCGAAATAATAATCGAACCACTCCAGAACATTTCTAAATAACCAATTTGTAGAAACAGAAAACAATTGAAAGAATGAACATATATTTGAACAAGATTCATTCTCCAAGAGGTTTTCGAAGTAAAATTCAGAACACTGATAGAATATGCAATGTAACTTACCTTCTTTTCGCAATTGTTGGGCTAATTTTACCAAAATTCTGCTTCTTTTACTCATATTTGAGTCGATCAACACTGACACCTGACACAAACAAACTGCAAATGTAGAAATGTACCTAACGGAACGGAAAGTGTGATCGAATCACAGGGGAATCACACAGCATGCTCAACTTCCATAGTACAGGTCAGTATTTGGGAGTTATCACTTTCTCACGCTTATAATTCAAAGGAACAAAACTATGTTTCTTCGAAGAAAAGTGCCCTGTTTTCATGGGTTTATATAGGAATATTACGTTGAATAAAAATTGGAAAGTTCATATTATACAGAGTGAACCATTTAAAAGCGGGGCACCACATCAACTTCTTTATTTGTTGTCCGATTGAAACGATTTAGTTTCTAAAGAATATAGCTTCAATAGTTCTATTATACCGACGTTAATTTTCCTTCTAAAGTCATTTGAACTGAATTTCTAAATGTTAAGGCCATCTTCGACTATTTTTCAAGCCAAAATTTTTAAAACTTATTGGCAATTATTCAAAATAAAATTTGACTACGCCACTGGATTTATGATAATTTCAAAGCGGTGTAACAGAAATCACACGAAAAATAATAATGAAAATTACATTATTATAATTTGTGGTAATCCTTTCTCTTCCTGACATCACCTGCAGCAATATCAGTTTCGAACTCAGTAATTATTTTTTTTTATATATAAATCTGCATTGGAGACGTTTTAAGAAGAAACAAAGATAGGAGTACCTAACTGTGGATAAGAAATTTTCACAATTCAAATAGATAGATATTTGAGACAAGTGGTAAACAGAACGATTTTCCGAAACATTTCGAAAACGAAATTTAAATTTTATTATGCCATGTTTCTGTTAGGAATCAATTTTTCTTTTGAAATTTTAAATTTATTCAAATCCAGAGGCATATTCAGATTGTTTTTTAAATTGCTGAAATATTTTTGGATTTTTTCGATATAACAGAATCGAAGTAGGCCTCGAAAATTCGAATTGAAACTGATGATGCTATAGCATAAGAAAAATAAAACTGTGAATCTAATAATGGATAACAATTCTAAATATGTGTCCTGCTCTCAAATGGTTCACTTTGTAGATATTTTTCTGTCACTTTGAATGCTCCGCAACTGAATTATGTATATAAATAAATCGTGTGAATAGTAGCTACAACAGATCGATTATTACTGAAATTCATTTAATGGAAATGATATAGCGGGTTTACGTATTTCTGGATTTTTGGACTTCGTCAGTATATACAGTGTACGTGTGGGTGTGCTCTTTCATATATATCATTTGATGTGGATAATCTTTGTTAATAACTAAATGATCTGAAATATATGGAACTAATCAGCCAACCTTAGTGTTAAATTTATAATCTGATTAGTTAAGTTCAGATACATGATTCATGATTATTATCTGTTCGATACTTGCCGACGAATTTCCTATAGTACAGTAAATTTGCGAAAGTGTAGATTAAAAATAATCCATTTCCATTTAACAAAATCACGGCATTTCGCCTAGTATGCCCAATTCCACATGTTGAAATATTTATTTATTCCACATGCTGAAATATTCTTTCGCTTCAGATTGAACAGACTGAATTACCAGATTGAGATTTCGGAAGACATGAGCTCAATTAATATTGGGAATAATAATTTCACGAATGCGTCCATCTCTTTTTTGTAATGAATAAAATATTGTTTGGAGAAGAACTTATGATGAGTCTCTGAATGTTTCCGAATGTTCAATTCGTGAGTATTTCCCTATAATTTGTGAAATCACTCATTTTGAATACGGGTCTGCAAGAGCTCTTCTTCGACAATAATTACTTACAGCAATCGTGCCAAGTTAACTGGCTCAGGAAGGTATGAAATACAGTTTTTCTCCAAATATATACACTGATGGCAGTGTTGTCAAGTCTAATGGCTCAGGATGGTATGAAATAACATATGTGAATATATACGATTATATACAGGCCAGGTCGAAGGTGGCACCCCATGTGAAAAATTTTTGAACTAAAAATCGTCGATTCGTACTATTCTGAGCCTCCTGAAAATTGTTATGGTACCTCTCTGGCGCCTATAGATTCGTTTACATTGAAAAACGTTCCTGAGCCATTATACGGGCTCAGGTTCGTACAAGGGGCTCAGGTTTGTATGGTCGCATACATAGTTTGGGCTCAGGAAGGTATGAAATCCCTATATATATATATATATCTATATATATATATATATATATCGTTTTATTAGGCCTAATTGACGCATAACTCGCATTTGAAAATTATTTCATCATCCTTGCTATCAATATCAGCGCAAGAATTATGTGCCCACTTGTGGCATGATGAACATGATATCCATTCTTCATTGGAAGTTGAATAATACTCCTGGCAATATAAACATTCTGCATCACTATTATCAGAGTTGGATTCAGAATCAGCTAGCCCTGCAACATTTTTCAGCTTCTTGTCTGGCAGCTTTTTCTTCCTTAGCACTTCCTTCTCTTTTTCCCAAGTGACGTTATAGCTGCATCGCTCTCTTTCGGAGAATCCAATTTTCTTTTAGCACGCTCTATTCTATTAATCTCCTTGATTCCTTTTTCTTCCTTTGCCCTTTTCAATTCATCCAAGTAAGGAGATGTCGTCAAAATTGTTGTTTTCCCCCTTTTTTTTAACTTCTTTTTTTATTCTGTTGAACTTCAGGTATGGGCAAAATTAATTGAGGAGAAGCAGTTTGAAAGGCAGAACTAATAGTTGTAATTGCAGGCTCTGGAGGAATATCTGGCATCCATGAACACTGAGGTTGTGTGGATTCAGAAGTTGTTTTAACCCTTACATGCCCGAGAGTATGCAAAAAGAATTAATTGAACGGTATCTAGCAGTTGTAGCTCACAGTGGCATCAAAAACTTTCTAATTTTTTTTCAGAATTTTTCAGGATCTATTCATGGGATTTTCAGGACCCTCACAAGTGTGATACCTGGGAGTGAAATACATATTAAACTTTGACAAAAAAGAGATAAAAATGTAAAAATTAGTATTTATTTGGAGTTTTCATGGAAAACTAAAAAACAATTCTGTTTATTGTTAAGGCAGAGGTATACATTGCACTTTTGACATCGCATCCTTGAAGGGCTATCACAACTCTCTAGTCTACATGTCCGAGGAGTTTTCAGAGAGTCATTGATAAGCCAGTGGTCGAAACCATCGAACCGTTTATCATTTGTTGGCATAGGAGCTGGTTTATTTGCCAACAACGCAGTTTACCCCTGGGAATTTTCATCCATATTTTCCGCCGCTGACCGCTTTCTTGTCCCCACAACAAATATTCAGCAATATTCAACCTGAAAGTAAGAAGGTCCATCAACTTTCCTATTTTTCGCTTGCTTTAGCAATTTGTCCTGTATTCCATCCAGCTATTGACTATAGAAAGATCAAATAAATGCAATATGGTTTTTAGTGTCCATTTGCGTGTTTTGAAAAATGTGCGATAACATTTTATCATTTGATCACACAAATCAACTCCCCCCATTTTTTAATGTACGCGCATACTACTGTAGGACAGGAAACATTGACATGTTCTTTCAACTTTCCATCCCATATCTGCACCTGGAGCTCTGTTCTGACGCCAAAAGCAGTTGAAGCCATTAGAACAGCCTTTTTGTCTTTCCATTTTGTCACACAGATTTTTTTATCTCTTCGTGATACTTCTTCACATTCACCACGCTTTAGAAATTTGTCTGATGTGAATTTGTGGCCTTTAAATCGATTTGAATTGAGTGTACCTGTTCCATCTAATCCTGATTCTGACAACGCTTCCAGTAGTGGAATGGTAGTAAAATAGCGATCAAAAAAGACAGAACTACCTTTTGGCAAAGTTTCTACCAATCGCAAAACAACAGCTGGTCCCAACCCCAATGTCTTGTTTGGAAAAGGTGTCGTTTCTCCTTTGAATTGAATCATTTGCTCATCGATTGAGAAACAACTGTTTTCCCTACGCGTTATTGCCTGACACCGATGTCTGACAAAATCGATCACTGGCTGTACTTTCCATAATTTATTTTTCTTCCTTTATTCCTCTGTGTAACCCAATGAATCGACAACATGGAAATGGACCCTCAGCAAATAGAACCTGTCCCTTGTCATTGCATTAGCAATCATTGAAAATTTGAACTTAGTACTCCAGTACATGTGCAACCTTGGAAATTTGATGCAACCCATCAGTGCATGCATTCCAAAAAATATTTTAATTTCTTCGGTGGTGACCATTGGCTTCAGTTCTCGGTTGTGTTGTTGTAAATAGTAGAAAGCCGTGTTGAAAGCCCCAAATTTAATAAAATTCCAAATACCCAATGGGCGATAAAATGTTTACGGTGTAATCTTCTTCTATTGTATCATCTGGAAATGATTTTGAAAGGAATTGAGAGTTTTGCCAAGTCAAAAAATGGCTCAGAGGAATATTATCCTCATCATCGTATTCTTGATTCTCATCCGAGGATTCTTCCTACTGTTCCACATCCATTTCTTCTGCACGTACAGTTTGTACAGCTTCCCTTTCTTCATCTCCATCTGAATCGATTTCTAGATCAGATCCTATCTCATCCAACAAATCATAGATTTTTTCGGGATTATTTTCTAATTTGGCAATGTCGATTTTTCGAATTTTATCTGAAAAAACAAAAATAAACCATAAGATTCAGCGTTCTTTTCATATACACTCGAAAGTTTAAATTGAAAACGATACACGAGAATTGTAGGAGTACACTCCTGGGGTACACAATTGTGATGGCATACAAATATTTCGAAAAATCTAACATCTAAAAAACAAATTTATCCAGTCACTGATAACAAAATATTGAAACATGCTTTTATCTTTCAGTTCACTGAAATAGTCATTTAAAATATCATATTATGTAGTTGATGTAACTGGAACAAGTACAATCATAGTGGCTGGTTTTCAAACGAGTCGAATGTTATTTTGACCCTTTCAGCATATATGAATAATGCCCGTACAATTGTGAGCGTATGGAGCGTAAGGGTTAACTGACTTCGGCGGGGTGTTTCCAACATTCTGATTAGTTCGCTTCTTATTACCTACTTCCTGTGGCGTTGGTAATTTTTCACAGTTATTGGAACTTGAACTCTCAGGCAACCGGATGTCTGTTGTTGCAGATGGAAGAAAATCGTCATCAGTAAAAACACTGATATCTGCAGGCAACACACCCGATTTTTTGAATCCATTCACTGCTGTTTTCATTGTAGCTGCATTAAGAAATGCAGCTCCAAGGAGCGTTGAAATTTTAAATAAATTCACCCCTTTTCCAGGGTTACATTTCAGCCATTTTCGCACTTCTTCTTCGTAATAAACACTGATGGGTTTCATCAGCGAAACATCTAAGGGCTGAAGACGGTGTGAACAGTGGGGAGGGAAGCAAAGGAGTTTCACTCCATTGGCTCTAGCAAGCTCAAGTAGCTCAATGTTTTTGGTGTGCGTTGAATGTCCATCGAATAACACAGCAGTACATGAGCTTCCTGTGTGGCTTTGGAAAAGGTGATGAATTTCTTAAACCAACCAAGAAATGTTTCAGTGGAAACCCATCCTGAATCAGTCACTTCGGCCCATCCTCCAAGTGGCAAACCTAACTCAAACTCCTTCTGTTTATTTTTTCTGGGAAAAATCAACATGGGAGGCACATACGCCCCACTGGCAGAAAAGCATAACACAACAGTTACAGTTTCACCTCTTTCACATGATGTTAGTGTTCCAACCTGCCTTTTTGCTTTCGTCGCGATTATTTTGGAATATCCTTTAGGATTTGCTGTAATACCGGTCTCGTCACTGTTGAATATTCTCTCAGGAGATAATTTATATTTATCAATACTCTCTTTCAATAGTGCCTGAAATTGTGTTACGGCTAGCCGATTGTACCCCATGGCACGAGCTCCTGAAGTTGCCTCAGGTTTCCTCACACTTAGATCTGGATGCCTTTTCAAAAAACCATTCATCCAGTCTTGTCCAGCCATTTCAGAATTTCTGTTGGAATTGTGAACTATCTTATTGCGTTCTGCTAACTGGTATGATGCTTCGTAAATCTTTCATTGACAGTCCAAACAATATTTTTTCCATATCTTTTACATAACTACTGAGCTCTAATTCCTGTTGTTCAGTGAAGATGCACTGGAATTTTCCCGACATTTTATTGACTTGGTGATCTGGAGCTTCCCGCTTTTTTTGAACATATCTAGCTAATGTGGCAGTTGAAGCTCTGTCTAAGCTAATTTTATTATTGAAAACTGCTGAAATGGCCTGTAACTAAGAATCTACAGACCACGGTTGCCTACTCGTTTTTATTACGTAGTTGCGAACCTTCTGCAACAACATAAATATGACAGTAATATTGCCCTTTTGAATGAAGTTCAGAAAATACGGGGCGGAATGAGACGTCTCGTTCTGTCCCGTTCGGCCTGTTCCATTCCGCCCCAAAGTCATTGTTTTTGAATTTCAACGTTAATGATGTTAACCCACGTTATTTTTTATATCTGTTTGACTCCAGAGAAAGCCAAATAACACATTTCAATCACTATATAATGCTAAATGAGTTACAGATAAAATATGTTTACTTACCTTTGGATAACTAAAGGGCTAGAGTTATGACTTAATTGCAAAACTGACACAATCTCCCGAAAAACACTTTTAATACATTTTAATACAAGTATGGCTACTACGGCTTATGAACAGCAGGCTCGGTACGTGGCTTCATGCATGTAATTATAGATGGTGACACAGTGCAGCCTGAGAAAAATTTGAATCCCATTCTGCCCCGCCGGTCCGTTCCGCCCCGGGTTCCCCTACCAATGATATTTGACCAATGATGTTATGAGATGGTAATTGGGATGAATAGGTGAAAAGATTTGAACTTTGACGTACTTGTCAAAGTAAAATTTAAGTAAAAGCATCTAGAAAGAAGGTTGTTGCAATAACACCATCACGAAACAGAATTACAAATCACAATACAGGATACTTGAATTAAAGTTTCTTGTAATTAAGTAAACTTATTTCAGTTTGTAATAACTCTGTATTGACGAATTGCAAATCTCTTAGAGAGAATTATAAATGGAAACCAAAATATTCACGAGCTATATTTTGGTCAATTCTGAACTAAAAAGGAATAATGAGATTTAAGTGTATAAAGTACTTTTGTCAATCATAATTTTGAAAATATGTCCCGGTACAATGCTCCTTCTGGATCAAAAAGAAAAAAATTAAGGAATCTACCATTTTTTCCTAAATCATGTCTTTCAATGGAAATTGAATATGTCTAAAGACATAACACACATAAAATTACCTGTATTTTCAGTAGATTCAGTTTCTTCTCACCAATACTTCTTCAGTCCAGTTTTTTCTTATATTCCATAGAATTTATATTTGATGCTGGGTAGAGCTTCTTAAAGTTTTGTCAATTCAAAATGATATATATTAATGAAGATGAAACAGTTTTGGAGAAGTTGCAATGATTATGTCAATTTAAATTTTCAATTCAGTTATTCATCGTGTAGAAAGTGCTTTTCAACTCACCAATGATACTGCCCTGGGATCATTCCAAACTGACCTATGCTCGAAAAACTCGGCAGCAGACTTACACTTTTTCTCAGTTTTCTCTCATTGTATAGATGATCCCATTTATTTTCCACAGTGGCCCGTGAATACGAATTATGGAAAAGCCGTAGCTTTCGTCTTGTTCGATGACTGATATTGTTTTCGTGTATCTGTTGTCTCTTCTTGAGAATTTTCATTAGAATTGGAAATGGGTTTCTTTTTTCATGATTTGAAAGTCACTGCATCATCACATTTATTTATTAGTCTTCTTTTTGCTACAAAAGATTTTTCTGTGGCAGAATGACATTCCTTTATAGAAGGAACAAAGTCAATTCCTGCAGTTTCTATTCGAAAAAGTTGTACAATTTTGGATGCTTAAATTGTGTATTCATCATAACTGAGACTCCTGAAAAATAAGTAAAAGAACCAATACAAACTATGGTATGGCCCATGGGGTCTGTAATCCCCCGCAAGAAAAGCCTGAAAAATCAGCATAGACTATAGACAGGTATCTACAAAATTACACAGGAATTTACTTCGTAGTGTTAGCAACTTTGTGAATATGAATATTGTTCTTGCGATACGAAGAATGTAGGTTATAGGTCAAGTAACTAATATAGATGAGTCCCGCGGTGCGAATACACGGATACACAAAGAAATCCCAATTACGTTAGTAAACAAAATTAGAATTCAGTAATAAATAAAATGAATTGATAACATTTATAAATACTTTACCTGTACGGAACTACCTTTATTCAAACATCCTGTACTATAATAATACCCCAAAATCATGCAGAACGGTAGCAGAGATTGATTTTATCAAATTTCATAGTGTTCCGAGAAAGCGAAACCAGCTTACGATGGAAAAACCTAAAGGTATTAGCAAACAAATCTGCAAACCGGCAAATTTGCAAAATGCATATTGTTCACCAGAGCGCTTTAAAGTTTTCGCATGTGATATTTACCTTTCAACGTCAGTTTGGTTCACCTCAAAGCCACTTTATGCATGAATTAAATTCAGACGAATACTTATTTTTGAAGTAGTAATTGCAAATAATTCGAAAATTGCTTAAATTAAGGGAAATATGCAGATATGCCAGTATGACTTTAAAGACGGTGTGATATTTGCTTTTGTGTCACAATGGCTTCTTGTTTTGGAACCTATTTTAGGTAGAAAAAAAGATATTGTTGTCAATGAAAAAGTAATTTAATGCTCCACAATTTTTTTAAAGGACATTTAACGTAACGTTGCTCTTACTTTCGTTGGTAACTTCAAAATTCCACAAATTTTTATCGAAATCTGAATAAATTGGCGGTATTATCCCGGCGGTAACTAACTTTAGAATACTCTTTTTCTTCTTCTCATCATTGGCAAGTCTCTTGGAATAAGCTTGCATCAGAACAGGATTCACGCTGACATTGCCCCGTTTTTTTTTTCTTGGCTACCTCCCAGGCATGTGATCCGTAGGATGTTTTTAAGTGAAAGTTGCTGTCGTCTTTAATTACTTCAAACAATCGAATGTCCAACATGGGTAGAATCACTTGCGAGTCCTTCAGAACTTTTACGTCAAAAAAGTCCTCATGACTCAACTCATGAACCAGGTAAGGCTTGCCACTTTTCTTTGCCATTTTCATGGCCATTGCGTATTGGTAAGGTAGGTATATCGGTCCGCTTCGGAGTGCTCTTTTAACTACTTTTTCAATCGTTGAGTGAGCCGAATCCCTCTTGTTTTAGGTGTTACTAAAAATTTGTGTGTATCAGATTTTGTTTTTTAATGTTGTTACAGCATATTTGTACATTGCCACCATAAAGTTATTTTTTTGTTGTCCACTACAATTGTCGCTGTAAAGGACGACGTCTATTGGACAGTCAGCTTTGTCATTTAAATGTTGCAGATATTTCAGTACACAACTCCCAAACTCAATCACGCCTCTTCTTCCCTGTGTCTCATCCCAAGTGTAACAATTTACCGTTTTGTCGCCCTTCAGTTCAGCAATTGTTAAATTATAAACGGCTAGCTTTGAAATGTAGTAGTTGGCAGACGCCTCCCCCCTGCGGACATGACAGCACTGCCTGTAGGTCGTATATTGCAACGACGGTTGAATCTATGGCTTTCTTGTCATTCTCCTTTTCCTGTCTGGACAAGTCCTTTTCTAGAATATGAGTCTCATATTCTGTCGTATTTGGTTTCGTGTTTTGGTAAATGAGAAAAACATCACACTGATCTTTCTTCGGTGTGAAAAAAAAAGTTGTTTGACCTGAAAATAGCTCTGTACTGGCAGTAGCTGATATCTGCAAGGTTTGACTCCTTTCTCTCTTTCAGATAATCTCTGTGAAGTTCGGCTATAGATTTTCCACCATCGATATACGAGGATGTATTGATATCTAGTTAGCCTAGACCAGTTCCCTGCATAAACAAAGTATTGCGTTACCATAGCAACGAACAATAACTTATTAGAAGTGTCATTGTAAAGTTTGACGTCAAAAAAGTAAACCAGAGTTACGCAATAAATTAAAAGAAAAAATATGTCCACCGAAATTGTGAAAATCGAAAAATTGAAGTATCGAGCCATCATCAAGTACCTGTATTTGAAAGGGTTAAGAGGTAAACAGATTTACGAAGATATGCTTAATACCCTTGGTGATCAATGTCAGTAGTTATACTATAGGAGTTCAAGCGTGAAATCGCGTGTATTTCCTTACGGAGGTTCATTCTGGCAATTTTGTGACATAAAGCTGAGTTTACACTATCACGAACACATTGACGCTACCATTGCTAAAGCTGATCTCACACGCTTGATATCCGATGTTCAGCGACTTCGGGGCTCCTCATACGTTCATCACTCGACCTGCTACTAACCTAACCGACCTTTATTTCTGAGTCGGAAAAATTCTCGAAACTGGAGAATGCACGTTAAAGCTAACCGAAACACCAGGATGGACATCCTAGCAAATTTTTGATACTCCACTGTGAATCTGCCGCAATTTAGGGGACCCTAACCCCCCGGATACCTCATAGAGAACATCCTAGCAAATTTTTGATACTCCACTGTGAATCTGCCGCAATTTAGGGGACCCTAACCCATCAGGTACATCATAGAGAACATCCTAGCAAATTTTTGATACGCCACTGTGAATCTGCCGTAATTTGGGGGACCCTAACCCCTCGGATACCTCATACAGAACATCCTAGTAAATTTTTGATACTCCACTGTGAATCTACCGTAATTAGGGGACCCTAACCCACCTGGTACCTCATAGAGAACATCCTAGCAAATTTTTGATACTTCACTGTGAATCTGCCGTAATTTGGGGACCTTAACCCACCGGGTACCTCATAGAGAACATCCTAGCAAATTTTTGATACTCCACTGTGAATATGCTGTAATTTGGGGGACCCTAACCCCTCGGATATCACATAGAGAACATCCTAGCAAATTTTTGATACACCACTGTGAATCTGCCGTAATTTGTGGGACCCTAACCACCCGGGTACCTCATAGATAACATCCTAGCAAATTTTTGATACTCCACTGTGAATCTGCCGTAGTTTGGGGGTCCCACCGGGCCATAGAGAACATGTTAGCAAATTTTTGATACGGTAAATCAAGGATCCCCTCTCTAACGAATTTTTGACACCCAGCTGAGATTCACTGATATGGATTCATGTTATAGAAAAATTGTAGTCTTCATTATTCTTCTAGATGGCCCCCGCTCACCATTGTGAACATCCTATCAAATTTTCAACAATGTTCATCATTCATCCTGCTACTAACCTAACCAGCCTTTATTTTATAAGTTCGAAAAATGCAGATGAAAAAAAAGATGCTGTGCTGTGGCTTGAACCAGCTACCTATAGCTTTGTTACCAGCCATCCTATCCATCCGGCTATGAAGGGTATTTGTATATTTAGATGAAATGGTTGTTCATAAAAGAGAATGTGAAAGGCGAACTGCGAGGTGCGTCGTTACTTCATCAATCTGTTTTTTGTAATGTGAATCTGAGTTATTCTGTGTATCTATATCAGATATTGTTAATCATCAACTGATTGAAACAAGTAGATGCGTAATTTTGACCGTCCTATATCCCAATGGGACATTCGAAATAAATATTTGGCAGTCCGCACCTTATTAGTGAAGAGTAATTCAATCAATAACTAATGAATGAGTATTTTGGCTCTCCGCTGTGCCATATGGGGCGTCTCTTAATAAATGATTATTTTTGATAATAAACAATTTTCTTTGGTTTAACGAAATGTTGAAGAGGGCCCTGTACATCATTCGAAATAAATATTTGACAGTACGTCCCTTATTAGTGAAGAGTAAATCAATCAATAATTAATAGATGAGTATTTTTGGCGCTATGTCATCTTATTAGTAATTTGGGAATAACAAATCGATTCAAAGTAATTTTGGAAGCTCCTTGTATACATTTTGGATAATAAACAATTTTCTGTGGTTCAACTAAATTTTGGAGAGAGTCCTGTACTTCAATGGGGCATTCGAAACAAA
The DNA here is from genome assembly GCA_944452925.2 of Chrysolina oricalcia. Lineage (NCBI taxonomy): Eukaryota > Metazoa > Arthropoda > Insecta > Coleoptera > Chrysomelidae > Chrysolina > Chrysolina oricalcia. The sequence continues at coordinate 34,373,182 of OX101822.2, read as the reverse complement.
TATTTGGCAGTCCGTCCCTTATGAGTGAAGAGTAAATCAATCAATAACTAATAGATGAGTATTTTTGGCTGTTCGCTATGCAATCTTATTAGTAATTTGGGTATAACAATTCGATTCAAAGTAATTTTGGAAGCTCCTTGTATACATTTTTGATAATAAACAATTTTCTGTGGTTCAACTAAATTTTGGAGAAGACCCTGTTTATCAATGGGGAATTCGAAACAAATATTTGGCAGTCCGTCCCTTTTTAGTGAAGAGTAAATCAATTAATAATTAATAGATGAGTATTTTTGGTTGTCAGCTATGCCATCTTATTAGTGGTTTGGGTATAACAAATCGATTCAAAGTAATTTTGGAAGCTCCTTGTATACATTTTTGATACTAAACCCCTTATATTTCAACGTGCGATACAGTCTACTGATATAAGAGACACGGTTTTAAAGTGTGATACTATGCATTAATTCACCTATTTTTTTTTCCTTGGTGTTTTGGCATCGAATGCTGTGGTCTTTAGCCATGTGTTCTGGATGGGCCTTACGCCACTTCGGGAGCAGCAATGTTAATTTTTAACGCAACAGTGAATCGTGGAGTAATTCAACTATTATAGGAGACATAGTCTTTTTATTTCAACGTGCGATACCCTTCATTCAGTCTAATGCCTTTCATTTACAGGTGTAATGCCCTGCATTTTATTTTTGTAGACCTTTATTTTTAAGGTGCAATGCATTCACTCAACTATCCTAAGAAGGTTACAATCTCAAATTCAGCCGCTGATAGGCGCTGTTAACGTAGCGTGTGTCATAAAATGTCATTTTCAACTTAGATTCCTGCCGCAGTAATAGCCAAGAGAGATGTATTTTTTCAATAATCATCGTGGTATTAGCCGAGGGAGTAGTTGTTTTCTAACAGGTATTTTCCATTATAAGCGTTGTGATAGTAGGGAGTCAAAAAAGCAAAAAGTTATTATTGTACCTACGATCTCCCGAAAGAACCCTTAGCTTCGTGTTCAGATATAGGAATCTGCAAGTAATTATTTAGATGTGTAATATTTCTGCTAAAACCTGTGTGATGTATTCAAATAACCACCATGTATTTTCTGCTGCAAATAACCAGTATTCAAATGTTTCACCGATAATACATACTTGTTACATCAAAACAATAAACTGAAAAAAACTAGCTTTGTAGAAATATTATGTTCTTTTCTGTCGCCTTCTCCCGGGCAATTATAGATAAAATGCATGTATTAAATAAAATAATTTCCGAAAAATTCGACTTGAAAATATTATGATCACACACCCTGTGATGCAAACGAAATATTGAGGATTGTTGCAGTTTAAATATTTCCAGATCATTTTTACTAATAGACTGGACGTTCATTTGAAACATTTCCTAGTAACTTGTTTCCAAGGTTATTGCGACTAGTTGATGACGGCGAAAGGCAAAGAGACTGCTAGATATAACATTGAAAGATTAGACAGTGGTGCTGTGAGATTGCAGTGGTTTATAATCAGTTAACTTACCAGAGAAGAGTGTTTTTATTGAATCTAAGGTAGGTACATTTCACAACTTTTTATATATACAGGTACATTGTGAAAATTCGCAGTAAAAACTTTGCCGATAGGCTTTCAGAGCTGAAAACTAGCAATATATGCTCAAATGTTGAAGTTTTTGTGTGAATACATATTTTTTTGTCACGAAGTAATGTGGAATTTCACAGCTGTTGAAGTAAACGAGAGAAATAAAATAGCGGGATATATTAGGTTTATATTGAAAATATTTGAAAGTATGTTACAAGGATCAGTTCCATGGACATTTTTTCAACACAAGAATGGTTAACTTTAAAATCAGTTTTCTAGACATTTTTATAGTATGCACTGTATCATTTCGGTAAGCCACAAGGGTCCATTACATCGCTGAATTGTAGTGTTACACTTCTTAGAGCATTTTTATCCCAATGTTGTTTATGAACCTATTTTCTAAACATTTTTTGTATAAATTTTGTCATTCCGGTGTGCCGCAAGGACCCATTACATAGTTGAATTGTGCTGCATCTTAGAGCATTTTTCTCCCAATGTTGTTTATGAACCAATTTTCTAGACATTTTTATAGCATGCATTGTTTCATTTCGGTAAGCCACAAGGGTCCATTACATAGCTGAGTTGTAGTGTTACACTTCTTAGAGCATTTTTATCCCAATGTTGTTTATAAACCAATTTTCTAGACATTTTTATAGTATAAATTATGTCATTTCGGTGTGCCGCAAGGACCCATTACGCAGTAGAATTGTAGTGTTACAGATTTTGGAGTTTTTTACAAATCTTGTTTATAAACCAATTTTCTAGACATTTTTATAGTATGCACTGTATCAATTCGGTAAGCCGCAAGAGTCCATTACATAGCTGAATTGTGGTGTAACACTTCTTAGAGCATTATTATCCCAGTGTTGTTTATGAACCTATTTTCTAGACATTTTTTGTATAAATTACGTCATTTTGGTTTGCTGCAAGGGTCCATAACATGACTGATTTGGAGTGTTTCAGTTTTTGGAGTTTTTTAAAAATATTGCTTATGAACCAATTTCCTAGACATTTTGATAATATCAATTTTATATCTCCACGATGGTGGGTATTGTCTTGGCAATAACAATGTCCCCGTAGAAATTATACGGATGGTTTTCAAATTTCTGGAAGTTTCAGTATATTAACAGATATTTTTATCTAACACTATCTTCGTGAAAGATTGACACAAGAACGTCCTGTGGTACTTTTCAAAATATGTAAGTGAATTTGAATTTCTTTTTGTTTTCTGGGAGTGTTTGTTCTCAGATGGGATAATGATACATTGTTCTGGGTTATTAGGTGTAACTTCAAATTTAGCAACAAAACTTTTTCAACAAGTTTCAATAAAACGACTTCAGACATGTTTTTGTGGTATTCCTTGAGGAACCTAACATTTTGGCTAACAATTTTTTGTGGTGTAAAACTGCTATGAGATATGACAATTCAAAGCTGAATCTCGATTCATAAATATTGTTCTGCGCTTTTCATTCAGAATGAGTCAAAGAAATATTTTGATACTTTGTACTTTGAAAATTTTTTCACTGAGCAAAAAATTTTTTTTTTCTCAGAACTTTTTAAAAAATTCCACTGAGTCAGATATTATTTTGATACTTGAAACTTTGAATTTTTTTCTCATCAAAATTACCAATTTTCAAAAAGTTTACTGATTGCATGGCTGAAGGGGTGATTCCTTCAGAAAAACGAGAATTTACTAATTTAAATGAAAAAATAGAAAATTTTCAAGTGAAATTCTATGAATATGAAAATAATCAATTAAAGAATTAAATGTCAAAATATTATTGAAGATTTGGGAATTCAAGTCAAAATGACCATGCAACAATTTGGCATTCATGGATTATTAGCACAACGATATTACTTAGAAAATAATAACGATATTACTGAGAAAATGAAGGCAAAATTTACGAAAAGTTGATAGTTGAATAGTTTCAGAATTATCAAATTAGAAAAGAAAAGTTCATTGTGCCACTTGTAATGAATATTAGTAAAGAGGAAAAGGGGAGAGTTAAAATAACTTGCACCCTATTGGCTGAAGTTGAAGTGTGAGAACGTATATCATGAAACAATATCAAGAAACTCCGTAGAGAAGGAAGGTGTCTGACAAATAATGCGGATGATTGAAAGGAGCTAAGAAATTTCTTTAAATCAAATAAACGATCTGATCAGCATTTGGTATACAATTCGGGAGTTGTATCATCATCAATGCTACGGCTTCAAGTTTATCAACCGTACAAAGACAAAAATCGAATTTTTGAGTAAAGAAGACTCACGTAAAAAATGCAGGAATTATTGCTGAATTTTATTTCGAATGCTGAAATTTGGAAAGAATAATAAAAAATCATACAAATGAGCATGTTTTAGGAGTTGAAATTAGCGGTTGAACAAGATGCAGTGAATAGATGTCTTATTCCGATACTGAAAGCAAAACAATAAGTGCTGACGAAAAAAAATTAAACTACTATTAAGATAATTAACAAAGAAAAACAACCTTAAATACCTGTCACTCGGATGTTTCATCTTTAAATCCTGATGAGGTGATACAATAGATTTATAATTATTACAATTTCAGAAATATTTTCATCAATTGGTAGTTATGAGCAAACTGATGCAAAATTGTCAATGGAAAAAATTATTAATTATTTTTATTCAGATTTTTTTTAAATATGATATAACTGGAACTGCACTGAGCAAACACACTCAAAAATATAATTTTAATTAGCTCAGTTCAAGTGTAATCTGGTCGAAATTGCACAGCACAAACTCGGTAACATGGATATGGTAGGATTATTTCAGTACAAATGAAATGTTGCCAAAACTACACTGCGCAAACTAGTTCAAATAAATATCAGTGTACCTTCACACCGATAAAAAGAGGCCGGGCGATAGAGAAAAAATTATATACAAAATTATTTTTTTCGCACAAATCGTCATTGTCGTCAAAACCTTTGAAAATTTCTTATTTTTGAATAATGTCACTTGGTATAAATATTTCACTAGACCACATGTTATAATTTTTTCAAAGAATTGAGATATGATCAAAAGTCTTTCAATGAATGCAAACATCATAACCGTCATTATTTTCTTTTTTCTTTTGGTTAACACAATTCCAACTCGTTTTATCATAACAAATGCCAATATCATAATTCAGTGCACTGAAATGTTATTGTTATCTTCCATAACTTGAGCATATTTTCACTTTTTATACTCATATAATCGCGTTCAATAAAATGTTATTTAATCAAGTTTGATCATGACCCCGAAATGATTCGAACTACCGATTTAATTTTGAAATATTGTGCTCAAAAGCAGTATGAAAAATTTAAAAAAATGTTAATTTCGTAAAAAACTTGTTGGATTTGAAATTCCCAACGGGTAGTCGAAAAATTATCTCTTTATTGCAAATACTCAGATTCATGAAATAATAACCTTTGATGTGTTCAAAGTCATTAAACTGTATGCTTTCAAACTGGTTTCAAACGCAAATATTCGGAATTTCAAGGTATCAACAAAATATTAGTGTTATTTTTCGAATAATTACCGTCGAGAAAGCATTCTGCCATACTTTCAAACTGATAAAACAAAATCAATCAACAAGGAGCACAGAACTTTAGAAAAAAATTATATGAAGTGGTTGGATGACTTTGAGGGAGACAAAATGACTATGTTTTTTCTGGTTACACCTGGCAACAACACCACAATATTTTAAACAAAATTGCTGTAAAATAAAAAAACACTATCGTTATCAACAAATTGTAGCATTTGAATTCTAATAGAATTGATGATGTTTTTATGATTCTTGGTATTTGGTCAAGTGAGAATATTCATGTTAATTTGCATAAAATTAAATTTGGTGAATTTTGTTGTCAAAGAACAAAAACAATTCTTCATTGTCACTATGTCATTTTTCGAATAGATGAAATCATGACCTAAATTATTTTTTTTTGGTACTATTTTTAAAATATGAAAAATTTGAGACTTGTACCAACACATATGTTTAACAATTTGAAATAAAATGGAAAGCTGTGTGAATTATTGTTTTATTTCATTATTCTCATCTTGCTGCTTGTATGGGTTGTATGGAAGAGCAACCATGTTGAATACCGCCCCCACGATATAAAATGTATTTCAATGTATTTTTCATGAAAATAAAGGCACATATCATTATTATTATTATTATTTTATCATCGTAGGGATGATAAACGATTTTCAATTTTAGTTTCTCATAGCTCATAAATCACAGTAAGCTTGAAATAACATACTGAGTGTTTGTTTCGGTATTTAAAAATACACCATTAAATAGATTACTTCGTCGGTTGTATCACAATTCAAACAACAATTTTTGATATTTTTCAATACTTTTTATGGTTACCATGGCAACATCAACAACTCGAGAAACAAATGGTATTATTTTTTCGGGGATTAGCTCCGGTTGGCGCGCCAACCGGATCAACCGAAGCTAACCTCCGGAAAATATTGTGCTCTGACCATAGCTAACCGCCTAGAAACAATACCCAATGTCTAACCGAAGCTAACCTCTGAAAAAAAAAATATTTGTATGATGACGTTGGAACGGATATCTTTGTTCATGACTGAAGACGAGTCCCTTACCTTTTAACGAGTTATGCTATGCATGAGACCGGTGTTCGTGCTGGGTTGAAAAAAATACAGGAAATTATCAACTTTGATACATACATTTCGAAGACTTTTCTATTGACATCCATCAACATTAGATACCAACTTGTGGTATTGAAGGTGTCGCATTGGAGAATTGCAGTAAAATTCCAGCAGAAAACTAATAAAATTTGACATACAAAAAAAAACAGGTGGGAAGGTGTAATTCATCAGATCGGTTCTAATTAAACAACTTTTGTGCAGTGTTTCAGAAAAGCAAGCACGTTTGTGAGGAATCATCGACGAGAGAACTTACTCTTTACCACGTCATCCAATAGAATATTCACGGGCATAATGTTGGAAAATATCAAAAATTGTTGTTTGAATTGTGATACAACCGACGAAGTAATCTATTTAATGGTGTATTTTTAAATACCGAAACAAACACTCAGTATGTTATTTCAAGCTTACTGTGATTTATGAGCTATGAGAAACTAAAATTGAAAATCGTTTATCATCCCTACGATGATAAAATAATAATAATAATAATGATATGTGCCTTTATTTTCATGAAAAATACATTGAAATACATTTTATATCGTGGGGGCGGTATTCAACATGGTTGCTCTTCCATACAAGCAGCAAGATGAGAATAATGAAATAAAACAATAATTCACACAGCTTTCCATTTTATTTCAAATTGTAAACATATGTGTTGGTACAAGTCTCAAATTTTTCATATTTTAAAAATAGTACCAAAAAAAAATAATTTAGGTCATGATTTCATCTATTCGAAAAATGACATAGTGACAATGAAAAATTGTTTTTGTTCTTTGACAACAAAATTCACCAAATTTAATTTTATGCAAATTAACATGAATATTCTCACTTGACCAAATACCAAGAATCATAAAAACATCATCAATTCTATTAGAATTCAAATGCTACAATTTGTTGATAACGATAGTGTTTTTTTATTTTACAGCAATTTTGTTTAAAATATTGTGGTGTTGTTGCCAGGTGTAACCAGAAAAGACATAGTCATTTTGTCTCCCTCAAAGTCATCCAACCACTTCATATAATTTTTTTCTAAAGTTCTGTGCTCCTTGTTTATTGATTTTCTTTTATCAGTTTGAAAGTATGGCAGAATGCTTTCTCGACGGTAATTATTCGAAAAATAACACTAATATTTTGTTGATACCTTGAAATTCCGAATATTTGCGTTTGAAACCAGTTTGGAAGCATACAGTTTAATGACTTTGAACACATCAAAGGTTATTATTTCATGAATCTGAGTATTTGCAATAAAGAGATAATTTTTCGATTACCCGTTGGGAATTTCAAATCCAACAAGTTTTTTACGAAATTAACATTTTTTTAAATTTTTCATACTGCTTTTGAGCACAATATTTCAAAATTAAATCGGTAGTTCGAATCATTTCGGGGTCATGATCAAACTTGATTAAATAACATTTTATTGAACGCGATTATATGAGTATAAAAAGTGAAAATAGGCTCAAGTTATGGAAGATAACAATAACATTTCAGTGCACTGAATTATGATATTGGCATTTGTTATGATAAAACGAGTTGGAATTGTGTTAACCAAAAGAAAAAAGAAAATAATGACGGTTATGATGTTTGCATTCATTGAAAGACTTTTGATCATATCTCAATTCTATGAAAAAATTATAACATGTGGTCTAGTGAAATATTTATACTAAGTGACATTATTCAAAAATAAGAAATTTTCAAAGGTTTTGACGACAATGACGATTTGTGCGAATAAAATAATTTTGTATTTAATTTTTTCTCTATCGTCCGGCCTCTTTTTATCGGTGTGAAGGTACACTGATATTTATTTGAACTAGTTTGCGCAGTGTAGTTTTGGCAACATTTCATTTGTACTGAAATAATCCTACCATATCCATGTTACCGAGTTTGTGCTGTGCAATATCGACCAGATTACACTTGAACTGAGCTAATCAAAATTATATTTTTGATTGTGTTTGCTCAGTGCAGTTCCAGTTATATCATATTTAAAAAAATCTGAATAAAAATAATTAATAATTTTTTCCATTGACAATTTTGCATCAGTTTGCTCATAACTACCAATTGATGAAAATATTTCTGAAATTGTAATAATTATAAATCTATTGTATCACCTCATCAGGATTTAAAGATGAAACATCCGAGTGACAGGTATTTAAGGTTGTTTTTCTTTGTTAATTATCTTAATAGTAGTTTAATTTTTTTTCGTCAGCACTTATTGTTTTGCTTTCAGTATCGGAATAAGACATCTATTCACTGCATCTTGTTCAACCGCTAATTTCAACTCCTAAAACATGCTCATTTGTATGATTTTTTATTATTCTTTCCCAAATTTCAGCATTCGAAATAAAATTCAGCAATAATTCCTGCATTTTTTACGTGAGTCTTCTTTACTCAAAAATTCGATTTTTGTCTTTGTACGGTTGATAAACTTGAAGCCGTAGCATTGATGATGATACAACTCCCGAATTGTATACCAAATGCTGATCAGATCGGTTATTTGATTTAAAGAAATTTCTTAGCTCCTTTCAATCATCCGCATTATTTGTCAGACACCTTCCTTCTCTACGGAGTTTCTTGATATTGTTTCATGATATACGTTCTCACACTTCAACTTCAGCCAATTGGGTGCAAGTTATTTTAACTCTCCCCTTTTCCTCTTTACTAATATTCATTACAAGTGGCACAATGAACTTTTCTTTTCTAATTTGATAATTCTGAAACTATTCAACTATCAACTTTTCGTAAATTTTGCCTTCATTTTCTCAGTAATATCGTTATTATTTTCTAAGTAATATCGTTGTGCTAATAATCCATGAATGCCAAATTGTTGCATGGTCATTTTGACTTGAATTCCCAAATCTTCAATAATATTTTGACATTTAATTCTTCAATTGATTATTTTCATATTCATAGAATTTCACTTGAAAAGTTTCTATTTTTTCATTTAAATTAGTAAATTCTCGTTTTTCTGAAGGAATCACCCCTTCAGCCATGCAATCAGTAAACTTTTTGAAAATTGGTAATTTTGATGAGAAAAAAATTCAAAGTTTCAAGTATCAAAATAATATCTGACTCAGTGGAATTTTTTAAAAAGTTCTGAGAAAAAAAAAATTTTTGGCTCAGTGAAAAAATTTTCAAAGTACAAAGTATCAAAATATTTCTTTGACTCATTCTGAATGAAAAGCGCAGAACAATATTTATGAATCGAGATTCAGCTTTGAATTGTCATATCTCATAGCAGTTTTACACCACAAAAAATTGTTAGCCAAAATGTTAGGTTCCTCAAGGAATACCACAAAAACATGTCTGAAGTCGTTTTATTGAAACTTGTTGAAAAAGTTTTGTTGCTAAATTTGAAGTTACACCTAATAACCCAGAACAATGTATCATTATCCCATCTGAGAACAAACACTCCCGGAAAACAAAAAGAAATTCAAATTCACTTACATATTTTGAAAAGTACCACAGGACGTTCTTGTGTCAATCTTTCACGAAGATAGTGTTAGATAAAAATATCTGTTAATATACTGAAACGTCCAGAAATTTGAAAACCATCCGTATAATTTCTACGGGGACATTGTTATTGCCAAGACAATACCCACAATCGTGGAGATATAAAATTGATATTATCAAAATGTCTAGGAAATTGGTTCATAAGCAATATTTTTAAAAAACTCCAAAAACTGAAACACTCCAAATCAGTCATGTTATGGACCCTTGCAGCAAACCAAAATGACGTAATTTATACAAAAAATGTCTAGAAAATAGGTTCATAAACAACACTGGGATAATAATGCTCTAAGAAGTGTTACACCACAATTCAGCTATGTAATGGACTCTTGCGGCTTACCGAATTGATACAGTGCATACTATAAAAATGTCTAGAAAATTGGTTTATAAACAAGATTTGTAAAAAAACTCCAAAATCTGTAACACTACAATTCTACTGCGTAATGGGTCCTTGCGGCACACCGAAATGACATAATTTATACTATAAAAATGTCTAGAAAATTGGTTTATAAACAACATTGGGATAAAAATGCTCTAAGAAGTGTAACACTACAACTCAGCTATGTAATGGACCCTTGTGGCTTACCGAAATGAAACAATGCATGCTATAAAAATGTCTAGAAAATTGGTTCATAAACAACATTGGGAGAAAAATGCTCTAAGATGCAGCACAATTCAACTATGTAATGGGTCCTTGCGGCACACCGGAATGACAAAATTTATACAAAAAATGTTTAGAAAATAGGTTCATAAACAACATTGGGATAAAAATGCTCTAAGAAGTGTAACACTACAATTCAGCGATGTAATGGACCCTTGTGGCTTACCGAAATGATACAGTGCATACTATTAAAATGTCTAGAAAACTGATTTTAGGGTTTACCATTCTTGTGTTAAAAAAATGTCCATGGAACTGATCCTTGTAACATACTTTCAAATATTTTCAATATAAACCTAATATATCCCGCTATTTTATTTCTCTCGTTTACTTCAACAGCTGTGAAATTCCACATTACTTCGTGACAAAAAAATATGTATTCACACAAAAACTTCAACATTTGAGCATATATTGCTAGTTTTCAGCTCTGAAAGCCTATCGGACAACGTTTTTTACTGCGAATTTTCACAATGTACCTGTATATATAAAAAGTTGTGAAATGTACCTACCTTAGATTCAATAAAAACACTCTTCTCTGGTAAGTTAACTGATTATAAACCACTGCAATCTCACAGCACCACTGTCTAATCGTTCAATGTTATATCTAGCAGTCTCTTTGCCTTTCGCCGTCATCAACTAATCGCAATAACCTTGGAAACAAGTTACTAGGAAATGTTTCAAATGAACGACCAGTCTATTAGTAAAAAATGATCTGGAAATATTTAAACTGCAACAATCCTCAATATTTCGTTTGCATCACAGGGTGTGTGATCATAATATTTTCGAGTCGAATTTTTCGGAAATTATTTTATTTAATACATGCATTTTATCTATAATTGCCCGGGAGAAGGCGAAAGAAAAGAACATACTATTTCTACAAAGCTAGTTTTTTTCAGTTTATTGTTTTGATGTAACAAGTATGTAAACAATATGAGAGTCTACTACCACATTGATGACAGCTAGTTTATTAATTCCGATCACAATCGAAAAAAACATTCTCCTCATGTGCGTTTGTACCAGTTATTGAACTTTTCATTTTTCTTAGATTTTCTTGAAAATGGACAGTATTGAAAAGCTATCAAAAGGTACCGTTTTTGATTATTTAGCGCAAATTTGCTTATAGGTCCCACCGATACGGATACTTATATTATTATTATTGAAGTGAATAATATTCAACGATTTCTGAAAAAAATTAACGTTATTGTCACGACGCTATGAATATTATCGGTGAAACATTTGAATACTGGTTATTTGCAGCAGAAAATACATGGTGGTTATTTGAATACATCACACAGGTTTTAGCAGAAATATTACACATCTAAATAATTACTTGCAGATTCCTATATCTGAACACGAAGCTAAGGGTTCTTTCGGGAGATCGTAGGTACAATAATAACTTTTTGCTTTTTTGACTCCCTACTATCACAACGCTTAAAATGGAAAATACTTGTTAGAAAACAACTACTCCCTCGGCTAATACCACGATGATTATTGAAAAAATACATCTCTCTTGGCTATTACTGCGGCAGGAATCTAAGTTGAAAATGACATTTTATGACACACGCTACGTTAATAGCGCCTATCAGCGGCTGAATTTGAGATTGTAACCTTCTTAGGATAGTTGAGTGAATGCATTGCACCTTAAAAATAAAGGTCTACAAAAATAAAATGCAGGGCATTACACCTGTAAATGAAAGGCATATGACTGAATGAAGGGTATCGCACGTTGAAATAAAAAGACTATGTCTCCTATAATAGTTGAATCACTCCACGATTCACTGTTGCGTTAAAAATTAACATTGCTGCTCCCGAAGTGGCGTAAGGCCCATCCAGAACACATGGCTAAAGACCACAGCATTCGATGCCAAAACACCAAGGAAAAAAAAAATAGGTGAATTAATGCATAGTATCACACTTTAAAACCGTGTCTCTTATATCAGTAGACTGTATCGCACGTTGAAATATAAGGGGTTTAGTATCAAAAATGTATACAAGGAGCTTCCAAAATTACTTTGAATCGATTTGTTATACCCAAACCACTAATAAGATGGCATAGCTGACAACCAAAAATACTCATCTATTAATTATTAATTGATTTACTCTTCACTAAAAAGGGACGGACTGCCAAATATTTGTTTCGAATTCCCCATTGATAAACAGGGTCTTCTCCAAAATTTAGTTGAACCACAGAAAATTGTTTATTATCAAAAATGTATACAAGGAGCTTCCAAAATTACTTTGAATCGAATTGTTATACCCAAATTACTAATAAGATTGCATAGCGAACAGCCAAAAATACTCATCTATTAGTTATTGATTGATTTACTCTTCACTCATAAGGGACGGACTGCCAAATATTTGTTTCGAATGCCCCATTGAAGTACAGGACTCTCTCCAAAATTTAGTTGAACCACAGAAAATTGTTTATTATCCAAAATGTATACAAGGAGCTTCCAAAATTACTTTGAATCGATTTGTTATTCCCAAATTACTAATAAGATGACATAGCGCCAAAAATACTCATCTATTAATTATTGATTGATTTACTCTTCACTAATAAGGGACGTACTGTCAAATATTTATTTCGAATGATGTACAGGGCCCTCTTCAACATTTCGTTAAACCAAAGAAAATTGTTTATTATCAAAAATAATCATTTATTAAGAGACGGCCCCATATGGCACAGCGGAGAGCCAAAATACTCATTCATTAGTTATTGATTGACAAAAAACAGATTGATGAAGTAACGACGCACCTCGCAGTTCGCCTTTCACATTCTCTTTTATGAACAACCATTTCATCTAAATATACAAATACCCTTCATAGCCGGATGGATAGGATGGCTGGTAACAAAGCTATAGGTAGCTGGTTCAAGCCACAGCACAGCATCTTTTTTTTCATCTGCATTTTTCGAACTTATAAAATAAAGGCTGGTTAGGTTAGTAGCAGGATGAATGATGAACATTGTTGAAAATTTGATAGGATGTTCACAATGGTGAGCGGGGGCCATCTAGAAGAATAATGAAGACTACAATTTTTCTATAACATGAATCCATATCAGTGAATCTCAGCTGGGTGTCAAAAATTCGTTAGAGAGGGGATCCTTGATTTACCGTCTCAAAAATTTGCTAACATGTTCTCTATGGCCCGGTGGGACCCCCAAACTACGGCAGATTCACAGTGGAGTATCAAAAATTTGCTAGGATGTTATCTATGAGGTACCCGGGTGGTTAGGGTCCCACAAATTACGGCAGATTCACAGTGGTGTATCAAAAATTTGCTAGGATGTTCTCTATGTGGTATCCGAGGGGTTAGGGTCCCCCAAATTACAGCATATTCACAGTGGAGTATCAAAAATTTGCTAGGATGTTCTCTATGAGGTACCCGGTGGGTTAAGGTCCCCAAATTACGGCAGATTCACAGTGGAGTATCAAAAATTTGCTAGGATGTTCTCTATGAGGTACCAGGTGGGTTAGGGTCCCCAAATTACGGTAGATTCACAGTGGAGTATCAAAAATTTGCTAGGATGTTCTGTATGAGGTATCCGAGGGGTTAGGGTCCCCCAAATTACGGCAGATTCACAGTGGCGTATCAAAAATTTGCTAGGATGTTCTCTATGATGTACCTGATGGGTTAGGGTCCCCTAAATTGCGGCAGATTCACAGTGGAGTATCAAAAATTTGCTAGGATGTTCTCTATGAGGTATCCGGGGGGTTAGGGTCCCCCAAATTGCGGCAGATTCACAGTGGAGTATCAAAAATTTGCTAGGATGTCCATCCTGGTGTTTCGGTTAGCTTTAACGTGCATTCTCCAGTTTCGAGAATTTTTCCGACTCAGAAATAAAGGTCGGTTAGGTTAGTAGCAGGTCGAGTGATGAACGTATGAGGAGCCCCGAAGTCGCTGAACATCGGATATCAAGCGTGTGAGATCAGCTTTAGCAATGGTAGCGTCAATGTGTTCGTGATAGTGTAAACTCAGCTTTATGTCACAAAATTGCCAGAATGAACCTCCGTAAGGAAATACACGCGATTTCACGCTTGAACTCCTATAGTATAACTACTAATGTCCTTCGTATGCGAACGTGAAAAATTGGACTGCAAGCTTCAAAAGAAGCAAATTTTCCATTGAAGATGATGACCGATCGTGAAGGCCAGTTTCCGTGTCAGTCCCCGAAAATATCGATGCAGTTCATGACATGATTTTAACAGACCGTCGAATTGGGCTAAAACGGATATCTGAAGCACTGAATATTTCATACAAACGCGTTCATCATATAGTTCACGTCAATTTGGACATGAGAAAAATTGCTGCAAAATGGATCCCCAAATGTTTGAATGTTGACCAAAAGCGTGCAAGCGTAGTAGCATCGCGTTCGATCTGTGCTCGATTTGAAAACGATGTAGACTCTTAAACCGAATTGTTACTATGCATGAAACTTGGGTTGCCAAGCAAAAAATTCGTGATTTAGGGTTTGAATTACTAGAACACCCACCTTATTCACCAGATTTGGCTCCGTCCGACTATCATTTCTTTCCTCAACTGAAAAAAAGTTTTAAAAGTCGTAAATTTTCTTCCAACGAGGAGGTAATAAAAGCTGTGGAGGTCTGGTTTGCAGAGCAAGAAGAATTTTTTTTTTGAAAGGTCTTGAGACGTTGCAGGTTCACTGTAATAAATGCATCCAGTTAAGAGGAGAATATGTTGAGTAATAAAATATATTGGACATTGAAATTTTGTTTGGTTCTATAGTAGGCTAATAATTTTTCAATATATCCTCGTACTCCCGATAACATTGAGTTCTGCAGTAATGAATAGGAATTCTGGGAATTTTTTTATGTGGACCTCTGCACTATTCACGTGTTCTTCATCCAACTTTCGATCCTTTCCATGCTTGCCTCTCATTTCCACACTTAGCACACCTGTGCTTTTGTCTGTTTTTTCAAAGTTTGTACGTATAGCTCTGTTCGATAAGTCGAAAGTATTTTTTTTTTTAAATTGTATGCATACCCGTATTTTTTCTCCATCTTTCTTATTACCTAATATTTGTAATTTGAGTACTCATTTTCTTCTAAAATTCCTATATTAATCTTTCTAATTAGAATTACCTTCAAACTGACATTTCTTGTTCATGACCGCCATCTATTTGCAAATGGTTCGAAGTCCCTTCTTCCCTTTGATCACGGAATCTTACTTCGAGATCTGGCACTTCTATGCTAGTTTTGGTTTCAGAATCCTTTAGAGTCTCTGTCTTTTTGCTCTGCCTATGAGATGGCGAGTACGCAAGTTCAATGAAATTTGCTGGATTGATAAATAATGATCTAAATCTACGTATACTCAATTTCTACAAGTCAAAAGCTACTAAGAGTCGTGATGGAATTAAAATTTTGGAAAGTTTGTATCACTTTGGAGATTTGCGCAGGTAGGAATAAATAAGCTTTTCAAATACCTTTTTCTCGAAGGTATCTGGGACGCTGACCGGCTTGGGTATTTCTAGATTTTTCACTTAACAGCACTTTTCAAAGGAAAGAAATTTACATGTAATGGTTAGGTTAGGCCTTGGAAAACTCATTTTGTTTGAAATTATATCATTTTCTACAAATTTTTACTTCAATTTTGGATTTATAACTTTCAAAAACTCATATCCACAACTGGCCTTTCTGGATGTTCTCGCCCTCTTTTTCTTCACCAAGTTTCCTAGCTACTGTCTCCTTTATTTTTTCATCGTCTCACAATTGTTTGAATAATCAACAAATAAATTTGTATTCCGCTGGGCGATTTTATTATTTTTGTATTTATGGAAAGTTATGAAATTTACTTTATTTATGATTTTTTTCAAATCATTACAATGTAATATATACAATACCTTGTTTTGCATGATTAAACCAAGCCATAACTACAGTCTCAAAGGTATGGTAATTCCAGTACGTGAGTATGGAAAAAGACTGACATCAAAAATTGTTCAGATAGAAAACTAAAACCAACTGGTAACTAATAAGAATAAATGTCCAAACAACTTCCTTCCTTGAGTACACTACAACAGAAGGATTTAGAGCACATTTTTATAACCATAAGGCATCTTCAATTTTAATCATCATACAAACATTTATGCAAAAAATAGTAATGTCAAAATAATCTGCTAGGGTTGATGGAATGTTCTGGAATTGTGAGTTTTCTTCGAATTTGCCAAACATATTTTTTGTAGAGTTCATGATAAAATAACGATTTTCCCAGTCCACATGTTTTTAAAAAAATTTGAGTAGCTACTAGATAATTTCACTTACTTTTTCAAATTTGGATGATTTTCCGGTTAGACAATTGAAAATTGACTCCTTTTTCGGCCCATCTGCAAAACTGTGCTGACTAATTTTCACCAATTCTAGAGATGCAGACTCTGACCCCAATCTGAAACCATTACGTTCATAGAACATAACATTAACTGAATGGGGAATTCTCCTCCTAGCGACAATCAAGTATTTGTTATGAAAGATGTATAAAACACCGCATTATAAACTTACCATTTCAACATTTTTCTTTAAAAAAATCATTAAAGTACTTAAAAATGAATAATAAAATTGGGCATTTAAAGTTTAAAGGGATTTGTTTCTATTTCACTATCTGGCAACATCGGCTGCAAATGTCATAGATAATAAAGGACAGCAATTCTGTTACATGTCTGAGTTAAACAGAAATGACTATATTTCAGAATGGTGCTATTCTGTTTATTTCTGTTCCGAGTTCCAAGTCATTCTGTGACTGTTAAATTCTCCTTCTTCTTGTTTACGGAACCTAACCTAACTACCACACTAACTACCTAACCTACCTTCGTTAGTCTAAACCTTTGTTGTGCTATCTGTCGTATAACCTCCTTTATATTTCTTAATTACATCTGACACCTATTATTCGAAAGTTTTGTGAGTTATTGCATATTGTGTTACAGCACCAAGACATTCAACTATTGAAGTGGTGTTCATGGTACCACTGCGAGTGAGACAGCCAGAATACCTGACGAAGGGTGACGAATTACCGAGAACAGGCAAAGTGTTCCTAAGGAACAGAGACATAAACCAAACAAGCAAGCAAGTTAAGCAAATAAATCAAAATCATAAATCAGTGTTAAATTTATATTTGGCTTGTACAGTTGGTGTTGAACTATAACTTATATTTGCCTAAATTGTTGTTTTATAAAGACAGTTTCATTTTTCATCTAGGTACGTATGAACTATTTCATCTTGATATCGTACTCATTGTAAAATATTTTTAGAAATGGCTGGTAAAGTTGAAGCAGGTTTCACGAAAGCAGATTCGAGTAATCTTCCTCGAGTTACAGCCGAGATGATTACAAACTATTTTATAGAAAATAATCAATTTTCAAGTGTTGAATCACGAGGACAAAAACATATCAGGTAAATATTGTATGTTTGATAAAATGAAAACTTTTGGATGCATTACAAAATATCTTGAAATCTGACATAATATCATTATTAAATTCACCGATTTCTGAAAGTACTTATTTTTTTTGTTGTTAATGGATTACAGAATTGATTGGAAAAATAATTAACATAATTAAAAAGAAACATGTCTTTATGTCTATAAAACATAGTCATCACCTTACAAGATATCAGTATTTAAATGTACTAAGTTTATTTGTAGATCATCACAGCAGTCTTATGGAGATTCTGCCATTGGGTATGTCCAACTGAAACATGATGGTAGTACCTGTATAGTAAAAGGAAAAATAACTCCTGAAGATAAAGTGCATGCCAAAGCATATTCAGTTTCTGCAATAATTGCCGAAAATGATAATAAAGTGGATGAATGTGTTTGTCAAGATTGTGAAGTTTCAAAAGGAGGGTGTAAGCATGCCATTGCCTTTCTATTTTGGTTACACCGAAGAAGTGAAGAACCATCTACAACTGAAGTTTTGCGTTATTGGAAGAAGTCAGAATTGTCCAAAGTAGGATCTAGCAAAAAATTCATGAAACTCACAGAAATTGTCTCTACAAATAAAAGTTCTGGTTCAAATTCTCATTTAGTTTTTAAAAAGTTTTGTGAGGACAGTGACAGACAAAATATAAATAGTTTGGTATTAAATCGCAAGAGAGGGTCCTGTTATAGTAACCTATCTCTTCACCAACTTTTTATTAGTTTTCAAAAAGAAAATATCAATGATTTGAGTGCCAAGACATTTTTAGAGTATTGTTCTAAAAAATGACCAAAAGTGATTGTATTGACGCAGCTGAAGCAACGAAAGACCAATCTAAGAATAATAAATGGTATGAACTAAGATTTGGTAGAATTACTGCTTCAAAAATTTGTAGATGTAAAACGGACGGTTCATTAGTAGAAAATATATTTGGGGCAGCCAAATTCTTGCCAACAGAACCTATGCAGAGAGTATTGAGGCTTGAAGATGACGTAATTAAATGTGTTGAGAAATTATGCAAAATAAAAACGCAGAGATGTGGGTTGGTATTACATCCATTATTACCTACTTTTGGAGTTTCACCTGATGCTATATCTGATGAATATATAATAGAAGTAAAATGCCCGAAAACATCACTTTCAAATTTTATAAAAGATGATGTGATTATTCAACGGTATCAAGCACAAATGCAACTGCAAATGAAGATGTGCAGAAAAAATAAAGGAATATTTGCAGTGGCAGATCCACAATTTGAGGACAATAAAAAGGTATAAATTAAATACATTCAATATGATGACTTTATGTGTACTGAATTAATGAAAGATTCATTAAAATTTTGGGTGGCACATGTTTTCACAAAATTTTCAAAAATTAATTGATAACTGGTCTTTCAATAAAGCTCTTGTCTTTTTTTTAAAGTCAATAAATGTACATCTTTCAGTATGTAATTTCTATAGGTTAAGTATATTTGTAGTCGATTCATTTGTTGTATTAAAATTTCTGTATTGATTATTTGTGAATAAAAGCAGTAATAAATAAAATTTTCTTAGCAAGGTGTTTATTGCCCTGCAATATGTTAAATAGTTTGCAAACTAGGTATACTATGATATTGGGAAATACTTTTGGTATGTGTATGTGAAAAAGCAAGTATGATTTGGGTTAATGACTGACTATATAGTGAATTGTCATTTGAATTTGTTTCTACACTGAGTTTCAAAAGGTTTGCACCATATGGAAAACTTTTTTATTATCCAATTGTCAGAAAATTTTATACTTCATAAAAATTGGTGCATTGCAAAAAAAAATTTGAGTTATCCAAATTATCAATTAGAGTAGAGAAACTCCTTTAAAAAAGTTTGTTTAGTACCGTTTTTGAGATTTGAAAACAATACTTAGATTTAAAATCACAGCCACCTATGCAACAATCATTATTATTATTAAAATTATTAAATGAATCAATTAAATAATGACAAACAATTAAATAATTCAAATCTGCAAGTTCATAAACACTATTCATAAAAAATGGGAAAACATTTTTGTTTCTGGATATTCTTTTTGATAATGTCAAAAATAAGGGTAGATTACTCCTGATCAACATTTCTGACAAATGAATAATGAAAAACTTTTCCATATGCTGCAAACTTTTTGAAACTCACTGTATATAGGCACAATTTACTTTTTAATTTTGTTTTGTAAGATTATTTCAATAAGATGTACTTTGGACTTTTGCCCAGATATGTATAAAATTATTATTTTTGTTTGTTTCAGTTTTTGCTGTTTTTATATTATCTTTATTGCTTGACAAAAATACAATTAAGTATAATTTGATTGAAGAATAAGATGTATTCATGGAAATAATGTACTGTATATCAATTTAATGAGTCATTTTAATTAATTCAGGCTGCAAACCACATGCTATTGTCACACATGCATTCAAATGTCCAAGAAAATGGATATCAACATTAGAATGTGGTGATAATAGAGCAAATTCCATTATTCTACTTATTACTCTTTCTATATGAATACGGAGGGCAGAAATATTTCTACTCTCTCGCACTTCTTTTTGACTTAATTGTTCATTTGCAGATACACTGGCTGGTCTAATCAAATTGACACTTTTAGCATTCAATATAGACGCTAAATGTTTAAATCCTCTATCGGCTAATACTGCGAAAGCTTATTTAAGTGACCACAGTCTTCAACTATAACCAAATCGCTAGTTCGACCCCCGTAACCCTCAGAAATAAAATTTATGAAACCATAGGGTGTCGATGATTTTAAATATTTGATAGTGTTACAGTTCTTATACTGTGACCAAGTCATCGCCTGGTGGATAGGATTGGAAGGCTTTTCGATACTTATCTCGAAGCAATCAATAATTGAAACAACTTTATCATATCTAAACCTGAAGGGTATAGGTAGGAACTGCAAAACTACAACAGAATCAGGCCAAAAAATGAAATGTTTCATTATATCTTCCATTTTTAAAACATTAGTTGTAAAAACTTTACCCACAAATGAACAACTATGACCAAAATCTAAACCTAAGCGAAAATATGAGTCTCCTAGTCTAATTTTTAAGAAATAAAAAGTATAAGGATCCATACTAGACAAAAAAGACTAATATTATTTCTATATTTGAAAAATATTAGGATAAAAACATCGAGATAAGATAAAAACAACTGTGACTTCCAGCCTCTATTCAAATACTGGAGATATGTTTGGTATTTTGGATCTCTATTTTGATACAGAACTATGTTAGGAACAAATTTTTATGATTAGCTGGGTATTGGATTTATCTATTAGTACGCAACCTCAATTTTTCTTTAATGACTTGAGGGTGAGCTCCAATTTCGGTATGTTTCTTCTTAGGGGTTTCCTGTAGTGTGGTATTTTTTGTGCTCCTGGTTTGTTGTTGGATTCGACTGGCTTACCGGCTTCTGGAAGAATCGTGGATAAGGCGCTAGGTTCTGGTTTATCACAACAAAGATAGATATATTGACTATTGTTCTTCTACTTCTAGCATACTACTAATCCCAATCTGATTTACGCTGTGTGGGCGCTGTTGCCAGATGGTGAAATAGAAATAAATCCCTTTAAAATTTAAAACCCAACATTTGAAAAATTAATTTGAATACTTTTCGCTGTGAAATTGAAAAACTCATGAATGAAACTCAACTTTATTTTGTTTAAACTTTCAGTTTCACCAATAACCCAAATTGAGGAGAATTCCCCATTGTAGATATTTCTGGGCTTAAATAAAATAGGATTTTTGAAAAGAACATCTAGGTTTAAACCTTCAGCTGATGCATTGATATCACTTAAATTACTGAAGTTCAAAGATGGTAGGTTCACATTATGTAGTATCGTTTTCTACACTGACATCGTCTGGATATTTCTTCGCCACATGTTCTTCTTTGGGTAATTTGGCTCGTAGATGTTTCATGTGCCATCTGGTGATTTGTTTTCTCCACTCCATTTTTAAAGGATGGAAAAAAGCAACATCCATAGGCTGGAGAATGTGGGTGGAATTAGGATAAAGGCTTGTTTAAATGATTCCATTATCCGAACAAAAGTTACTTACTTGCATAGTGAGTTGAGATGTATGACCATCTACATATAAAATAATTGGCAGTTCTATTTTGTTTTCCGTCAACCATGGGAAGAAAATATCGCCTTTGTTCTCGAAAAATGACTCTCCAGCCATCCAACAATTTTCTGACTTGCCGATTGCCCAAGTTTAGGGGAAGTTTTGCGTTATATTGTTTGGGTTTCTTTTATGGGAAAACATTACTAAGGGAGGTGGTAGTTCACCTGCAGCATTGCAAATAACCAGTGTCCTTAAGCATGGATGCTACCAGGCCAGTGTTGCTACAAATTTACATTTTCCATCAAGCCAAGCATCCGTTAGTAGAATTGTAATATTGGTCACTGAAACTATTTGTGAACATATTGTTCCCAGAGAAATAAGGTTTCCAAATACCGAAGATGAAGTTACAATCACTGTCCATGAATTTTAAACAAATTCAATTTTCCTGGAGTGATAGGATGCATAGATTGCACTCATATTGCAATTATTAATCCTCCGGAGAATAATGAAATTTACCCTGGGGCTGTTTACTACAACAGAAAGGGTTATGCTAGTATTAACGCCCAAGTGGTATGTAATTCAAGACTAATTATAACTTCAATAAATGCTCGTTACCCAGGGTCAACTCACGATACTGCTATATGGCAAATGTCCTTTATCAAAGAACATATGGAGCAAAAATATTTTGAAGGTAGAACAAATATTTGGCTTTTAGGAGATTCTGGTTACACTTTACAACCCTGGTTAATGACACCTATAATAGATGCAGACAGTGATGTTCCTAGGTTGAAATTTATTGTACTAGAAATGAACTATTTTTCGTACCAGATTAAGATACAAGGTACTAGATTTATTTTTTATGTACGTAGTAGCTGTTGTTGCGTCAGTATGCCAATGACGTCATAAGTGAAACTGCTGTCTAATGAAATTGATTGAAAGTTACCTTCTACACCGACGTTAAGAGGCGGGTAATTCAAATTACCTATTTCGAATGAAAACCTTAATGTTTTAAAATTTATTCGGAACATTAATTAATAGATAAAATAAGGAAAACAAAAATACATTCTATAACTAAAACAAATAAATACATTCCTAAACAAAAAATATATTCTCAAACAAAAACTTTAAGAAAAAATCAGTTATGTGCATAAAAACTAAAATATTCAATAAAAATTTACTGGATATTAAGGATCACATCTTCATTCAAAACCTCAGTATTCTCTATCTTAGAGTGATTATTCTTCAGCAAATTATTGTTTGGTTCAAACTTGTAACACAAATTCGAACAATTTGAATGGGAGATTGTGTTCTGCTACCAATGCTGTTAATATCAGTTCAGCTCTTTTTACTGCCTTATCTAATTTCAATTTTGGTTCATCAACAAGAATTTCATTGATTTTCACATTGGTCCTAGCAGCTTTCATTTTGCTGATGTGTGAATTGTTTTTTTCTTGTCGTTCAATGTGATATTTGCCTCCAACAATTTTGATATGACAAATTTTACAATTGTTCTTCTATAAATGGAAACCTTGCCATCCAATCTTTCCTAAGTTTTTGAGGGTACCATTTTCTTTTTCTATTGATAGCTTTCTTTTTGGGTGTAGGTTCTTCACATTTATCAGTATCAGCATGTATCAGAGTTACTAAGTTCTTCATACTCCTCATTATTTTCCTTGTCACTGTTAGTTTCCTCATCCTCATAATTTTCTTTATTCATAATCTGATCACCACTGTCTTCTATAAAATCACTATTTTCATTCTCAACCTCAGATTTTTCATCAGTTTTACCTTCAGTAACAATATCTGCAGCCTGTGAGGGTCCAGCTTTTGAAATTTTGATAAGATATCTACGAAAAAAAGTGACTTGCTTTGTAGGAAATGTAGCCTAAATGCAAAATTATACAAAATACTTACTTATCCATCTCTCTTTGAAAATCCTTCAAAACAAATATTCAAATTTCCAAAACAATATACAAAAACAATCTATACAAACATCAACAATTCAAAGTTAAAAGTCATGTCATTTGTCATTAGATCATCATTCTTCGTCTAAATCTTCATAATTTGTCTTTTTTAGTCTTCTTCTTCTTAATATAGTTTTAAGGGCCGATGAATGAAACGTCATAGCCAAAAATTGAAAATAGTACTAGAATTGCCTCGATTTATCGATAGTAGTACTAGCGTACCAGAAGGTAGCGAAAAGTACTAGAAATAGTACAATTGTACTAGCAGGAACATCGCTGGATGCAGAGCCTAATACATCTGAAGCAGCATATACAGAGTGTCATAAAACGACCAGAAATATCGTAGAACGGATGTTTGGTATTCTTAAAAGCCGCTTTCGATGTTTACCGAAACATTATATGCCTCCAAAAGCAGCGAAAATTGTATATTCATGTGCTGCTTTGCACAACATATGTATCAAAGCGAATATAGTCCTAGATGATTTAGAGCAACTGGATAATGAAGAGCATATAAACATTCCAGACCCAATTGAGAGACAAGCCAATGTTAATATTTTGGCATTAGGTAGTAGAACGTGAAGAACTTTAGTTGATCATTTTAGGTGATTCACTAAGGTATCTATTATATGTGTCATACTATGAATTAATCGTATTATTCAACATCGTTACAATTATGAATATGAAGGAAGTAGTCCATCCTTAAAGTGGAGTTTCAGTATAGAGAAACTAAGTAAAAGTCGTGTCCATAATATACAGGCTGATTCACGGTGGATGGCACATTAGACGTTTCTGGTGAACCAGACAACGGATCACTTTGAAAATTTGATGGAGGGCATATTCGGACATTCTCTAGCCAACTAAACTATTTTCGACAATGCGGTGTTGCCGCTTTTATTAGAAAGCAGTAGCAACTTTGATTTTTCAAATGAAACACTCTGTATATAATATTATTTTTGGAATCTCCAACAATTGCCCGACAACTTTTCTTGATATTTCCCTATACCTATCTGTTACCGTTTTCGAAATAAAAAACTATTCAAACGAAGTTCTTATGAATTTGTTTATTATTTTTGGACAGTGTGACAAAATTATCAGCAGAACATGTAGAAACTTCAATGAAATGTATCCGAATATACCGCCAATGAACCTCAAGAAATTTATACGAATTCAGAACAATTTCAATATGTTTGGATAAACTTTAAAAAAGCACCAAGAAACTTGAAATTGGAATTATTGATATGAATAATTATAAAAAAGTAAAACAATCATGTGGAATATTTCAAAATATGTTCGAATCGCTGGCCGTTCACTTCCAAGCACTTTAAAATGCGGGTGTTGACTGCTTTCGTGGTGGCAGATCTGATTTTATTAGGATCCAAATCTTCAAATGTTTGGGCAATCCTTTCTAACAATTCATCTCTCGAACGCACGGGTATTTTGTAAACTTTTTCTTTAAACATTCCCCACAAATAAAAATCTAATGGATTAAGATCGGGTGATCTCGCTGGCCAATTCCATGGTCCCAAGCGCCTTATCCACCGATCGTCAAAAAGTCTTTCCAGTTCTGCGCTCACTTCTCTTGTGCAGTGTGCAGGAGCTCCGTCTAGTTGGTACCAACAGTTTCGATATTCTTCGAGTGGCAGATTATCCACGAAACTCTCTACAGTATTCTCCAAAATATTCAGGTAGCTTCTGGATGTTAATGACTCCTCGTATATCACGTACCTCAATTTGTTGTCCATCAACATGCAGAAGACATTAAAACTAAATTTTTCTTGAAATCCGGCTTCTTTTGTGACGTGAGGATTTTCACTGGACCAATAATGACGATTTTTTCTATTGAAAATCCCTTCTCTCGAAAATTTCGATTCATCAGTCCAAATAATTTTATTTAAAAAAAGTGGATCTTCTTGAATGCGTGTCAACAACATTTCACAAAATTTTACCTTCTGTTGAGGGTCTTGAGGCTTCATTGCTTGTATTTTGGTGAATTTATAATCATGCATTTTATGTCTTCGCAAGATTCTTTGAACCGATGAATATTTTATACCCAAATCTTCTTCAGCACTTCTAATCGATGACTCGGGAAATGCGTGAAAATATGCTAAGACATTAATCTAGTTGTCTTCAGAAGTTACGGGTCGAGGCAAGTTTCTTGGTGCTTTTAAAGTTGATCCAAATGCTTTGAAATTGTTCTGAATTCGTATAAATAAGGTTCATTGGCGGTAGATTCGGATACATTTCATTGAACTTTCTACATGTTCTGCTGATAATTTTATCACACTGTCCAAAAATAATAAACAAATTCATAAGAACTTCGTTTGAATAGTTTTGTTCCACCGTTTTGAAGGTATTTGCAACTTCTGAAGTGACGAAAATGTTGATATTATTAGGAGAATGTCACAACGCTATTGTCAAATAGTAATCATGGCCTGCTTACCAAATACCGAATGGAAATACCATTCTGAAGGGACATTTTCACAAATAAATGCTCATAAGTCCGAAACTTGACTAGTTAGGTATAGGTATGATATACATAGAAAGAAAGCAAATTTCAGCAGCTTTCCGAATTTTCAATAATATACAGGGTGTTACATTTAAAATAATCAAATTTCAGCAACTTTTTCAAGCAAACGAAAAAACTGTATTTTTTACCACCCTGTATTGAAGTAACGGAGATTAGGCTGACGTGTGGGAAGTGTCCAAGTATCACCTAACTCCAAACCAAATTTCGATATCATAGTACTTATTAACTAAAAGATATCGGCATTTTTAGAAGTCATGATTTTCGAAGAAAAAAATTGAAATTAATTTTTATTTCGAAAACGGTAACAGATAGGTACAGGGAAATATCAAGAAAAGTTGTCGGGCAATTGTTGGAGATTCCAAAAATAATATTATATACAGAGTGTTTCATTTGAAAAATCAAAGTTGCTACTGCTTTCTAATAAAAGCGGCAACACCGCATTGTCGAAAATATTTTAGTTGGCTAGAGAATGTCCGAATATACCCTCCATTAAATTTTCAAAGTGATCCGTTGTCTGGTTCACCAGAAACGTCTAATGTGCCATCCACCGTGAATCAGCCTGTATATATTTGACCCCTAGGGTAGGAAGGGAAGCTGTTGTCAACACAGCTTTGGCAATAACTTGTCAAATATGGGGTATCAACATAATACTATAAAAAACATGTTTTCGAGCATAGAAATGCTCATCATCATTTGAAGATACAGGTAAAATTGAAATAAGTGAAGGCAAATTTTACAATTTCGAAAAATGAGTTTATGAAAAATTAATGTACTTGGAAACCAAAATGGATACATGGCATGGAGACGTAGTAATTTAAATTAAATTATTGACGAAAAATATATTTAATACATTTTTTCGTCAATAATTTAATTTAAATTACTACGTCTCCATGCCATGTAAGTATCCATTTTGGTTTCCAAGTTCATTAATATTTCATAAACTCATTTTTCAAAATTATAATTTTTGCCTTTACTTATTTCAGTTTTACCTGTAACTACAACTGATGATGAGCAATTCTATGCTCGAAAACATGTTTTTGATAGGATTATGTTGACACAACCCCATTTTTGACAAGTTATTGCAAAAAATGCGTTTACAACAGCTCCCCTTCCGACCCTAGGGGTCAAATTTATATTGTGGAGACAATTTCGAGTGTTACTTAGTTTTTCTATAGTTACAATTGTCTTTTGTTTTGATTATTTTAGTTAGATTTTCTAAAGGATTTTGATTATATATTTTATTTAAAATTCACAAAATAAAATTCTATGCAAAATGATAGTTTTATTCATAATACCTTTACATATTTAAACAAACCTAAGTTATAAAATTGGATAACAAAAACCCACATCAACAATAATAAGGATATAAATAAACCCTGTTCAAAAATTATTCATTTATTGGGGTGTTTCTTTTTTGTTCTGCTACTAATTTAATGGCATTAGCTGAATTATTTATTGAAGTAGCCAGGTTGTTATTTGATGTGGCTACGTTGTTGTAGGATGAACCAATAGCATTATTAGATTTTGATAAATCATTAATGGCACTACTTAAGAGAGCAATTGCTTCGAAAATCTTTTCATTTGTATTAGTCAATTCTTTTAAAGTCTAGGTTTTTGGCGTAGAAGTTCCTGTTACTCTACTCTTTCTAGATGTGTGTGAACATCCTTCATTACAGGTGCCACTTTACTCCTCTGGGTACTGCAGGTGTCTGAATTTGCCATAACCTAAAATCAATTTGTTTGAAACAATAACATTTACAAACTATTTACCTAATAATTATACAGTATCTAAAAGTCCTGTATCTGTCTCTTCATCAAGCCTTCGAACATTGTAAGTATCTGAATCCCCAACAACCTAAAATCAATAACATTTATTACAAAATATTTATTAATTTTAATAAACATACTAGTGTAATAAGTTAACCCAATTTCCCGTAGTTCAGGATCTCCTTCAGTTGTAATCCTACCTATTAGATTAAGGCACAAGTTTTCAGTGTCATTTAACTCTGCTTCAGTTGGCCCTCCTCCGGTTCCTTCCAATTTATTTTGTAAAAACCTACATTTCGCTATAACTTTTGATTTGTACTCGATAAAGGTCTAAAATGAATACTGATTATTGCATAATTTGCCCAACAAAACACACTCTTATTAATACTCGTTTCCACTGCTGAAGGGGCTTAGTGCTGCCTTTCAAATTGTTGAGTTCTTTTGTTAGTTGCATCCACAGTGCTACGCTTCTTTATAAAAAAGAAGAAGTATAATATTAATAATTAAAAACCATCAGAAAGCAAATGGAAACATAGCAGTCACCGACTAACTCAATTCGGGTGCCATGGGTTCTTTCTAAAATTTATTCCGCGCCAGTGAGTTGATGGAGCCAGCCCAAAACACAGACTGCTCCGGATCTCTAAGGAGATTTCTAAATGGAATTTATAATAATATTAAATAATATAAGCACTGGTGGTATGTAGTATGACGACTACCTTGTTTGAGTATTGGGGTTGGGGTTGGAATGAAATGCCAAACGCTCAGTTTACAAACCTCTAATAATCTTTTAAATAATGGAGTACCTTGCCACGGGTTTTACTTAGCTTTCAGCTTTTATAATGGCAACGAAGCTGTCAGAGTGACAGGGTGGCTCGCGACTAACTCAAGTGGAGACGGGAGTGGGTCATACAAAATAAATTGTGATGAGATGTAAGAACATGGGCGCCAGAAATATGATGCAGGCTCACCCTATAGATTATTTATACTGATTCCCATATAACACGAATAGTATTAAAAATTAAAGTTACCACACTCTAAATGATAAACAGCTTACTGTTTGAAAAAGTATAATTATTAAACATCAAAATTATAGTGAACTGACTGTACGGGTACGTTCTTACACAAAAACTAAATAGCTATATAAATAACTGATCATCAAAATTGACCTTACAATTGGTCTATAGGTGCAGTTCAGTGACCAAATATATGTTCAAACATTAACCAACCTTTAAGGTGAAAGTATACAGACAACAGTACGTAGACAAGGTTAAACGTATCCAATATTCAATACAAAATATATCTACCGCTGTAGGGTAGGAGAAAATAATTTGTCTTAACCAATCCGCAATAGTATGGTGCACCTTACCTTGTAGCGTTTACACAGTAGCCTTAGACTTTGATAATTAAAAAAGGATATCAGTAGGATACTTAGTGCTATTAGTTGGTACTTGGAGTGCAACGTCGGTTCAACTAGACTGATACCACACAGCTGATGTAGACTACAATGTTGCTTCCTCGACAGTCACGCTAGCAGTCCCTGAAGGCCCTACTCAATGGCTATAGTAGGTGGAAGATGGTCACAAGGAAGACATACCATACATCTACGGAGTCCAGTAACTTCCTCCAGGAAGGAAAGAAATATAGTGGGACGGAGCTAGAATAGTGCCCTATACATAAACCTTGAAATGCAACAAGAACTTGACACTTTGTTCAACAACTTGGATGACCTAATAACTACCTCTGTCCAGAACAGGCCTAGGTGCTCACACAGTGGAAGATGCTTTCGGTAGGCTCTTTCAGATGTCAGATGAAAATATCCTGGTCAAAGGGTTAACAACGGCACATAGGGTCAAGTACCCAAAAGGTCTAACAAATCAGATCCTAAAATACATGAAGAATTGCCAAATGATAGAAAAATACCATGTGCGAGACTTACCAGAAATAATTGGTTTATATAATCCCCCGAGAGGTAAGGTTCAGAAATATGCATACACAGCAATTCAATCGACTAAACGAAAACTGAAACCTTTTAGCAGTTGCAAGATATAATCCCTTTACGGACGATTCAAATAGAAATCAAATTCTTACAACTCATTCACCAATCATGTCAAAAGTGGAAAGCCCAGCACACTGGTGACAGACGACAGTCAAAACGAATTAATCTTCTTCTTCTCAAACTTTAGATCAAAATGTCAAATCCATGTGCATTGTTGCCGAGTACACTTCTCGAAGAGTATTACACTCTCAACTTATTATTCTTTTGCCACAAGCTAGAAAGATATTATGAAGCCCTATCCTCAAATGAAACACGCCTAAGTAATACTGCATGGCATAACCCATTTCGCATCTTCAGTTATGAAACCAACAAAAGTCACTCCGTGCTACTCCAACTGAATGCAGAAAGAAGTCACAACAACCACAAGTCTATGGCGTACTTCGCTTAGTGCGCACACCCCAGACGTGGAATGAAAAGTGTTGACTGAGTTCCAAAAGTAAACAACTAAATCACGAATGACAATTAATAACCTTGGGATAACGTGAAATATGACGTTACCAAAACATGATGACTTAAATGTAAAATGGATATACCTGGTAGCATTATGCAATGGGGACGCAATTGAGAAATAGTTGGATGGATTATCAGTGAATACACTCTCGAAGAAGCAACATTGTGATAGCATATAGGTATTATTAGTGTTTGAACATTATGAAATAAATGCAGAAGGCAAATAGTGGTAAAATGCATGTAAAATATGATTAAAAATTTCGATATACCCTGATTAGTTAATAATTAAAGAAAATAACGTTACAACCTGGTACAGTGTTGGTTCGATGCCTTCCAAGCTCCCGTTGTGATCACAAAGGGCTGACAAGTGAGAAGGTGACCACCTGGAAAGTACTAGTTAACTGGGACTCAAAGTCCAATGTAGCGAACAACAAAAATCTATAGATATAGATTATCAACAATTATTAGGTTTGTAAACCACAAAATTAATTGTACAAATATCCTCCACTTTGATAGTGGGCCACAATAATCAATAATAATATATAATTAAAAGAATCTCAAGTAAACCATTTAACTTATATGGAAAACTAGTAACTCAAATGAGTAAATCTGCACACTGATGGTGTGCAACAAGTACCAATCAAAACCAATGATAATTAAATTATAAACAATAGTGAAACATTTATAGTGAAATTTCTCCCTGAATAACACTTTGTAAAATAACACTTATAATAGGGTAAATAACTTCATGAAGTACCCTAGTAAAATAATGAATGATAATATCCAATAAGAAATCTGGATCAATAATAAAATCAAATAAAAATTAATAATGAATGAATTTAGGCCAAGAGAGGTTCCGTAAATTTTGAATAATATATGTTAAAAAGATGAACTGTAAGATGGTTATAGTTACTCCAGTCTGTACTCTTTCAGCGAAGTGGCTCAGGGTACCTGTGGTCTTGGTACAATTGGAAAGTCCAACACTTTCGCCCCCTCAGCAGCTACTAACAACGTACTGATCCCTTCGTCCTCTTGTCAACAACCTAGGGATGGGTAACTCGAAGACTCCAGTCTTTCGGTTCGTTCACCACTGTGGACTACTCATGAACGGTCCCTCCTGTCCCTCCAAAACTTTCAGTTTCCTGAGGTGGATGAAAAAGAATGCTTGACAAGTATAGATGGCAGAATACAGGTAGCTTGGTTCAACTTGAAACTCCAACACCCTCGTCCAAGACTCCCAATGTCCTGAGGTGGATGGAACTGGTTGTTATACCCGTACAGAAGTTACAAATACCAGAAGCTTGGTTCAACTGGAAGGTCCACCAACTTCACCTGCTCAGACTACCGATAGATGGTTCCTCTTGTTCCTCCAAGACTCCCAATGTCCGGAGGTGGATGGAATGGACTGTTAGATCGACAATGGCGACAGGGCCAGCCAAGAGCTTAGTACAACTTGAAGATCCAACACTTTCGTCTTCGTGGGTGGATTCTAACTAATCGTGGTATTACCGTTTACCAGGTGGAATGGAAGTATCACTCCAGAGATAACAATTAAAGGCAGCAACAAAATTATAATAACTTGTACTCGTGGCTTCCAAAATGGCGGTGTGTGACATTAACGATAAATCCCCATTACAGGTACTCTCGGTGATATATAACAAATACCAAAACGACTATACAAGTCCACAAATATCACCGGAGATTATTAGACATGTAAAATCAATAAAATCAACGATAACGTGATAAAATACTCAAAATTGATTACATGCATCTGGTCACACAACTGCTTCAACAACGTAGCACACGGAAGAGGAAGTTCGATCCCAAGGTTCTCTCCAAGAAGCCAAAAATGACGATATTTTCCAAAAAAACCATTTCCTTTTCCAGATAGTCAAAAACATTAAAAGTATGTGCGTCTGTCTTGAATTCACAGGGAACAGAGACTGTCAAATGTGATCTGTTCGTGCAGAACTGATTTTCAACAAATATTATTGGCAACGAATATTTAACAACATAGTAATGTAATGGTTAGTAAAAGTCAGAAGATATAGTAGGATCAAAATCAAATCAACTATAAGTTACCCTCCGTGCGAATAACGTTTTGCAACCAACAAACCAAGGTATGACGTCACTAAAGCGCAAGAGAAATCAACTCAACCAAACGCCTACTTCACGAACTGAACTACTGACAGAAACACTCGCTGAAATGTTCAATCAAACTACTGTCAGAAAATGATAACCTCACAAATCTCGTAGCAAATAATTACATTTTGAACGTTATTTCAAGATGAAAACATTATAAAGTGACGAAAAGATTTCAATTAAACAATAATAAACGGAAAAGAAATATGTAGTTCACAATGAGCTTATGACGAGAGGCATAAGATGTCCGGAGGACTGCTCATTGCTAATATCCTATACAATAGGAAAAGTTGGATCGAAAATCCATCAGAAAACAACTACTTTCCTGGCTAATGCCACGACGAACATTGAATTACATCTGATGAAATTTCCGTGCAGAGTTCCTACAAGGTTATCTATGCAATTGCTTGGTTGCATGGGAATGATCATAGAAACATTCGGACCACCTATATATCGATTTCGGAGTGTTGCTCCTCATCAGTATAGGGTAGGTCTAGCAGTCAATAACTAATGACTGCAACGAATGAATCGACGACCATTCCCATTTAAAGACCGAAACTGAGATCGCGCCCGCACAGTGGATTAACTCCAAACTGCGAGCGCCATCCCAGCGCCGGAAGTCCAACCAAACAATATCCGTGCTCCACGATCGTCAAGACCGTATATGAAACGGAAAAGAAATCTGTAGTTCACAATGAGCTTATGACGAGAGGCATAAGATGTCCGGAGGACTGCTCATTGCTAATATCCTATACAATAGGAAAAGTTTGATCGAAAATCCATCCGAAAACAACTACTTTCCTGGCTAATGCCACGACGAACATTGAATTACATCTGATGAAATTTCCGTGCAGAGTTCCTACGAGGTTATCTCTGCAATTGCTTGGTTGCATGGGAATGATCATAGAAACATACGGACCACCTATATATATCGATTTCGGAGTGTTGCTCCTCATCAGTATAGGGTAGGTCTAGCAGTCAATAACTAATGACTGCAACGAATTAATCGACGACCATTCCCATTTAAAGACCGAAACTGAGATCGCGCCCGCACAATGGATTAACTCCAAACTGCGAGCGCCATCCCAGCGCCGGAAGTCCAACCAAACAATATCCGTGCTCCACGATCATCAAGACCGTATATGAAACGGAAAAGAAATCTGTAGTTCACAATGAGCTTATGACGAGAGGCATAAGATGTCCGGAGGACTGCTCATTGCTAATATCCTATACAATAGGAAAAGTTGGATCGAAAATCCATCAGAAAACAACTACTTTCCTGGCTAATGCCACGACGAACATTGAATTACATCTGATGAAATTACCGTGCAGAGTTCCTACAAGGTTATCTCTGAAATTGCTTGGTTGCATGGGAATGATCATAGAAACATTCGGACCACCTATATATCGATTTCGGAGTGTTGCTCCTCATCAGTATAGGGTAGGTCTAGTAGTCAATAACTAATGACTGCAACGAATGAATCGACGACCATTCCCGTTTAAAGACCGAAACTGAGATCGCGCCCGCACAGTGGATTAACTCCAAACTGCGAGCGCCATCCCAGCGCCGGAAGTCCAACCAAACAATATCCGTGCTCCACGATCGTCAAGACCGTATATGAAACGGAAAAGAAATCTGTAGTTCACAATGAGCTTATGACGAGAGGCATAAGATGTCCGGAGGACTGCTCATTGCTAATATCCTATACAATAGGAAAAGTTGGATCGAAAATCCATCAGAAAACAACTACTTTCCTGGCTAATGCCACGACGAACATTGAATTACATCTGATGAAATTTCCGTGCAGAGTTCCTACAAGGTTATCTCTGCAATTGCTTGGTTGCATGGGAATGATGATAGAAACATTCGGACCACCTATATATCGATTTCAAAGTGTTGCTCCTCATCAGTATAGGGTAGGTCTAGCAGTCAGCAGCAGTCAGCAGTAGTTGTTTTCTGATGGATTTTCGATCCAACTTTTCCTATTGTATAGGATATCAGCAATGAGCAGTCCTCTGGACATCTTATGCCTCTCGTCATAAGCTCATTGTGAACTATGCCTCTAAACAATAATAAGATGGAAACCAATATGATGAAATGATTAAAATTGAAAAATGCCCAGAACACATACACAATCGAAGGTACCAATAACAATAAACAGAAAGAGATTCAGTGGTCAAATTTATACCATACTATAGGCAAATATTCATCAAAATAAAATGTAGAATCGATAGCAAGGTTTCAGGATCTTACACAATAAGG
The DNA here is from genome assembly GCA_944452925.2 of Chrysolina oricalcia. NCBI lineage: Eukaryota > Metazoa > Arthropoda > Insecta > Coleoptera > Chrysomelidae > Chrysolina > Chrysolina oricalcia. The sequence continues at coordinate 34,338,093 of OX101822.2, read as the reverse complement.
TAAGAGAATAGTCTCATCTGCAAACCGATTGTAAAATTTGATTTTGAACCGTAACAACAGTTCACCAACCTTTGTGGATTCAGCTGGAGATAATTTGCTTTTCATCATTAGTACAGGCTAAATAGGATAAGACCCAAAAAAAATTGGGCCCTTTTGATTTTCTAGACTCTGGGAAGTTTTGGGGTACCGAATGAGTCTAGCAACTCTTCATAAAAGTACGGGCACGGATTTTCGAAATTTTGGGACTTGAAACTCAAGAATAATTTGAATCGTGAATAACTCGAACACCATGAGGAATTCAAAAAAAACTGCCGTGACAAAAAATGTAAAGCACACTATTTCTGAGTAATTCTCTCTCAAAGCCGAAAGCCAGAGCACCCGCTCGCGAATTCCCGCCAGTGCGAATTCAAGCAAATTTACATCCCAAGCGCAAATTAAAATTGCTCTAACTCGTTGAAAACTACTCCGTTTTCAAAGAATCAAAATGCATAATGATTTGTATGTTCTCTATTTTGTACTCCGGTAAGGTAGCATAATTTTCGAATTTTCGAAAATCTTGCGAGATAAAGAGGTATATTGGCCACACAAGCACTTGAAGTTTCAATGAATATATTCCATTACGCGCAATATAAACAAGCAAATCCAACGAGAGATTTGTCGTTCGTATTATTATCAATATTTTCATGTATATAACATGTATATACATACTTACTTCTTGGTTTCAAATGAACTAACTTTCAAAAAACGCGATCATGAACACGATCTTCGTTCTTGATTGATTATTATTTCGATATTCACAGACTTTTTAATAGTTTCTCTTATCCAAAGATGAGGGTGTTCATTTTGAAGCGTAGAATCTCAGCTTCAAGTTCATATAAAAACATTCTTAGTATGATGTATCCTCATTATGAAGACCGTAAAATGAACGCTTTCATAGATGCTTCTTTCTCAGACAAACCTCCGCTCTCAGACGATGTATTGGAATCCCCTGAGTAATTATGCTACACCGGTTCAAGCTCGAAATCGACCAATTTCCTATGTTAATTCTCGTAAGAGATTCTAAGGTTCATTCTGGTTATTTTGATACCTCGCGAACTTTGACCCCGACCGATGTCTTCAGCGACTTCGATGGCGACTTCCCAATCTCCAAGATTTATTCGGGGCTCTAACCCAACCTCCTACGCGTCCATCACTCGACCTGCTACTAACCTAACGGGCCTTTATTTTCCGAAGTACGAAAAATGCTGATTAAATTGAAAAAAGATGTCATGCTGTGGTTTTGTATCACGTGCCTATGGCTTCATGAGCCGCCATCCTAACGATTCGGTTATGAACTGTGCTTGTTTATCAAGATGAAATCGTTTTTTTTTTAAAGAGAACGTGGAAGATCTCGCGAACTGCGGTTTGCGGCTGAGTCGATCCTACATCATTATGTTTTTTTTTTTTGTAATGTCAATCCGAGTTATTTTGACAATCCTGTATCTATATCAGGTATACTTAATTTCATTATCAACTGATTGAAACAAATAAACGAGTATATTTGAGTGTCCGCTATGCCATATGGGGCGTCTCATATCAATAATAGGGGTAATACAAATGGATTCAAAGTAATTTTGCAAGGCCCTCGTATATATTTTTGATGATTATAAATTTTCTGTAATTTAATGTAATTTTGGGGAGGGCCCTGTACATCGATGGGGCATTGATGTATTCGAAACCAATATTTGGCAGTCCGTCCTTTATGAGTGATGAGAAATAGGGGAGATTTGAAATGGAATAGTTTTGCCAATTTGGTCGGTATGCTGCATGGCCGGTTTAAAGTTATTTTGGTGGGTCCATGTGTACATTATAATGGGACTCGCACCTCAGAGTGAACAAAGCTACGATATTGGGAGATGAAATTTAAAAGGATGCTCGGATATGAAAATTAAAAAAAAGAGACATAGTCTTCACATTTTAACGAGCGATACCCTACATTCAATCATAAGCCTTATCTTTCAATGTGCTATACATTTATTCAACTGTCGGAAGTACCGTAGCCCTAATATTTTAACGTGCGATGCATTCTACTATTATACGAGACGTAGGCCATCCATTTGTGAGACATAACTTGAGATATAGCTTAAAATTATGAGACGTAACTCAATATTAAGAGGCATAACTCAAAAGTGTGATACCTAACTCAAGACATAACTCAAAATTAAAAGAAATAACTCAAAATTGTGGGACAACCCAGAATTAAAAGATCATTTATTGAACATTTTAGTTACAATATCATGTATATTTTTCCTCATTCCCAACAGACATTTTGGAGCCTCATCAAAGTATTCTGCTGTAGACTTTTTGGAAGCATGGAAAATATCGATCATTTTGATATCTTCTGCGGTATTACACATAAACATCCCCTTTTTAGTTTTTCGTAATGGCATCAGTAGTATCATACACTATTTGATTATGCTTAATCCAAAAATGTGGTGTAATTGTAACCCCATTCGAATAAAACTTTGTTCCAACACATAGTTTTGTTGTTATTCCCTGTTTCTTGGCTAACTCATAGAAAATCAAACTTGCCGGCAGACGTGCTCCACAATATTTGTTTTTGATAAATGTTTGTTCAATACATGATTTAATCAAGTTTAAGTGAACTTGCTGCGATAAAAAAGTCATGTTTGTTTGCTGATGCGACTGCTCAGAATGAACTTTATATGACGAATGACCATCACTTTGAAATACATGTGAATTTAAAAAAAAAACATTGAAGGAGGGGGTTATGCTATGCAATTACCAAGAACATGATTCAATTCTCGACCTTCTCCAATTCATCATCAGTTATTTACTAAATGTGAGGTAATGAATAACATGTTTCGATATCTCAAATAATCTATATAAAAAATAATTTGTGAAACAAGTAGTAAAAACTAAAAAAAATGTGGGATACAGTTCAAATTGGTAATTTTTGCAAACTGAGGGTACTTATTCTGGTTAATTTTCCTTAAATCTGTTAGAAAAATTATAAACTTTCTCTCAATTGAGAAACTCTGACAGGTAAAGTAGCACCTTATGACATCTAACACATGCAAATTTTTCCTTTCGCTCTCCTACAAATCTAGATATGAATGATGCAACTAATGCAACTAATACTTGGAAGAATTACGAATGGTTGAACAATTCTAACTTATTTTCATTCAGATAGGCAATACTCAAACGGTAATAACTCAACCTCCTCTGATAAGTTTGAAAAATAAAAAATACAATCAAACGGTACATCTTCAAACTAGCGCTGAGTATTTGACACATCATACATCTAGTTATCCACATCCATGGCAGATGGTATAGAAAAATGTCCCCATGGCAACGTTTCATCAGTTCCCGAAATTTGATATATCTTATCATCTTCGGGCGAAAGGGCGATCTTCTTCTGGACGATGGAGTGGACTCCATGATTTTTGGAACGGATAAGAGTTTGAGTCACAGTTTTGTGGTTCCAATCGTCCAAGCATTCCTCATAGTCCTCAAACGTGATCGATGTTTTCACAACCGAAGTTTTAATTCCCTTTGCTTTCTTGGTACTCCCAAAATTCTTCAACTCCATCGCAATTTCATCATCATACTCATCTTCACGCAATTTTTTTCTTTTCTCGTCATTGTCAGCCTCAGTTGTGAGCACCTTTGTTGCATATAATTCAGAGCGGAGACCAACATAATCCATCATCGGTACACCATTATTCTCATCTTTCATCATACCAAGGACTTTTTTATTGACTAAGAGGATGCCGTAGATGTTATCAGCAGTATAGTCAGACGTATCAAAGCATTGATGGCAGTCTCTCTTCAGGATATCGTACGGATCTTGATAAAGTTCATAAATCAATGAGTCGGTATCTGTATACATGGCTGTGCAACCAGGGAACGTCTCAACCATATAGTCATAGTGGAAGTCATAGATTGTTGTCTTAGCTAAATCTAAAATAGCCTGTCCTACATATATTGGCTTATTGAGGAAGATCTGCAACCTTTGAAGCTCCACAGCAACCAAGTTCTAGTTGAATATAGCACAGCTTTTGAACTCAGGCTTAGCAATGTAGGCTTCTGCACCATATCTCCCATTCCACTCGGACAGAAGACGGATGTTGACCCATTTACGGACGTTCTCCATTGTTTTTTTCTACAACAAAGAGCACAGTGAGGTTTCAGCATTAATTACAATGAAAATAACTCACCAAAAACTGCGTTATTCATCAATTTGAACAAGTTTTTCTCAAACTCATTGGACGCCTTCTTGCGGAGCTCTGTATTCAAATCAATATAGGACTTGAGCCATGGTGATTGTTTGAATTTCAAAACACGATGAATTTTCTTCAATACCAAGCCATGCTCCAAAGCCTGCTTCAGAGTCCTATAATGTATAACATATTTGGTTTTATCGTGAAGAGTCGCCATCAATTTGGTTACATATCGTACATCCTCAGGAGTCAACATAGTTTTAGGATTCATGTGCTGTGGGCAGAATGGTATATCCTTATGCTTATCGTGAAGGGATCGTGGATACTCCAAGTTTACTTCCAGCATGTAACCTTCATCAGCATCATCCGCGACGGTTGCAACATCAATTTTAGTATCTACCCATTCAAACCCGCCGTAAGGAAGGTACTGCGACATAGCCCATCCATACTGTAACAAAAGTACAATAAATTTTTTGCTTTAGAAGAAAAAGCAGTAACATACCTGATTATTAACGTCAAAGTACATCAAAAACGTTTTCGGTTTGGATGGATCATATCTATTAGGCATGTATCTATTATTTGCCTTGGAACGTCTTTTTGAGCATACTTGACTGAGCCCTCCTCGTATTCCTCGCTCCACAAAGAGGAACATATCGACATCAGTGAGGAGTTCAAACTCAATCTTTGTATACTTCATCATGGCGTCCCAAGTATAGCCTGGTAGCGTGAAATAGTGGGCGGGGTCTAGTTTATGGGACTTGAGGATGCAGGTTCTGAACATTTCAAAAACATCGGCCAACAACATAATATCAGTTTTCATATATAGGTCCACATAATCACCGAGATTCTGGCAGTTGAATGTGGTCCATACATTATGTGCTCGTTGATACAAACGTCGGGGGCAGGGCTTATTTTCCAGCTTATTATAAAATTCATCACGAGATGGTAAAGTTGTTTCATCGAATCGACTAAACGAATCAATATAACCATATGGCATGACTCCTGTTTTCGTCAACAGATTGAACTGATCTATAGGTACATCGGTAAACTGCGACTTAAGATTGGAGAACTCAGGAAGATACGATGCTAGTTTATCCAATGAACAAGCCATGAAACGGAACGAGTCAATGAACCTAAATTGAATTGGTGTATCATCAACGTGTTTAGTGAAGGAAATATACTTTTCTTTGGTTATTGGGAGTAGATCAACTTTTCCGGCCATTCTTGTAGCAATATCTGCAACAATGAAGTGTGCATCGTATCCGCTCAAATTATGAAAAACAACAGGAACAGTGTGAGTGTCCTTGTAGTTTATATTGCACCCTTCGTGAGCAGCTCCCCGATAGTTATTTTCAGAAATCAGGTGGTTGTGATCTCGAACCTTCTTACATTCTGGAGTGAAAGGCTTCTCACAAATGTGGCAGTGTGAAGCAAGTTTGAATTTTGTTTCCTGCATCCATGTCATATTGATATCATAGGGACACCAAAAACTGTTGCCATATCCTCAGCCATTTGAGCCATTTCATCAGCGAACCACGTCATACAGTCCTGCCCACGATAGCTCCGGTAGAAGGATAGATTATCATCGTATGAACATTTTACAAAGTATCCTATGGCAGCTGGAACATGATGCTGGGGTTTCTTGGGATCTTCAATAGGTTTCAACACAGATTCCAAGTCAGCATAAACCATGAAAGGTGCCTTCTCCTTGTTTTTATAGTTTTTGAATTTCAGAATATTTTTTCTTGGTTCTGGCATTTTTATGTCCGTTTCATTGACTTTCACGCACTCTTCAGCATGTTTAGATAATTTTTCTTCAGAGCGAAAGTAGAGAAGACAGCGGTCACAAAAGTATTTTTTATGGTATTCTCTACTTAGCTGGCTGGAAAGAAGTCTTGACATATGTTTAATCCATACATAGTGGTATTTTGAAGCAATATTTCCATCTTCTTCTTCATCAAAATACTGATCTTGCACTAGAAGCAAATTGACATGTCGATTCTTTTTATCCTTAGTAAGGAATGTTGGCAGTGTTTTGAATGATTTTTTGAATTTTTGAAGGATATACAAGTTAATCGAAATATCATTTTGTTTTTCAAAGTTTTGAATGTGCCTCATTGTCATAGGGAACTGGATACCTTTCAACTTGAGAACACTGGAATAGTGGGGGTATTTTGACATTACTGCCCACGCAAAGCAAGCACCATCATCATTCTTAACGTTCACGCAGGCATGTTTCTTCTTGATTTGAGGAGGCAACTCGATATATGAAGATCCAAGCTGGGGTGTAAACTTGTTGATGTTGACTCCGAGATTAACTACTTTCTTCAACGCCCATCCCGAGTCTTTCTCCTGGAATTCTTCGGGATCTTTTATGATTGGAACACTAATTTTTGAATCAAACCATTCCTCCAGATTGGCCTCTTTGTAAATGGGAGAGTTGGACGTTGTGAAGTATTTGTATTCAGTAATCGTCTTGTTCGCCTTAGCAATTACAAATTCGCCACCAAATATCACGTTTACCTTAAGAGCCTCATTGGCCTTTAGGGCATTATGAATTCTCCTCTTGAACAATGCCTTGCAGTCCACCAAGAATGCTCCAGGATCCTTATGCTTGAGGTTAGATATTATACCTGTCCGGATTCGACTACTGAATGCCGACTCAACGTCTTCCCAGCGAACACGTTCTCTCGCTCCTTCTGGTCGTGTAGAAAGCCCTGCCCCCTGCTTTTGTGCAGCTTTGAACTGATTCCTCATGGTCAAAATATTTCTTAGACAGGTTTCCAAATGCTGTTTTTCTCCCACAGAAGCAGCATTCTTCAATACTTTTCGGATTCTTCTCAGACCCTTAGTACATTCATGTAACCCTTCTCGAATCTTTACTTCATCATTTGGCGTGATGAGTCCCACGATTGCCGCAATATATTTCACCAAATCGGCAAACATTTCGAATACTGCAAATTAAAAAAGTTGTGTATTGATCGTTCTACGTTCTGGACTAGACTAATGAAATTCGAAAAAAATAAAGCATAATGTAAACTGTAAGTCGAACGGAACACTGAACGCTAAATAAAAGGGTGGGGGGTGGAGGCTTTGAGATTATTTGCTCATGTTCCTACGATGTAAAAAGTAAACAAGCCATTGTTGAAAATAGGTGTTGTACCGTTGAAAGGCACACCCTCAAAATACTTAGAAAGAGGGAATTATGTATAATTTGTTAGTTTTAAGGATATCCGATTCGTATACTCTTCGTAAGTTACAATTACAAGTACACATAATGAGCTAGTTTCAAAGTACCTCCAGATTCAGGGTAGCCTACGTTGAGTCCAAACATTTACCATGATCATAATTCTATCTTTTGGCAATAGTTTGAAGGGTTATCTGATACCCCTTGGATTGAAAAAAAATCTATTTACTGGAGAATTTGAGTTGCATCAATTGATGTTACGGTCGAAACAATGTGTCATACCTCAAGAAATAGTTTGCTGACTATTTTTTTAATAAATTTTCATTTATAATAGTGTGCCGCAAGCAGCAATTACTTAGGCAAAGACTTGAACATTTTTTAAATATATTTCAATGTGGTGTTCATGTTCACCGTTGAAACAAATTGGTTGAAGGTTGTTTCTCCAAATGTAGTCTAACCTATATAAACTCATTCAATCACTATCAGATTATTTTAATCAAAATTATCATGTGTTGAGTATATTATAAAATACATGAGCAAAACAAGTTACCGCTGTTGAGGGTAGAGACTTGTCGTTTTCGATGATTCTCCCTCACTTTTATTGGCTGTTCAGTCTTCCGTCCAACCGTAAATTTAGACAATTCCAAACATTCCACAATTTTGTCATTATATTACAAATTATTGTTCAGTAAAGATCTATTGGTGGAGCTATTGATACCGATTTAACCAAATTAACAAAAGTTAGTTGGTATTTTTTATACGGGTAACTTAACAAATTTTCCATCTTCAGTAGAAGATGACCAGCTTTTCGGATTTGGTGCGGCATATTGCTCATCTGCTGGAAAAATTAACCGTGAAGTATGATGGAAAACTCGTGCAAGAGAGCCTTAAAGAGTGTACCAAGGGAATCATGAGGTTGAAAAATGCCATGAATGTCGCCAAGTCGGCTGGTGAGAAGCAGCATTTGGAAGCCTGCCTGAGGAATATTAGGGCTATGAGAAATCAAATGAAGATATTTGATAAGCAGGGGGCAGGGCTCTCTACACGACCAGAAGGAGCGAGAGAACGCGTCCGCTGGGATGATTCGATTTCCGCTTTTAACAACCGAATTCGCACTGGAATAATATCAAATTTGAAGCATAAAGATCCTAAAGCATTCTTAGTTGACTGGAAAGCGATATTCAAAAGAAGAATTCGGAATGCGCTAAAGAGCATGCTGGTTGCTAAGGTGAATGCAGTTTTTGCGGAGAATTTGAGATAGTTAAAGGAAACCAGAATATAACAGAATTAAAATACTTCACCACATCCAACTTTCCAATTTACACAGACACCAATCTAGAGAGGTGGTTTGATTAAAAAATTATTGCTCCAATCATGAGGGATCTTGAGGAATTTGGAGAGAAGGACTCTGGATATGCGTTGAAGAAAATTATAAACCTGGGAGTAAACATTAACCAGTATACTCCTCAGCTTGGATCTTAAATACAAGTATGTGTTATAAAAAAGCAAGTGCACCAATTTGGATACAATCAAAATTGCCACTGACTCTCGGAAACTGCACTATTCAGTCTTCAAAGTGAAAATTTTCCATATCATCAGCACCAAATCGGCTATAATTAGTATCCAACAGTCATGAGCGACAATCCCTGCTTTGAGGACTACGAAAACATGTATATAAGTTTGCCAGAGTTTGATTATGAACTGGACAACATTTGTTGACCTTACAGAACTCACAGTGTGGTCTGAGTCAAGCTATTCAACAAGTTGGACGCCTGTCATATTTCCTTCAACACACCATTTCATCGATTTGATGAATCGAATATTGGCAGACAATTTCACTATTTGAGAGGCTACTATGCAGTTAATAACCCTAGACTTTGGTGAAGAAATCAAAATCAGTTTTTCATTTTACCAAATGTACGAGTATGTAAACTTTTTCAAATGGTCCGTCGCATTTCGAAAGATGTGTTTTATTACGTGAAATGAAATTTATCTATTATAATCATAATTTTTCGAAAATTGCCGTGAAACTTGACTCAAAATGTAATGAGTCTGAAGAAAAGGTTTTATTGACTTTATGTGATTTATGACAAAGTAATAGAAGTTATTGCATGAAAGAATATATGTACTATATGAAAACTTGGTTGTTTTATGATGTAGAAATGAAAAACTGTGGCAATAAATATATAAGCTTATTTCAGACTTTTATTGCTTTCGGAAAAACATTCAATAATCATATATTATTTATTGTCATCTAAAGTTTTCCTCACAATTGACAATTTGATGTTATTATTTATGATAAGAAATGTTAATTTCACGTGAATATTCAAACAATTCAAAATATGAATTCCGTTTGGAACATTTCGATAAATTTCCTTGGCTGAGGCTGACGTTGCTGTGAACGTTTCAAAGTATTGGACAAGGGGCGACGTTGAGATCAAGTGAAGGAAAATGTCTCTTCTTCTTCTAAGCGATGCAAAGTTAATGAATGCAACAGATTCAACTCTGACGGCTTGGCAATCACTTCCTGTGCTATATCAGCTAATCGATGAGACATTACAACAGCATCTTGATGAGCAATTTCTGCATCCTTTCGAGCAACTTCCATATTTTGAATGACTACAGTTAATGTATTGTTAGCCTTCAGTAATCCTTGAACCAGCTGCTCAATTATATCATCTTTCACCGTCAAAGATAAATTATATTCAGTATTTTCACGTAGTGACGGCAAAACTTATTCATGTACCCATTTTGTACATTCTCAAAATTGTATTCGGATGCCAATTTGAAATAATTTTAAGGTGGGAATTTTCGGTCCCTGAACTCGATTTATTTTCGTTTTCATTCATCGTTGACGTTATTTTGAATGGCATGTCTTATATCTTCATTGCCTAAAAATTCCGCTTTATTTTTTGCTTAAAACTAAATTTTTTCAATTCCATCATTTATGATTATCACAAGTATAAAACATTCAAAACTCTTGCTGTTTTCGGACAAGGGACAAGTTTAAAATATTTTTTATGTGTATGGATGTATAAGTTATATTCATCTTGTATTTATAGTAAACGATGAGTTTAAATGTCAATATAACAGGTACAGCAATTATTTTCCTTCAGTTTTTATTTTGGATGACTCATTTAAAATTCACCAGACATATTCTGTAAAAAATCTCATTTAGCAGAGTTTGTACAAAACGGATTCGGCAGTGGTTGAAAATATAACGAAATGTTTTCAAATACTTCAGCTCAGAATGCTATGTCTCAGTTGTTGCATGTCTTTCCAAATGGATGTTTCTGTTGATTTTACAACATATAATGACAGATTGGGAACGTTTGTGAGTTGGAGCTCAACATTTCCAAAAGAAAAACTGGCTGATCCAGTTTCTTCAACATCGGCTCAAATGACAAAGTTATATATCCAAAATGTCGAATTGAAAGATTCAGATGAGAAGCGGGAGACAATCCATTACTAGATCATTTCCGATAAAATCCCAACTGCCCATTTTTTCGATGATGATGCTGATTCATTATTCATTAGAAGAAAAAGATTGTCTATATTTAAAAATAAAGTGAATATTGAGAGTTGATTGGATTCGTTTATCGATTGGCCAATAAGTCTTTGTCAAAAACCAGAGAATCATCTGAAGTATGATTTTTTTTTTTGAGGTAAATCAATTATAATTTATCTTTCGTAAATTATATAATATCCTTCACAAGGTATGAGAATGCAGATAGAGTTTGTCTCGTCGGTGATATCTTCCATACAAACTCGTTTACTTCTCTTGAACACTGCAGAAAATATTTGTAAATGCAGTTCAACAGAAAAATATTTCAAATACTCACTGAGAATGCCATACCACCTAGAGTTTGTCTCGTCTGGCTCTGGAATAATTGCTCTTTGAGTCTAACTCAACCTTCGAGTATTTTGCTGGGAGCAAGAATTGTCCGAACTGGACTAAATATTTCCAAAGTTTTTAAAATATTGTATAAAACGAACTATCTCTTTGATATATGAAGATAGAATATAAAAAAAATTTGAGAGGATCAAAGGTGGTTTATAATTGAAAAACTGCTTATCGTATTCTCAAAACCATATGAAACAAGTACCTATAATAATCAAGTAACTAACAAAAAAAAATTGCTATTTCATGATTTTTATGAAAATACATGTTTTAAGTCGTTTTACTGAAACTTGGAGTTGAAAAAGTTTTGTTTGTGATGAATTTGAAGTTACATCTGATAACCCAAAATAATATAGTGCTGGATAGATAGATAGTTTATCCAAATACGACCTAATAAAGCTATAGGACAGGTCAACAGAGAGTATATGTACATATATATAAAAAATATTCTTAAAATACATAAATTAAAATGTAGATTAAAAATAAAAGAGAGAAAAGATAACGACAAAAAAAAAGTAGAAACAATTGAAATATATCAGATATATCAACGACATGCATTGAAAATATCTAAACAATAATTGTGGATGTGTTCCAGTTAAAATGATCGCCATAACAAAAAAATTAAATGGAATCATACCTCAAAATCTTACATTAAAATTGTCCAAAATATTCAAGGTTCGAGGTGGGCCACAGAAATCCCATAGCAAAAAATTCTAATTCCGAGAATTTCTGGCGCATGGGACTTTCAAAAATTCGAGGTGGGCCAAAAATCCCATAGCAAAAAATTCAAGTCCGAGAATTTCTGGCGCATGGGACTTTGAAAAATTCGAGGTGGGCCAGAAATCCCATAGCAAAAAATTCTAAGTCCGAGAATTTCTGGCGCATGTGACTTTGAAAAATTCGAGGTGGACCAGAAATCCCATAGCAAAATATTCTAAGTGTTTGAAAAAAAAATTGACTTTGAAATATATCAGATATATCAACGACATGCATTGAAAATATCTAAACAATAATTGTGGATGTGTTCCAGTTAAAATGATCGCCATAACAATAAAATTAAATTGATTCATACCTCAAAATCTTACACAAAAATTGTCCAAAATATTCAAGGTTTGAGGTGGGCCACAGAAATCCCATGTCAAAAAAAAATGAATGGTTTTTTCCCTCCTTAGAACAAACACTCCAGGAAAACAAACGGGATATAAAGAAACTTACATATTATGAAAAGCACCACAGGACGTTCTTGTGTCAATCTTCCACGGTGTTCGTTCTGGAGCACTAAGGAAATGAAAATATGTGTAAATATACTGAAAAGTGCTTGATTGTCTAGAAATTTTAAAATCATTTTCAGAAATTATATGGAACATTTCTATTGCCAAGACACTTCCCGCAATCATGGAGATTTACCAATACATTTTCTTGAGATTGTTAATTTACCTTTGTTATGTGTATACAAATATGGTCTTTTCTTGAAAGAAATTTGATGATAACTAATAATGAATTTAAGAAAAGTTTACGCTAACAAAACACATCTCGAGAAAGGGTTCAAGATGTTTATCTCGAGAAACGTTTGAATAAATAAGTGACTTGACCTTATTATTAATTTGAGACATACCTTTTTTCCCAGTAAATCTCAAGATGGACAATCAATGTGGCTTCAATGTGTTCTTGTAAACGTCTAAGTAGGTACCTCTTCCTCGAAAAACTGTTCTGAAAGATTTCACAAGAACATGTTGAGATACTAGGTATTGAAACGATTCAAAAACTAAAATAATTCTTATATTATCTTTGAAGTAGGTTATGTATGGTTCGAGTTAACAAAACAATTTACTCTTTCAGCATAAATGGTCATCATTCACAACGCATTGTATATGAACAATTCCAAACAGCACCGTATAAAAAACGTTTTAAGTTAATTGTCAAAGTAACACCGAAACAATCCGTTTTTTTAAATAGGATTTCAACATCACATAACGACCACACCCTATTGTAACACTTGGAAACTCGACCTATCGCCCAAGGCTTCAAATTATTCTAGTTAGTTTCACAAAGTTTCCAATAGTCTTGTGCATGAAAATCAAATATAAAATAATGACTACCCAGTTTTCGGAGTATCACATTTAATAATATGAAGACCCCGCCCCCTTCAAAGCTTAGTGATAAAACATTCGGAATAAATATATGACCCCATTCATTTAATATCCAGTCAATAAAAACCACCTTGAAACAACTATCAACGTTCGTTTAGAATCAAATGCACCGCAATTTTCCTATGGTTACGATAAAATGCAAAGAAACAAGAAATCACGGCACAAAACATGAACATGCAATATCGAGATCAATTCAGAAATATGTAACATTCATACTCAAAAACATTGTTGTACTTACATCAGTCGAAATAATCCAATACAATATAACTAATAGGCACACTTCAAAAGTTCACTTCACCAAAAATTCAAAATCAAATATAATTATTCTAATATCTTGTAACTAACAACTGATCAAGATAAATTATGGAATGTAACTGAGACCAGTTCTGCTCGCAAACACATTAAGGTGAGGCGGACGAGATGACCTCGACACGCGTTCTCATTCACGTTTCTGGTGAAAGTAATATAATACAACATACAGGGTGTTTCATAATAAATGCGCAGGACTTCAGAATGTGATAGCTCGTCCAAAAATATGAAAAAAAGTTTCTAATAACTTACCCTCTGAAATGTATCATTTTCGAGATACAGGGTGTTGAATTAAAAAAAAAATAATCGTTTTTTGCGAATATCTCTGGAACCGTTTATCGCACAGAAAACAGATTTTGTAAGCGTTTTCTAATCATATTAAGCTATGTTTTGTGCGGATTTTTATTTTTTCAAATTCATAATTGGTGAAAATTTTGAAGGGGTAGTGGGTTTTTTTTCTCCAACTTCTACGCCACTGAAAAAAGTACAGTTTTGAGCCTCCTTTATGAACCGTCAATGTTTTCTACACAAAAAAGATATTCTTGGTCATAAGCTCTAAAATTTACCGTTTTCAAGAAAAATCAACTTTCATGTTGTTAAAATAATGTTTTGTCCTCGAAAAATAGCTGCGTGCATTGAAGCTAACGGCGGACATTTCCAACAATTCAACTGATTATGATTGTTATTGTTTATTTTTTATTTTTCAGTCAACGTTTGGTTTTGTTACTTGTTTTAACTTTTAAATAAATTTTGTTTAATTAGGACAAAAAAATTATTTAAAAAAATTTACCATGTTTTTCAACATAAAAGTTGATTTTTCTTGAAAACGGTCAACTTTAGAGCTTATGACCAAGAGTACCTTTTTTATGTAGAAAACATTGCCGGTTAAATAGGCGTAGAAGTTGGGGAAAAAAGCACCCACTACCCTATCTTATTTTGAGTAGAAAATGTATTCAAAATCTGTTCTTTGTGCGATAAACGGTTCCAGAGATTATCGCGAAAAACTATTTTTTTTTTAAATTTCAACACCCTGTATCTCGAAAATGTTTAATTTTAGAGGGTAAGTTAATAGAAACTTTTTTTTCATATTTTTGAACAAGCTATCACATCCGCATTTATTATGAAACACCCTATATTTTATAAAATACTTAGAATACGTATAAAATGAAGAATTTGACATTATGACCATAATGGGCGAAATTTCAAGTCGAGAAAAATAATATTATTCTTATATGGCTTAACATTTCTTCGACTGAACTTTGTCTAAAAATTTGCATGGTGTGTTGCAAGGAACAGTTCTCCAGCCAGTTTGTTTCCTATATAATCTGATACTCTAATGTGCCTCAAGGCCTCAGGGAACTTTCATATAAGCAGTTTTTCTATATCAAAATGATCCATTCCATTTCCATGTGTTCTACCACAGGGAATAGTTCTCTGGCCAGCTGTTCTATATAATCTGATAATGGGTTGTGCCAATGATCAAACAATATTGTCGTAGGGTTCGTACCCGCGCTACCTTTCGGGAACCGGACCTTGAGCGCCTTAAAGCGCAAGGTCAACCGGGCGTGATAAACATGACAATGGAAGTGTTTGTCAACCCGAGTTGAGTAGTTAATGTACGATTGGATCTTTCCTAATCAAAAAAAAAGCCTGGTTTATAAAAAATTCAGCAGAACAACACTAATACTAAATTCTGATTGGGATTCGTACAAAACATTCATTAAAGATTGCGAAATTTAACTTTCCTAGCTAATATCACGGCGGGCATTGAAACAACTACTTCTTTGGCTAATACAATGGTGGGTATTGTAAAAACTACTCCCCTGATTAATACCACGACGGATATTGAAACAACTACCCCTCTGGCTAATTCCACGACTGATATTGACCCAAGTACTTTCCAAGCTATTACCTCGACAGATATTGAAACAACTAGCTAATACTGTGATGAATATTGAAACACTTACTTCACTAGCTAAGCAGTCTTTGGTGAGTTATTTTCATTGTAATTAATGCTGAAACCTCACTGTGCTCTTTGTTGCAGAAAAAAACAATGGAGAACGTCCGTAAAAGGGTCAACATCCGTCTTCTGTCCGAGTGGAATGGGAGATATGGTGCAGAAGCCTACATCGCTAAGCCTGAGTTCAAAAGCTGTGCTATATTCAACTAGAACTTGGTTGCTGTGGAGCTTCAAAGGTTGCAGATCTTCCTCAATAAGCCAATATATGTAGGACAGGCTATTTTAGATTTAGCTAAGACAACAATCTATGACTTCCACTATGACTATATGGTTGAGACGTTCCCTGGTTGCACAGCCATGTATACAGATACCGACTCTTTGATTTATGAACTCTTTCAAGATCCGTACGAAATCCTGAAGAGAGACTGCCATCAACGCTTTGATACGTCTGTCTATACTGCTGATAACATCTACGGCATCCTCTTAGTCAATAAAAAAGTCCTTGGTATGATGAAAGATGAGAATAATGGTGTACCGATGATGGATTATGTTGGTCTTCGCTCTAAATTATATGCAACAAAGGTGCTAACAACTGAGGCTGACAATGACGAGAAAAGGAAAAAATTGCGTGAAGATGAGTATGATGATGATGAAATTGCGATGGAGTTGAAGAATTTTGGGAGTACCAAGAAAGCAAAGGGAATTAAAACTTCGGTTGTGAAAACATCGATCACGTTTGAGGACTATGAGGAATGCTTGGACGATTGGAACCACAAAACTGTGACTCAAAATCTTATCCTTTCCAAAAATAATGTAGTCCACTCCATCATCCAGAAGAAGATCGCCCTTTCGCCCGAAAATGATAAGAGATAACAAATTTCGGGAACTGATGAAACGTTGCCGTGGGGACATTTTTCTATACCATCTGCCATGGATGTGGATAACTAGATGTATGATGTGTCAAATACTCAGCGCTAGTTTGAAGATGTACCGTTTGATTGTATTTTTTATTTTTCAAACTTATTAGAGGAGGTTGAGTTATTACCGTTTGAGTGTTGCCTATCTGAATGAAAATAAGTTAGAATTGTTCAACCATTCGTAATTCTTCCAAGTATTAGTTGCATTAGTTGCATCATTCATATCTAGATTTGTAGGAGAGCGAAAGGAAAAATCTGCATGCGTTAGATGTCATAAGGTGCTACTTTACCTGTCAGAGTTTCTCAATTGAGAGAAAGTTTATAATTTTTCTAACAGATTTAAGAAAAATTAACCAGAATAAGTACCCTCAGTTTGCAAAAATTACCAATTTGAACTGTATCCCACATTTTTTTTAGTTCTTACTACTTGTTTCACAAATTATTTTTTATATAGATTATTTGAGATATCGAAACATGTTATTCATTACCTCACATTTAGTAAATAACTGATGATGAATTGGAGTAGGTCGAAAATTGAATCATGTTCTTGGTAATTGAATAGCTAACCCCCTCCTTCAATGTTTTTTTTTTAAATTCACATGTATTTCAAAGTGATGGTCATTCGTCATATAAAGTTCATTCTGAGCAGTCGCATCAGCAAACAAACATGACTTTTTTATCGCAGCAAGTTCACTTAAACTTGATTAAATCATGTATTGAACAAACATTTATCAAAAACAAATATTGTGGAGCACGTCTGCCGGCAAGTTTGATTTTCTATGAGTTAGCCAAGAAACAGGGAATAACAACAAAACTATGTGTTGGAACAAAGTTTTATTCGAATGGGGTTATAATTACACCACATTTTTGGATAGAGCATAATCAAATAGTGTATGATACTACTGATGCCATTACGAAAAACTATTTACCTCATAACATCGAATTTACATTGAAGAAGGGGATGTTTATGTGTAATACTGCAGAAGATATCAAAATGATCGATATTTTCCATGCTTTCAAAAAAAAGTAAGTCTACAGCAGAATACTTTGATGAGGCTCCAAAATGTCTGTTGGGAATAAGGAAAAATATACATGATATTGTAACTAAAATGTTTAATAAATGATCTTTTAATTCTGGGTTGTCCCACAATTTTGAGTTATGTCTTTTAATTTTGAGTTATGTCTTGAGTTAGGTATCACACTTTTGAGTTATGCCTCTTAATATTGAGTTACGTCTCATAATTTTAAGCTATATCTCAAGTTATGTCTCACAAATGGATGGCCTACGTCTCGTATAATAGTAGAATGCATCGCACGTTAAAATGTTAGGGCTACGGTACTTCCGACAGTTGAATAAATGTATCGCACATTGAAGGATAAGGCTTATGATTGAATGTAGGGTATCGCACGTTAAAATGTGAAGACCATGTCTCTTTTTTATAATTTTCATATCCGAGCATCCTTTTAAATTTCATCTCCCAATATCGTAGAAAATGATGAGCTGCTTTGTTCACCCTGAGGTGCGAGTCCCATTATAATGTACACATGGACCCACCAAAATAACTTTAAACCGGCCATGCAGCATACCGACCAAATTGGCAAAACTATTCATTCATCCATTTCAAATCTCCCCTATTTCTCATCACTCATAAGGGACGGACTGCCAAATATTTGTTTCGAATACATCAATGCCCCATCGATGTACAGGGCCCTCCCCAAAATTACATTAAATTACAGAAAATTTATAATTATCAAAAATATATACGAGGGCCTTGCAAAATTACTTTGAATCCATTTGTATTACCCCTATTATTGATATGAGACGCCCCATATGGCGTAGCGGACACTTAAAAATACTCATTTATTTGTTTCAATCAGTTGATAATGAAATTTAGTATACCTGATATAGATACAGGATTGTCAAAATAACTCGGATTAACATTACAAAAAAAAAAAAAAAAAAAAACATAATGATGTAGGATCGACTCAGCCGCAAACCGCAGTTCGCGAGATCTTCCAAGTTCTTTTTTATAAACAACCATTTCATCTTACAGTTCATAACCGTATTGTTAGGATGGCGGCTCATGAAGCCATAGGCACGTGATACAAAACCACAGCATGACATCTTTTTTCAATTTAATCAGCATTTTTCGTACTTCGGAAAATAAAGGCCCGTTAGGTTAGGAGCAGGTCGAGTGATGGACGCGTAGGAGGTTGGGTTAGAGCCCCGAATAAATCTTGGAGATTAGGAAGTCGCCATCGAAGTCGCTGAAGACATCGGTCGGGGTCAAAGTTCGCGAGGTATCAAAATTGCCAGAATGAACCTTAGAATCTCTTACGAGAATTAACATAGGAAATTGGTCGATTTCGGGCTTGAACCGGTGTAGCATAATTACTCCCCTGAATTACGTTCAGTAAATGTCAAATTCCAAGAGTGTTTAGCCAGAATCGAAAAGAGAAGTCGGACTGCCAAATTATGGGTCCAACACATCCGTTTAGTTGCTATAGCTAAGAGTTTTCTTTGTGCTGAAAGAATGGGAGATTTGAAAGCACAACTCTCTATTATTGAACAAATGATCCCATATTTCTATGCTTCCGGTCATTTTAATTATTGCAAGTCTGCACACTTATACGTTCGAAAAATGAGGCTGTACATTGCATTCATCGAAAATTTAAAAAATCTTGTACGAGATGGTACGATATCAAATAATGAACCTATTGCTCAGCAGATCCGGGAGTACGAGGGTTTTGTCGAAAGCGGTAATTTTACAGTGAGGCGAAAACCTGAGTATTTTGGTGGCAACTTCACGGATATCACCATTGAACAAGACTATATCAGAACTATAAAAACAGCGGGGGGTCTCATTCCAAGAGGTTTTACGGAGAATGTTACTGCGAAATTCATGCTTTGTATGCCACCTTTGGTGGAAATTTGCAAACAAGTAGAACAGTTTTGCCACGTGAGGTATGAAAGCAGTGAACAACACATAGATGCCAGAGACAGTCGAGTTCGTCAAGATGCGGCAGATTATCTTAAAATTGATAAATTTTTTGAATCTCATGAGCCATTCCCCCACGAGAAGGATCTTATATCTTTGGCGTCAGGAATACACGGAACCGAAGAAATAAACTGCTATGATGCCTTTGCCGTAGGTTTGTTAACTTTGAGAGAGCTTGTAGCAGCAAAGCAAACATTTGCACAGGTATCATTCAAGAGGAAATACCGTGTTAAACCCTTAACCACGATTTCAAGCTCAATAAAAATACACGATGAAATTGTACCGGTGGATCCAACGCTATTATTTCAACGTATAAGTGTGTCAAAGCAATCTAATGAAGAGTTAGGAACATATTTCAAATATGAACTGGCGACGTTTCCAATGGCGCTATTCCAAAATGGGGCAATGCGAAAAACCGATAAATCAGCATAATTCGATCTTTTGGAAACTGAATCCGTCGACCTGCAGCCTAATGATTGTATTTACATTATAGATGGAGGAATGTTACTTCACCGAGTGCCTTTCCATCAAAATGACAAGCTGAAAAATATTGTATGCGGATATATCATGTATTTACAACGTCGATATCAGCAGTTCATAATCGTTTTTGATGGATACAGTCAAAATTCTCAGAGTACAAAAGCGCCTGAACGTTTACGTCGAGGAAAGCATATAACCCTACATGATGAAGATCAAGAAGTACCAGTGTCACAAGACAAAAATTTCTTATCCAATGGGCACAATAAAATGCAATTGATTTATCGCCTGAAACTGCAACTAGAGAAGGAAAACATTCCATTTCGACAAGCGTTAGATGATGCTGATGTTACAATTGTAACAACAGCTCTAGAACAACTTACTGCAAATAGTGCCAAAAGAATTGTCATAGTTTCGGATGATACCGATGTGATGGTTCTCCTTATTGCACTTACGCCAGTGGATAAGAAAGTGTACTTTTTGAAACAGGTGAAAGAAGGAATCAAATATTATTCATCAAAGAGCTTTGATGCTTATCCTGCCTGCAAGGCCAATTTTTGTTCCTTCATTCCTTTACCGGCTGTGACACGACTTTTTTCAAAAAAGGAAAAAAATCTGTAATCAAGAGTTTTGAAAAGAAACTTCAAAAGAACTGCAAACTTCTGGAATCCGTAGAAAGTTTCAAACTGCCCGATCAAACACAAGATATTATTGCCAAGAATGGCACTAATGCTATCTTAACTCTATACAATGCTCCATACTACATAACAGATCTTGACTATTACCGATATCAGAGCTTTACTAAAGCTGTGACTAAAAAAAGTGTGACAAAGCCAGTGAATCTAGCAACACTCCCACCAACCTTTGATGCGGCTACATTTCATCTGTCTGAGTATATTTGCAAGTGCAGCAATGGTTATCTAATAGTCAGATTAATCCACTAGAGTGGGGTTGGGAGTCTCACAAAACACTAATGCCTAGAAAGATGCAGCTGCGTGCAGCGCCAGATGATATATTGAAAATGATTTTCAGAAAGGTAATTGCAGCGGAAACTGCACTTGTAAAAAAGCAGGGCTACCATGTACCTCTCTCTGCGGGACATGCCTCATAGAATCGTGTAACAATATTGATATTACTGCAGAGTTATTAAATGACAATGACCTAAGTGGTGAGTGTTTTTGAGTACATGAACCCATTCTACGATGAAAATTTTGAGGTTAGGAAAAATTTTTAGGGACCAATTTGTAGAGAATTTTGTGCTCTACATTTTTTGTATTGGGTCTTTTTTTCGAATTCCTCGTAGTTTTCGAGTTATTCGCGATTCAAACTATTTAAACCCGTTTTAGGGTGAAAATTTTGAAGTTAGGAAAAAATACCTAGAATACTTTTTTATAGAGAATTTTGTGCTTTACATTTTTGTTCCAGTCATTTTTTTCAAATTCCTCATAGTTTTCGAGTTATCCGCGATTCAAAATATTTTTGAGTTTCAAGTCCCAAAATTTCGAAAATCCGTGCCCGTACTTTTATGAAGAGTTGCTAGACTTATTCGGTACCCCAAAACCTCCTAGCATCTAAAAAATCAAAAATGCCCAATTTAATTTGAGGTTTTAGCTCAACATCACCTAATATACCTATACTACATCAACTTATGCTGGCCCAGAAAATGTATCATATATTGATATTGTTTGTTACCTGTCTTTTTCATCCGTTTATGTCTAAAACAATAAACGTTTGATTTAAAATGCTGAAAAAATTTCTTATATTGATTTGCACTTACTTTTCTTCCATAATTTCACCAAAAAAAACGTACAACCACAAAACAAATTAGCAGGTTATATTTATTTTACTCTGTCAACAGTGTGAACGAAACGGCTTATTTTCGGAACAGTGGAACAATTTTGCGGCGCTGCCACGTCCAATTTCACGTATAGGTCTTGAAGGTTGCCATGATAACAACAGTTGCCAACAATGTATTATAGAGTACTAAAATTTCGCAAGTGGTTACCACGGTCATTATCGAAAGTTGTTACTAATTACAATAATAATAACAATAATAATCTAATTCAACAAACACCAACTAGCTTTCTCAAACAATCTGTCATAGGGATCTTAAAATTCGGTTCTTCTTCTATATAACGTCTTTCGAATTTGAAATTAAGGAGCAATATAAAATCTAAAAAAAATGTATGAAAGAAAGAACATGGACATCTTCAACTCTCAGTTATAACCAATTTTTTTTAGTTTATAGATAGCAAATGTGATGAGGCAATTAATTTCTGTTTAACGAAAGGAATCAGCAAAAGAATTAACTTTTCCAGACATTAACAATTTCCAGATTTCAATATAACACTTACAAAATGGTTAACGTTATCTTGATGTGTTAAGTACGTCTCTAGTTCTTCTAGATTTTCCAAAGATTCTACTGGTAATTTGGTTTTTAGATCTTCGGGCAAATCTGCATTTTTAATTGGAATAATGAAGTAGTTTTACGGCTTCATTTTAATTAAATTCAAAAATAAGTTTACGGTATATCAGGCGGAAAAATTAAAATCAGAAACCGGCAAAGTGCATTAGTCCGCTACGCTATCGAACCTCATTTGAAAACCGGCGATTCACACTTCAGATTCAGCTCTTTGTTAGTATGAGATGATGATGAGGAATAAATGAAAAGATTGAAACAATCTCGCATACACACCTAGTGCCATTGATGTATCAGCTGGTGTCAATCACATATAGGAGTATCGACTGACTTCACATCTGAAATTTCAAGGATGTATGACTCAGCCAAGTAAATATAAATGAAGAAGTAGTTATGTGAATCACTAGTTTTTGAAAATGGACAAATAGCGTTTTTTTATCGTTGGCAACAATGCAAGAAACAGTTTCAAATTAGTGCACTGTACTATATAATCAAAAGTCTGTTTTTACAAAAAAGTTATTCAGAAGGTCATTGGCAGATCAAATAAAACTCATTCCTGAGTGCAAGTAAGTGAAATAAGCTAATTTCAACTACTTTAAAGCCGAAAACCTAATTGAAATCGAATGTAAACAAACCTGAATCTCTCAGTTATCAGTAGTAGTCTGCTCGAAAAAGTAGAACAGAGTTGCCAGATTGTGAATAAAATATGGATGCCTTGAGAGAAGAGATCTTAAATAGTAAAAAAGAATTACAAAACAGTATTCAGGCTTGCGAAGTAAAAATAGTGCTAAAAATCGAAACAATTTTAAACGAAAAAATACGTAAATTGGAACGAGAAAATATAGAACTGAGAGAGAATATAGAAAGATTGGAAAGAGACAGCAAACGAAACAATATCGTAATATTTGGTTTACCAGCCGAAGAAAATGAACCATCTGCAGAAGGAATCTGTCATAAACTGAACACTTTGCTGACAGAATATTAATAATATATATAAACTTGGAAGAAGTAATAAAAGCCCACTAAAAGTGGAATTCTGTACAACACTCACAAAGATAAGTATCCGTCAGAACTGCAAGAAACTGAAGGGTAGCAAAATATCTGTAGTTCCTGATTTAACGAAAGTTCAACAAGAAAGGAACAAAGTGCTTCAAAACCATCTAACGGAAATCCGAAAATCTACTGAAGACCATTGCTATATTAAAGGCGATAAACTATATAGAAATAATACAGCATATACCGTGGAACAACTGCTGGATTTTGAAAAAAGGAGGGAATACAACAAAATATAAAAACCATCTAGTCAACCCCAAACTCCCACAAAAGAAAATTCACTATTTTCCGAAACAGAGAAAGATGTGCAGGTACAAGAAGAAGAATCAAAGGAAGAACGAAATAAAAAAATAGTAGAAAATAAAAAAACCAAAGAAAGAAAACCATCCCTCAGATCACAAAATAATAAGTAAAATATATTAACTATTAGGATGTTTCAACCTGAAGAGGATGAAATATTAGAGCAATTAGACCTCTTAGAACAGGATGTTGATGGAGAATTGGTTGATGAAAATTTACTTAAAAAACAGTAGCATTAAATGGCAAAATTTTAAATCTATTGCACCTGAATATTAGAAGTGTTAACAAAAATTTTGATCAACTTCTTATTCTAATTCAACTACATAACTGCGATATAATAGTTTTAAGTGAGTGTTTTCAAGTCTTGTCAATAGACCTGTACAATATCCCTGGATATATCACCTTTTATAATAAAGGCCCGTTAGGTTAGGAGCAGGTCGAGTGATGGACGCGTAGGAGGTTGGGTTAGAGCCCCGAATAAATCTTGGAGATTAGGAAGTCGCCATCGAAGTCGCTGAAGACATCGGTCGGGGTCAAAGTTCGCG
This sequence comes from Chrysolina oricalcia, assembly GCA_944452925.2. Taxonomy (NCBI): domain Eukaryota; kingdom Metazoa; phylum Arthropoda; class Insecta; order Coleoptera; family Chrysomelidae; genus Chrysolina; species Chrysolina oricalcia. The sequence goes on along the minus strand of OX101822.2, from coordinate 34,313,653 downwards.
AGGTATCAAAATTGCCAGAATGAACCTTAGAATCTCTTACGAGAATTAACAATATCCCTGGATATATCACCTTTTATAATAATGCAGACATCAACAAAAATGATGGAGTGATTATGTTCATATAAAAACAACTTAATGTAGAAGTAAACCATATTAAATTAACATATACTCAAACAATGATCAGTAGAATTACTTTTACACAAAGCGAGATCTCTTTTGGTATCACAGCGGTATATAAGCCTCCACCAGTTAAGGAAACTTTATTTAATCAAGATTTAATAGCATATTTTGAAAAACACTTAAATAAAAACATTGAAATATTCACAGGGGACATAAATATTAATTTTAGGGACAATACCAACAATAACGTTAATGAATACCTATCTGTAATGGGACGGCATGGATATGTTCCATACATAATATCCCCAACTCGTAGTTTAGCATGTCTCGATCACATCTTTGTCAGGAAAAAATTAAAAATGATTACTCTTAACTTAAAATCTTTTAGATTGGATACTGATGTGACTGATCATTTGCCAATAATGTTAAATATAAATAAAAACAAAAATCAACTAAGTTACCAAGACAATGAATCGCACTCATATGAATACATTGATTACAACAAATTGAAACAATAAATCTCACCAACAAATTGGGAAGACGTCATGCAATGTAACTATGTTAATTTAGCTACGGAATATTTTATTAAAAGTTTTAACGAAATTATAAAATCATGTACAACAAAACGCATAATAAAAAATAACAAACACAAGAAAATTAAAGATTGGATTTCAGATGGTCTGATTACCTCTATCAAACAAAGAGACAAACTTAAAAAACAACTTTTAAAAAAGCATAATCCAGAATTAGAAGCAGAATATAAACGTTACCGTAAAATATCCAAAAATTTAAATACTATAAACAGAAAATAGAAAACAACATAACAAACATTTAAAAAAATGTATAAAATAATGGCAGACGCCACAAATGAAAAGAGTAAAAAAAATAAAACAACTCTCGACATAACAGATAACAAAGGTCATAAGTTTAGTAATAAAATTGAAATGGCTAATTACTGTAATAATTACTTCATTAACGTAGGAGCTGAAATGGAGAAGAAAATTGAAAATGTACAAAATCCTTGTAATATAAATACTTACTCGAATAAAACAATGTTTTTAAAACCTGTAAATGAAAATGAGGTGACTGAGCAAATTTACAATTTGAAAAATAATTCTGCGCCAGGCAAAGACGGAATCAGTGCTGAAATAATCAAGTTTACCCATCTTCACATTGCAAAACTACTAGCTCAAATTATAAACCTTGTATTTACTTCAGGGCAAATTCCATCCTACTTTAAACAATCAGTAGTTACTCCAATACATAAATCTGGACAAAAAAACAAAATTGAAAATTATCGTCCAATTAGCCTAATAAACAACTTTGCCAAATTATTAGAAAAATGTTTGAAAAACAGATTAACCAACTTTTTAAGTACGAATAACTTATTATCTGAAAATCAATTTGGTTTTATGGATTGGAAAAGTACAACAGATGCGATATACAATCTCACGTCAGAAATAACACATAATCTTAACAATAAACGAAAAGCAATAGTAGTTTTCATAGACCTTGAGAAGGATTTCGATACAGTACCCCATGGAAAACTTATAGATGTATTAAACTGAGAGGTACTGTATTGGAACTTTTCGAGGATTACCTTTCAGATAGAGACCAATTCATAAGAATTAATGACACTATCAGTTTACCACAAAAAATTAAGATCGGGGTGCCACAAGGTACAATACTAGGGCCAATTCTCTTCCTAACGTATATAAACTCCCTACTTAATATTAATATCGAAAGAAAAATAATATCATATGCAGATGATATAGCTGTTATATTCTCTGGTGAAAACTGGGAAGAAATCAAAAAACGTGTTAAAAACGGTATGAAGGAGGTAAAAAACTGGCTTCAAACTTTCAAGTTATCACTGAATAAAAGAAAGACAAATTACATAGCTTTCTTATTAACACATGCCAACAGACCAATTTATAATAAAATATTAGTAGAAGAGAACACACATTTTGAAATAACTTCAGTATCTAAGACTAAATACTTAGGGGTGATAATTGATCAAAATCTCAAATGGACAGACCACGTAGAGTATTTGACAGCTAAAACTCGAAAATTAATTAGAAAGTTTCACATTCTTCGAGAGTTTTTGAGCACTAAACTAATAATAACAGTCTATAAAACATTGGTGGAGTCACTTATTAGGTATAGTATAATAATTTGGGGAGGAACATACAAAAGTAACATAAAACCAATACAAATAATACAAAATTAGATATTAAAGGTGATTTTCAACAAAAACAGATTGTATCACACCCGCTTATTATACAATGAGAATATATGTGATGTGATCCTATTTTCCTGTTATTATTTTCATAAATCAGATAAATTAAAAAAATCGTCGTTTATCAATATCAAACCAGATCAAACAGCAACAAACTATTGCAAATTTCACGAAGCAGTAAAACTATGAACTTAAAATTTATTAACTACCTAGCACCTAAATTTTATAATCTATTACCTGTTGATATTAGAAATATAAGAAAATTGAACTTATTTAAGAAACAATATAGATCATATGTTGTCGGAACCTTGGAAACATTTAAAAGCATTCTTATTTAATACTTCGTAACAAAATGTGATAAAAAGTAATGCAACTTATCAATTCTTTAATACTGTCAAAATACTGTATGTTATATCATATTATATAATTTATATTTTACTTATTTTAGTTATTTCAGTTATTTTAGTAACTTTAGTTAAATAGTGCTATCATGTTAACGATACAAAACTAAGCACATACAGAAGCTTCAGCTTCTAGGTGCCTTCAAATAGGTTATATATGTATATGTATTGCAAGCTCAGTTAAGTTAAGTTATTTCATTTAAATAAGTTTATTATATACATCTTAGCTTGTTCACACACACTATTGTAAATTTTGTAAATTTGTTTGTAAATCATTAAATCTATCTAGCGTAACGGACTAACGCACATAGCCGGAAACCATGAGATTTCGGATGCAAATCCCGATTGATCCACTTTATTTAATTTATTTCTGATTTTCATTTTCCCTTCTGATATGCCATAAACTTATTTGAGGATTTAATTGAAATGTTTGATTTCTGTAAAATGTCAAGAATTTTTTTGTTCTGTTCCTTAATTTTGGGGATATTGTTAAGTAGAACCTTCAACCCTTTGCGGTCCTTTGTCACGGCAGCCCCTACAGGAAGACACGCTAGGAAAATTTAATTAGACCGCAAAGGGTTAATCCTAGAATTAATAATGCATATTTACAACACATGGAATTTAGTTCAGTAGCTTTTCCATCAATGGTTTTTGCAGTCATTCATTAATATCATACTCAATTTTGCTTCCTTCAAATCTCAGAAATGATGGATGCATGCTAAGTATATCGTTGGTTTGAAGCACACATGATGTCTGCATATAAAAAATTTAGCAATTTCAATGTTTACTTCAATAGTATCAGTAATTAGAACTGCATAAGAATCAAGTGATTTATTACACTATTGGAAGCATTCAGGTATGCTGAAATTTATGATAAAGTGGAGTATGTTCCAATATTCATTTCAATTGTCAATAAATGTGAACTACATTATGAGAGCTTCAAACCAACGATGTGTTTTTTTTTGGTAAATCGATAATGAAGGAGATATTAAAATCATCTTACCATTTTTATCCTGGAGACTGTTGTCAATATGTAGACTCATTCAGAGTTGGGGAAGATACCTGACACGATAATTCATTACTTCTTGGTGCTTGGTGTGTTACTCAGTAACTTGGAGTCAGAATATCCACCTATGTTGGCCTCATTTGTAACGATTCCAAAATATTTATTCAATTCAAAAATTGATAAATATACGGAACGATGTTAATAGTAAGAGAGCTTGCAAATGACTGACTAAATGAATATACTCGTCCATGAATGCAATGGTAAATTCTGAAAGCTTGATAGAAAATGCTGATTGAGCTTTTTCTGTAGTGACGGCATGATGCAATTCCTCCCATCGCAGATTCAAATTCGGAGGGTAAGTGAGGAAGTTGAACAGTTTGGAGTTCCATGGGCTGCTGAAGGGTTCCTTTGGACTTAATTTATATTTTCTTAGTTCAAAAAATCGAGCATTTTGAATTTTATACTTGATATTTATCCAAATGCAGATTTTTCTGTACATCCAGAATTTTTAATAATAACTTCTCCCGAGGCTTACAAATTCTTGGTTTATTGTCTGTCTTATTAACGTCAAACCTTTTTTAATCTCTGTTTTCATATTACTAATTTTCTTCAACAACTGTTTTCTCAAAAATATCTTCATCCATCACAAAACTCGTTTTGCATTAAAAAATTCTCCAGAGCTTACAGACAAAATTTCACATATTAAGATTCCGCCTGATTGTATCTTAGTGTCTTTTGATGTTTCAAACCCCTTCCCCAGCATAGACCCTGAGGATTGTCTGATGTTAGTTAGACAACTACTCTTTTCTAATTCTAATTTACCCACTTTTCACATTTTGAATTTTTGTTCTTTAGTCGATTTGGTCCTTAAACAAAACTTTTTTCAATTTAACAATTCTTTCTATTTTCAAAAATCTGGCTTAGCCATGGGCTCTAATTTAAGTCCATTATTAGCTGAAGTATTTATGTCAAATTTTGAATCCACAGTTTCTGTACACCCACAATTTTCAAAAATTTTATTCTGGCACCGATATGTTGGTGACATATTAGCACTTTTCAAATGCACGTTCGATGATCTTAATTCTTTTTTAATTTTTCTCAATTCTTTCAACCCTAGAATACAGTTTACTATGGAGGTTGAAACAGAAAATTAACTACCATTTTTAGACCTCATGATTCACAAATCTGACAACCTAGAATTTGCCATATATAGAAAACCTACCTCCACTGACAATATTATACCTTTTCACTCCAACCGCCCATATAATCAAAAATTTTCATCTTTTCACTCACTTTTTCATCGTTTGTTCACGATACCTCTGAATGATTCAAATTTTTTAAATGAACTCAACGTAATTAGACAAATTGGTGGCAATAATGGCTTTCCAATCCATCTTATTGATAGATTATATCACATATATGTCAATAAATTCTCAAACTATAGATTAACTCAATCAAGTTCACCAAATATATATTTCTCTTTATCCTATTTTGGCCCCCTTTCATTAAAACTTAAAAATACTTTGCTCAACAAACTCAATGCCAACAACATTTCAAATTTTTCGATTTCATTCAAAACCTCCAATAATCTCAAGCACTTGCTGGTCAACTCTAAAGATAAAATTCCAATGCTTGATAAATCTGGAGTCTATAAATTGAACTGTTCTAACCTTAATTGTAAAGCTTGCTATATTGGCCAAACAGGTCGCAAGCTTAGAACTCGATTAGCAGAACACGTTAGAATTATAGAGTCCAACTCCGAAAAAGAAGAAATTAATTCAAATTCTGCTTTTTCCAATCACATCATAAATGAGAAACACAATTTTGATTCCAAGTCTGACTTAAAAATTTTACATGTTTGTGATAAAGGCAAGAGACTCAACTTACTTGAGACTCTTGAAATTAATAAAGCGATTGAAAATTCAGATTTACAATGTTTGAACGAACAGACCCAGTTTGACAGTTTGAAACTTTTTAACTAGTTACTATTTTGATACCTGTTTCATTCCACTTAATTTTCAATGATTCACTTACATTCTTTTGGTTAAAGTTTTTATTAAATACCAATCTTTACAAATGAAAACATTAATTCGTTCGTTCTATGGTTCTGTCTGTAGATGTCATTTTCTCAATTTTCTAGTTCTATGAAGCATGGGACATCTCACTCTCTTCTCTGTCACCTTGAGTCAGGACTGTCCACATGACAGATGTCATTCATGTCCAATTTATTGTCACTTCATCTTCCTACTTGTTACTTTGTAAACAATTGCTGCATGGTCACATTTTAGTTTAAAAATTTGATTTAATATGATAATGTTCATCGTTGGATGGACCAACCATGGTCCCTGATATTGGTGGTTGTGGCCTCCGCTCCAGATGCGGACCTCATGGTCTTGGTTAGGACCAAAATTTTAGTTTAAGAAATTTTTTAAAAAACCTTTTTTCCCATTGACTGTGATTTTTCCACCATAATATTGTAGGTTCACACATTTTATTGTTATTCATTACTCTTTGGTAACCATTTTGTTTTTCCTTAGACCGACTTGTAACTAACTCATATTTTGCTGAAGATGAAGGAATAATCCTTCGAAACATGTCCTCACTCTTAATGTTAGTCTTCTGACTACATGATATCAACGTGATGTCAGTCTTCTGACTGCATGACAGCTGCAATAAAGAATATTTTTGGTGGAGTTAGACTGTAAGTTTTTTCAATTTCCTATTAAATATCTTTATGTTGATATACTAAGATGGTTAGAGCGGCCTTCTTTTCTACTTTAACCCATTAACGCCGAGATATGAAAAAATTCCAAATCCAAGTGAAATTTTAATAAAAACTAGTAGTATATAAACTAAATGAACTCAAATTTAACTACATTTGATTTTTTTTTAAATTAATAACTCCAAAACGAGGTGTACCCATATGGGACCTTTAGGCGTTATGTCACTAAAAAAAGTTTATGTTTCCATATTTTAAGAAAGTTTTAAATATTTAACTTCCAATGTTACTTAAGGAGTCGTGGTTCCTATTTAGTGTGAAAGGGTAAAAAACATCCTATGCAGAGTCCAATATTACACTTGCAGCACATTGTTCTGCCTTTACTCGTACAATTTGCCCCGCCACATCTTCGTTTGTCTCCAGGAACGGAAATCACGTAATGATGCAACCCATCATATCACTTACTCGAAAATGACTTGCTGTCCCTCTTGGTACGCGTCCTGTATTCTTTGCAGCTACCTTGTATTTCGTCAAATATGTCTGAAATGGATTATAAAAAGTGATGTTTATGATAAATCAGCTATCATAATCGCAAGCTTATCTGCAGAATGCCTCTTCTAAAATCTAATTGACTTATTTTTCGCCCACTATTTCTATAAAGTATCCATGCATTTTGTATGGCTGCATCAATCAAAAACGTGAATATTGGCCAATACCATTTTTTTAAGCTTACTCCAATACGGTAACTGAAAAATACGGTCAAAAAATATTTTTTTATAGAAGTCGGAAGTATCTTACCAGGAAATATTATTTCTGGTCAGTTTTGCACATATTTTTGTTATACTGTTTTATCAAATTTGGACTGGGTACGGCAATTGTTTTCTTTTCACTCCTACAAAATCTGTCAACAGATTGTATTGGTGTCACGCCGTAAACAGTACTTGCCACCGTAACAACTTTGTTATCTAACCATCGAACGTAGATAATACCACTTTCGCGTTCTATAGAGGAAAGTCGCCTAATATGGGGAGATTTTTTTAAAAAAATAGTAAAAAAATTGCATTAAATGTTCAAAATTGGAAAAATCTCGTACTGATAATATTTCACGCCAGGACTGATGATATATATACAAAAATACTCAAATTTATTTAAATTGGGGTAGTTATCGTATTATGTAAAAAAAGCATCTCCCCAAATTAGGAACCTGTGGGCACCTAAATTGGGGAGATCGAATTTTCATATACACACAACTTTGCAGAATAAAGTTTCAATTGGATGCAAAATGTATTTTAAAAAATATGGATGTTGTTTTTAAGAAAATAACTTTAAAATCTGCTGAAATGCATTTATTAAAAAACAACTTTCTTATAAAAAAAATGAATTCAAAAGACACGATAAATGGTTAAGTCTTCAAAAGATGACTTTCCTTTTTTTGCTGCTGCAAGTATGGCATTTATACACCACTACGGCCTTAGGACCAAGATTCGCTCATAGTGTGTGGGCCCACTTGTAGCACACAATGCAGCGAATCCAGTCTTCAGTGGTCATCTGAATAAAGACCATCGCAGTACAGGCACTCAGCATCTTCATCAGACATTTGGTCGTCTGCAGAGTCATCCATATATTGGGCTTCGTCTTCTTCATCAGATGATTCTCCTGAAGAGTCAACTTTTTTCCCCTTTTTGGGCTTACTTGGTTTTACAGGAAGTACAGTTTTCTTTTTTTTTCGGCTTTGGATTTTGTTTAGATTTTGTTTAGATTTCTTTTGTTGTGACTCTTCCAAATACGTTTTATATGGCGTCCCCGTAATATGTTCTGCTGATCCGGAACGGGCACTTTTTTTGCCTGGATTCAAGACTGGAACAGGGCTTATTTCGCTAGGAATAACAAATTTCTGTTGCTTGGGAGTTGCTGGTATTTTAGGACTATCTAGCTGCCTTTGTCCACAACAGGACCGCTGAGGTTGTATGCCGGAAGGACCGGGCTTAGATATGTCTTCTTCAATTTTTTTGTGGCCTACGAGTTGCCAGTGTTACAGGAGTGTCTAACTGATTTTGACCAGAACAAGACTTCTGACGTTGTAGGCCGGATGGACCAGGTTTAGATATGTCCTCTGTAGAACTGGTTGACACTATTGGATGATTTTCTAAATCCTCATCAGGAATGGGATCATTTTGTAGAGCTTCCACAGGTGGATTTGGAACTGTTTCATCAACTCGTTAAGAAACTCGTGTGGTCCAAACTTATGGCGATTACAGGGGAACAAGCCCGCCTTTTCAAAACCTTTTGCAGCGATTTCAGCAGTGGCCGCTTTTCGGTAAGCATTTCCGAAAAGCTGCCCAATCTGGTAAACTGTTACCACTAACAGCATGATTTCGAAGACACATTTCGATTTCTTGTGCATAGTAAGTTTTAAATGGTGACATAAAAGCAAGATCTAGCGGCTGCATCTTGTGCGAACTGTGGGGAGGGAGGCACACTATGTAAACGTAATTACTGCGAGCTAGGTTAATCACGTCAATATTTCTGGTATGTGTAAAATGACCATCAAGTACCAAGACAGCTGGATTATCTGCTGTGGGCTCTACATGCTTTAAAGAATGTTTAAACCAATCGGTAAATAATTCCGACTGGATCCATCCTGAAGGGTGACAGGCATAAATGGAGCCTAGGGGTGTTCCATCCATAAGTTCTTGCTTCATATTTTTACGAGGAAATATCACTAGTGGATGAACGAAGTGACCAGCGGGGTTCATGCAGGTAACTATAGTGATAAGTGAACCTCGTTCGGCAGCTTGCAAAGCACCTATTTGCTTTTTACCCCTCAACCCAACAACTTTTGTATGTTTGTGTTGAACCACAGTGATCCCCGTTTCATCACAATTATACATACGTGATGGGGAATGCTTGATCTTGTCCATGATGGGTTCGTAAATATCAAAGAACCTCGAAACAGCTTCGCGTGTAAAACCTTTTGCTCTTGCGTAGGAAACGCCTTGGGGAGTTCGCACGGAAAGCTCTTTATGTCGTCTCATAAAATTTCGGAGCCATTTTTTACCAGCTTGCTCCTTTTCTTTAGAGAATGGATTCTTTAAGTTGTTCGCTTTTGCCAGCTGGTATGCCATGCATCGCACATCTCTTCGCGAAAGGCCAAAATATTTTTCTTCCATTTCAAGGCAATATGCAACCAGTTCTAATTCTAGCGGTAAAATCGGATTTCTACCCATTTTGGTTTTAATTACCTCATCAGAAGTGCCTTCATTTCTAGCATAACGTTCTAAGGTTGTCTGTGGAACATTGAAGGCCCGAGATGCTTTATAGCTACCCATTTCTTTATTTCGCATAGCTTGTACCGCCGCCTTCATTTGAACAGGGTCCCATGTATTTCGTTTTGGAATCTGCAAATAAAAAAAACGACATACTTAGTTGCAATAAATTACTAAGTGTTAAAACTACTTAAAGTAAAGAAGTTCCTAATATGGGGAGCCCCAAATTAGGACTCCCTCAACCCCCCGTAATAGGAGACCCAGTCCTCTAAGGTTCATAACCTCAACAAATGAATACTAAGTTTTAATTATTTAAAATCAACGTAAAGCATCAATGTTGTATCTGCAAAGCTTCATTCAATAAAAAAACAAATCCTTAATTACTTACCTTGCCGTAGTTATTAATTAAAATCGATAACACGAATAAACTTCATAAATATTTACGTTCAGATAACGTGGGCTCACGCTTTCATGTTTTCAATAAAAACAGGTGTTCATTGCTGTATTGTAGGCAACCAGACATACTCTACAAAATAGAGTACGTGCGCTTAGTCGTACACCCTCATTGTCTAAGATTTTGGATCTCCCCAAATTAGGAAACCTCCCCATATTAGGCGACTCTCCTCTAATTGAAGAAAACTCGACTCTGGCTTGCTTCTCTAATTGCTTTTTTGAAGGAAGCGGACTATCTCGTGGCAGTCGATTTTCCTTTAGAGTACCTGTTCCTCCATAGCCATTTTCTTTCAAAGTACATATTTTTTTTTTGTAAAATTTGTTTTTACGAAACTCAAAAGCAGAGCTTGTGCGAGCAAGTGAGATCCGGGACCTACAGTTTAAATAAAAGTGGAATTCGAACCACTTCAGCTCAGTGACACACGACCGGGGATCGAACCCGGACCGTCTGGGTGGAAGCCAGTAGATGTACAACACCAGTTTCAAAACACGCATGCGCATTGACGAAGCTCGCTGGGTTCACCGCGTGACGTTGGGTGTTGCCGGATTTAAAATTAAGGAGTAGAGTTACGGAGGGTGGGACGTTGCCGATTTCAAAAATTATGAAAGAAAAAAGATATACACGGTGTAGCAACGTAACATGACAGAAAAAACAGTTTGTCAAAAATCGAATTATATACAGGGTGTCTCAAAATACATCGGAAAAATCACATCATTGGAGCATCGCATCATTGGGGCATGCAGGGATTCAGAAGTTTTCGTTTTACGTATACAGGGTGTGTCAAAATTCACGGAAAAAAATAAATACAGGGTGTCTCATAAACGTGCATCGTGATGGGGTTTGGCATTTAAGAAAAAATATATACCAGGTGTACCAACGTGCCAGTTGAGACAAAAAATATATACAGGGTGTCTCATAAACGTGCATCGTGACGGGGTCAGTCATTTTTAAAGTGCGATACCAATTCGTTTTCAAGGAATACATCAGAGCCATCTGTCGTTCAATATATACATTAATGATATTTTGGATGTGTACGAATCATCAAAAAATAAACACTTCCGGTTTCAAAAAATTAAGATTGAAGAAAAGTAATAGTAAATTCGGATTACCCACATCGGAGAGAGTCCAAATCTGCAATAAAATGACTTCCGGTCCAAACCGGAAATGGCACTTCCGGTCGTCCGATTTTGATGATTTTGGCATCAATAGATTCGTTTGGATGTCAAGAAACATTTTTAAGCATTTTCCGAGGTCAAAAGGGCATTGAAGGCTATCTTCGTTATTAGTAAAGTTACAGAAACGTGCGGGTACTCTAAGAAGACAACTTTCATCGGAGATCAAGAAAATAATAGAATTTGCGTACGTCAACTGCCATAAGGGCCGTAAACCGCACATATGTTATGTACTTATTGCTTAAATCTCAGAAGCTGATTCGTAAAAGTTTGTCATTTTTCGTTCAGAATTCCTGGAAAAATGCGTATTGTGGCCGCATTTTCGCATGTTTTAACGTTTAAAATTTTAACTGTTTTTTTCGAACGCGAAAACGAACATTTTGAGCAATTTTGAAATGCCTATTGTCCATAAGAATTACATGTAAGAGTGTATTTTCGGCGTTCGTTGGGACGATCCCAACGAACTCTGCGAACGTCTCAAATTATTGATAGCCTCTCGAGATGCTGGAAACTCGGATAACTTATCGCACCACCATTACAAAATCAAACATGTGAATTGCAAGAACAAAATAAAGTCAAATCCCAACGTTAGATGTGGTCCCGACACATGTAAATGTCATTTCATATACTGGTACGTAGAAGAAGCAAAAAAGTTGTAAAAAGTAATAGGAGAAGAGTGCAATAGATTCGGTGGAGGGGATGATTATGTTAGATGAAATTTTGGTGAAAAAATAATTAGTAATACAATGGAATCGGCAGAATACAGACGTAAATTAGAGAAATTTGAGAGATGTCTTCAGGAATTAAAAAAAGACATTAAATTTTTTGAAGAAAAAGAGAATGTTTGTAAGCAGTTGAATAATTTACACATTCAAGACAGAGTTTTCATGCGAAAATTACCTGAACCGAGATACAACCTCACATCGTAGAATATGCCAACACCAATGCTCAAAATGAATTTCATTCTTCTAACTGCAATAATAAATAATGTTTTGTATGTTAACAAACCAGATGGAGTAAAATTCATGGCAATATGTGTGAAGATTAATGATTTCGAAAATGGATGCAAGAACAACAGAACAGAATGGCAATCTATGCGTTCAACAAAAGTCAATGAGGGCCAGTTACCAGTTTTTACCAGCACAGTTCCAAAGAATGTAGCATTTAAGTATAAGCTGAAGTTGATATTTGAAGATCGCCGAGAAATAGACACAAAAACTGAAGAATTTGTTCCCGCAGGGCGGCAGAAAACGAAGACACGAGTGGAATTTGAACTTTATAGAATTTTCATTATAGTGTCCACAATATTATCATGTATATTGCTCAGAATTTTAATGGAAATAATTGTAAACGCGAGAAAATGGAATATATTGTTTGATTAAAAATTGTTGCAAATCGAATTTAGTTTCATTTCGTTCGTTTCAGAAATATAAAATTATCAAACAACCACGGCGTTATCACTTCCGTTAATCGGTTTATCTGCGGTTGGCATTGAAACGCGCCAGACGACGTTATCTGTTATTGAAAAACCGCCGTGGACGGAGAATTCAACATATGATAAACACTTTGGCATTGACTTGGGGTTTTAACAGGAAATTACAATTCCACACGCTAGCAACGGTTTTTTGTTATCTAAGTGCGTACGTGAGAACTGAGAATCGTTCGATGTATTTCACGAAGCTTGCGCTGGCACCGACTGCGCGTTGACGTAGCGGTGGGAGATATCAATCCTATAAAAGCAATTCTGGGTGTGAACGGCTTCAGTCTGCATCTCAAGTATACCGAACCAGCTCTTTCAATTGTTCAGGTGTTTCAATTATTTTTCAAGTCAACAAAAGTTGGATGATCATACTACACACTGCGAAAAATTAAATGATTGCAAAATTTATTTTCCCACATACGACCATGTGGAATTCCGAAATTATGTTTACAAACAAAAATGTCCTTTTATCATGTATGCTGATTTCGAATCACTGCTGGAAAAATGTGGGGAAAAGATTTCAGACAAGAGTATGAAATATCAAAAACATACAGCGTTCAGTGCAGGCTACTACCTAAAATGTTCGTATGACGATAGCCTTTCTTATTTCAAGAGTTATCAAGGCGAAAACTGTATGCAATGGTTTGCCGATGAGTTGGCCGATATTGCAAAATTTGTAGAGTCAAAAATTAAAGAAATTGAGCCAATGATTGTGCATTTGAATAGTATCGGTGCTGCAACGACTTGTCATATTTGCAAAAAACCGTTCACCCCCAAAGATGTTATCGTGCACGACCATGATCATTTTACGGGGGCGTTTCGGGGATGGGCCCACCAAGCCCCTTGTAACGTCAATTTTCGTAAATTGTTCGTGGTACCCATCACGTTCCACAATTTGTCGGGGTATGACAGCCACTTTATCATTAGGGATATCGCAAAAAGAGGAAAAGTGAGCATACATTAAGTAAAGATAATTTGAAAATTTAAAAAAAAGAATTCAGTCATTTAGATATTTAGATGATGGGAAAATTCACTCTTCTCACCAAGAAGGGGGTATTTCCATATGACTATGTAGATAACTTGGAAAAATTAAACAAAACGGAGTTGCCATCACGGGAAGAATTCTATAATAAATTAAACGATGAGTACATAAGCGATGAGAAATATGCCCACGCCCAAAATGTTTGGGAGTCATTTAAAATTACAAATTTGGGGTCGTATGCAGACCTATATTTGAAAACCGATATTTTATTATTGGCAGACGTTTTCGAAAATTTTCGTCAAAAATGTATAGCAACTTATGGGCTGGACCCTTCATGGTATTATACAATGCCAGGTTTTACGTGGGATGCTATGCTCAAGTATACCAAATGCGAATTACAAATTTTAAAAGACATTGACAAAATCATGTTTGTGGAAAAGGGTATAAGGGGCGGAATTTCAGTGTGTTCTAATAGATACAGTGAGGCTAATAATCCATATATGGCAGCATACGATCCCAAAAAACCTTCAAAATATCTGTCTTATTTAGACGTCAATAATTTATATGGGTGGGCAATGTCAGAGAACATCCGGTTACACAGGGTGGTCAAACTTGTGAATTCCTGGAACGGTCGTTATGGTGCCAAAAATTTAATATCTAGTCCTAGATTTCAGAGTCGAACCGTGTTCGACACAGACTTGGTAGCTATTGAATTCAGAAAGACTGAACTTATTTTCAATAAACCTTTGTACATTGGAATGGCAATATTAGACATTTCAAAAACATGCATGTTTGATTTTCATTACGATTTTATGTTGCCCACTGTGGGTATCGAAAACTGTAAATTAATGTATACAGATACAGACAGTTTTGTGTATGAAATAACGTGTGATGACGTATATTTGGAACTTATTAAGAAGCACATATCGAAATTTGATACTTCCGATTATCCGCCTGATAATAAGTTCCAAATTCCACTTGTAAATAAAAAAATTCCTGGGCTAATGAAAGATGAAGCGAATGGTAACATCATCACGCACTTTGTAGGGTTACGTTCAAAAATGTACACCTACAAAGTGCAGGGCGGAAAAGTGGTGAATCAATCTAAAGGCATTCGGTATAATGTCGTTAAAAATAAAATAAATTTTCAAGATTATACCGATTGTCTTAGGAATTTCAAAGAGAAAATTTGCGAACAATTTAGTATTCGATCATACGCTCACAACGTTTTCAGCATCAAGCAAACGAAAATAGCTCTAAGTCCGTATGATAATAAACGAAAATTAATTGCCAAATCATCTGACACTTTACCTTGGGGCCACTATAGTTTGAAATAATATTTTAAATCATTTGGATTTTATTTATTTATGGTACTCAACGAGAAATTTTGTTCTAGTTTGAAGTTATGGTCGATAGGTGTGTTACGCTAAAAATGTCTCCCAGCAGTGGTAAAACTCCACCAAGTTTACAAGAATTGGTTGCAAATGTGATTTATTGGAATGTTAAAGATTGTGAAGCAAAAAAAAATATATCATTAATAGCAAACTTGAAATTGAGATTTGGTATTTCAAACACATGAATAGATGTTATTTCAATATTCCAAAACAATTTAAACAAATTCTCAATTTGAATTGTATCACAGAATTTAAAAAACAAATGAGAAAAAATCATGATTTTAGTGATTCAGAATGGTCCAGATATTTCAAATGTAAATTTATAGCTCATACCAGTTATGTTTAAAAACTGAATATTGTATATTAGTGCACACGTTGATATAATTTAAATAAAAAAAATATAGTGAAATTTTATTTGTTGATTTTCATAACTTTTGTAAGTGCACCGACTCGGTGCGCTTTAAACTCGATGAAATAAAACACTCTCAATTTTTTATCATTTATTACATAAATTATACAATATTGTTTGTTTATAATAAAATAGATATTCTCGTAAAGCATTAGCATACAGACTATCTAAAGGGGAGGCTTCACAGAAACCTTCTATAATTTCTTCTACAGTTAAATAAATTTTCCTATCACGCAACCACGATCGAAAAAGATCAAAAACACCTCGATAATAGGCACAAAACTTCAAAGCATCCAGCATGGCGATGCGGCCGGACAGCACCCCTCGATGTGTTTCCAGAATATCGTTTACATCTTTCTCGGACAGCTCCAGGTTCACAGCGTCCTTGGCAATGGAAATTTGTTTGGTGCAGCTTTCGATGTATTGTGTAACGTAAATGTAATCTTTGCAACGTGTTACAATCGGATTATATTCATCCACATAACTGTCGATTCTTGCTTCAAAGAAAGTATCCACTGTCGTTTGCAAAATGCCAATGAGGGTTAACCATTCATCGAGTGTAAAATTGATGAATCGGGGTGAAAATTGCTGCTTCAAAATGACGCATGGGCTAAAGTCTCTGACTGGGCTGAGACCACATCGAAGTTCATAGGACGGCATGGGAAAAGTCGACAACAGCAATTGGTGTTCGTGTCGAGCAGCCTTTTCGTATTGGTCCAGCGCTTTTTCTACTGCACTAAACGGTTCAGGTTGAGTAGCCCCATCGTATTGTTGCAACATTCTGTCTAGGTCATTCAGAGTTCCCCTGTAATCTTCACCGTCACTATCGCACATTACTTCAACTTCACTACCGTAACCACTATCTTGAGACATTTTTTTATTTTCAAACTTTCGTTTTCAAACTGAATATCTGAGTGTGCCTGCATCCGATTTTATAGTTTCACTTCACATCACGTGGTTATGTGTGATGTAGTGAAGTTGAAATAATGTTGAAGAAAATTGATTTCGTCGAAAGGCCCCCCCTAATTGACTTTCAAATTGTGCTTCTTTTCTATAAGATTCTATACAAAATCAGCGTCACTAACCCAACTGTATTCTTGTAAACCGAGCCATTTCACGTACATTTTTTGCCTTTTCTCCTCAGAACTTTTTCCACTAGATATATATCTGGATTTGCAGTTTTCTGCAGTTCCTCCCCATAGAAAGCACCCTTGATAGGTGCACCCTGCATATCTTCCAACATGAAGGTGGCAGGGTTGGTAATATTGACTTTGATAATTTTGAATAATTCTGTAGTCCAACTGGGCGTATAACCTTTTTCGAAAACGTGTTTTGCCTTACTGATTCGCACAACATCACCAACTTTGAATTTTCTCGGTCCAGCTATTTTCAAGTGACTGTATGTCGATTTGAGAATTTTCTTTTCGTTGTTTGCGTTTATTTCCGAAGGTTTCATCCCTGTCTTTGAGTGGCGTGTATCATTGTAGAATTTTGTGATTCCAGGCAAAATATTCAACCATTTGTAGGTGCCATTCAAACTGAAATACTTGTACAATTTTTCTTTTAAAGTTCTTATGACACGTTCGCATATAGCAGCTTTGGTGATGCTGTACGTATTGTAGTGATTTATTTGGTGTTTTTTCATCAGCCCTTGAAATTTGGTGTTATAAAATTCCACACCCTGTTCTGTTCTGTTTCGTATGTACCAAAATATCTGCAAATGTTTTGGTAATTTCCTCACCCGTTTTCGATTTCAATGGTCTAGTCCACACAAATTTGGAAAAACAATCTATAACGACTAGAATGAGTTTGAAATTTCGATTTTGATGGGCGTACGGTCTCATCTCAGCCAAATCTATTTGCCACAAATCATCCAAACCTTTGATGATGGTACGCCGTCTAGGATAATTTTTTCTAATGGGTTTATGCAGTTCACGAACAAGTTGAATCTTTTCTTTGGAAGCCATTACACGTATCTGATGATGAGACTGCGTAACGTACTATTTTATTATGGCTGTGCGACAACTACATTCTGCATTTTGCGGATTTGTTCAATAGCTGATTTTGTATTCGCTATATCTGAATTTATTTTGTTGACTTGTTGTGAGATATCATTTCGCAATTGTTCTAACAATTGGTGAGCCAATTTCCCATTAACATCCGATTTTGAATTGTTTGAATGTACCAAATCACTAATTTCACCAATTTTTTTCAACAAATCTTCACGAACATTTTCAATTTCCTCTATATATTGTTGGTTGAATTTTTCGAAAAATGCTGTCGTTTCCTTATACCGTGTGTCGTTCATTTGTACCATTTGACTTAAATTACTATCAAGTGTTTGAGTTTTCTTTTCAAATTGTTTGTTTGTTTTATTCATCTCATTTTTAATTTCATTACGCATCTCTGTTAGATCACCATTCAGTCGATTACTCAATCGATTCAGTTGCATTTGATGTTGGTTAGCTTGATTTTGCATAATTTCCGTAAGATTTTTATGGATTTCATCCACATATTGTTTATTGGCAGCATCAGTATCCTTGGTGGGGCTCTTCACATTACTCAATTTCAAATTATCGAAATCAATATTACCATCTGGTGTGTGCAGTAAACCACCTCTAGATGGCGTTGGTAATTTTCGCTTTTTATCTACGCTTGCGCTGTCGCTACGTCCAAACTTGTCGAGACCCATTTTGAAAATGATAATGTATGGGGAAACGCCCTTTATCTTATAGAATTATATTCGCCTCTTTGAGTTCACTCAAAATGGCAATAATCTCGTTGTCATGCGAAGTATTTCCAGCATCTCGAGAGGCTATCAATAATTTGAGACGTTCGCAGAGTTCGTTGGGATCGTCCCAATAAACGAATTCCATAGGTTTGGTATTGAATGTCATTGCAATAGGTGTTTTCGGTAAACAACCACTGCCTAGAGTTGTTGAATTGGATGCTTTACGTAAATTTGTACGTGTCGATGTTTTACGTTGTTGTTGTTGTGTAGGAAACATCGGTTTAATTAAGTTGTTGTACTTCCACCCTTTACTAAACTTTGTGCGACCTAAGGTGTCTTGGTGGCTGGTTGATAAATCCAAGATTTGTCTGTATGCTCGTAAATCTTCGTCATTGTAATTTTCAGGCTTAATGATAAACATCAATTCATATATACCTGGCGTCCCTTTCCATTGATACCCACCAATTTTAATGTATCCGCTGCGTTTGTCAAAATCTATTTCTTTTACACCAAGGAACCACTTTGAATCACGTTGATCATAGAAGGGTCCATATACTTTGTCTATTTCTTTATTTTTCCCCCAATGCTTTATAATGTATGGTTGGACCATTATAGGATATTGATCGATATATTCTTCTAAAACTTCTTCATTCATGTCCATCAGATCATTTTGCTCCTCTTCTTCTGTGAAAGCATTATCGCCATCATCAGCATCATCATCATCTTCTGTACTTGCAATAACGTCGAGGGATTGGAATGGAGTCGTTTCGGGCTTTTCCATTTTCTCCTCTTCAGGTTCGGTTTTCGTCTCAGTTTTGATTGGACTAGTAGCTTGTGACGTTTTATTCGCTATTATTTTCAGCGGAACTGATACAGGTTTGAAGAATTTCTGCAGCGATTCATCTTCTTCAGATTTACCCAATTTCAAGGCTAAATATTTTTTTCGAATAACGTTTGCAATTTCGTTGATTTTAGTCTTTCGAATAACATCAACTTCTTTGCTCAACGGTTTCATGATGACGAATGATAATACATCATATCTTGTGTATAGTTATATATTTGTCGAATCCTTGTCGATATCGACCAGCATTCGTATCGAAATCTTTGCAAATCACAACGGTTCCATATTGCTGCTGCTGCCAACATTTTGCACACATACCTGAACTTCGAATCGAACCATCATGGTGCTACAAAGAGAGGGGTTGTTCGTTCGCTGGTGGACCGTGCCTACAACCTATGTAACACAGATAAAAGTCTTACCATCGAATTGGATAATGTCAAGAATGATCTGCGACGAAATGGGTACCCCAAAAAACATATAGAAGAGGTTCTAGCTCGCAGGGGGGATAAGAACAAGAAACCAGATGAGCCGACACAAACCACCCTGTGCGTTCCGTATGTTAGAGGTCTATCGGAAAGAATAAAGCGAATTGGGTCGAAATACAAAATACGGACATGTTTCAAGGCAGGTAACACTATTCGCAGCCATCTCACAAAGACCAGACCACGTAACGATGACATTGACTCCAAAAACTGCATCTACCGTATCCCTTGTGAATGCGGCGAAGCTTATCTTGGAGAAACTAAGAGACCACTTAGCGTTAGACTCGCTGAACACAAGAGAAACACTCAACGAGGAGAAACATCAAAGTCAGGAATAGCGGATCATGTCTGGACGACCCAACACAACATAAAATGGACTGAAGCCGAAGTCATCCATAAAGAAGAGGGCTGGTATAGAAGGAAGTTTAAAGAGAGTGCATATATTATGAACAACCAAGTCTTTAGTCAGGCCAGCATAGAAATCCGTAATGTGTGGAAACCCTTAATTAGTGGCATGGATCAATTGAAATTGCGATAAGAATTAACAATGCTGTACCGGAGGGACCTGGCACAGTAATTAACAAGCTTACCTGAATACCGCCAAATTACCCCTAGGCTAATGACACAAAATTATCCACAGCATATATAAGAAGTATCCTTGAGATTGTCGCATTATACACTTGATAATGACTGTAGATTTCAACAGTTGAAACGTCGTGATTAAAAATTGCAGAGAATTGAATTTTTCTTTGTTCTTTTTTAGACAATGAAAGTCCAGAATAACCTTACTCAAAGTGAAACATTGTCAACCACTTTCAAACAAATACCAACTATAGTTGCAGCCTCCGAAACGTCGATATTCTTTACAAATGGTTATGTGATATGTTACCGAAATAAAACTGCTTAATAAATTTTGTATTCAAGATGTTTGAATTTTTTACCCTATCCTACAATACCACCATCTCATTATGTATACTCATAAGTTAGGTTGGCCGAGCGGTCTAAGGCGTTGTACTTAAGTTACGATTCCCGAAAGGGAGCGTGGGTTCGAATCCCACACCTAACATCCTTTTTCTTTTCGATTTATCTAACCTCACTTTTTTATATTTTATTTGTCATAACAAAACAAATTAATCAGAAACCACCTAATCCCACATTTCATAATAATATGTACTTATAATTTCATTTCATTATGTATACTTATAAGTTAGGTTGGCCGAGCGGTCTAAGGCGTTGTATTCAAGTTTTTTTTTCGATTTATCTAACCTCACTTTATGGCGTTTTTCGAAAACGTTGCACGGTTGAAACTCTAAAACATGCGAAAATGTTATCAAAATACACGTTTTCCGCGTTCTAAGAAACACTTGAAATTTGAAACGCAAAAATGTCATCACAATAAGCGTTTTTCATGTTCTAAAAAACAACTAAAATAACGAACGCCGAAAATATACTTTTACATGTATTTCTTATGGAGATTCAGCATTTCAAAGTTGCTCAAAATGTTCGTTTTCGCGTTCGAAAAAACACCTCAAATTTTAAACGCCAAAACGTGCGTAAATGTGACTACAATTATGCATTTTTCCCGTTCGAAAAATGACTAAAATTTTGAATGCCAACTGTACTCCCAAATCGCACTTTAAAAATGACGGACTCTGTCACGATGCACGTTTATGAGACACCCTGTATATATTTTTTGTCTCAACTGGCACGTTGGTACACCTGGTATATATTTTTTTCTTAAATGCCAAACCCCATCACGATGCACGTTTATGAGACACCCTGTATGTATTTTTTTCCTTGAATTTTGACACACCCTGTATACGTAAAACGAAAACTTCTGAATCCCTGCATGCCCCAATGATGCGATGCTCCAATGATGTGATGATTCATTTTTCCAATCTATTTTGAAACACCCTGTATATAATTCGATTTTTGACAAACTGTTTTTTCTGTCATGTTACGTTGCTACACCGTGTATATCTTTTTTCTTCCATAATTTTTGAAACCGGCAACGTCCCACCCTCCGTAACTCTACTCCTTAATTTTAAATCCGGCAACACCCAAGGTCACGCGGTGAACCCAGCGAACTTCGTCAATGCGCATGCGTGTTTTGAAACTGGTGTTGTACATCTACTGAAGCCAAACGCTCTAACACCTCGACCATTTCGCTGTTAAAATAATAATAATAAATTTGAGGTGGTAAATAGGTTGTCAAAGAAAAACTTGTATGCCAATTTTTTTTTGTTACCCAATTCATCTATCATTTGTAGCAGAGGAGCTGCACACTTACCAACCCTTGCTTCATAGTTTGTATTGGACCGTGGATTTTCCCCCTGGTATACCTCAAAATTTATTAGATACCCACTTGAGGTATTCAAGGACCAAACTTTGTATCCGAATCGGACAGGTTTTCCACGGATGAACTGCTTACATCCGTGCCTACCAAAGTAGCGCATCATTGACTCATAGTATGAAAGGTTTTCCTCTGGGACAAAATATTCAATAAATTTTCGTTTCAGTTGATCCGCAAATTTTCTTATCTTGTACATTTTGTCTGTGGCATCATGTGTGCTTTTATTCGCAAAATGGATTAATCTACAAATTTGTAAAAATCTGTCGCGTCGCATGGCTTCAGATATCATTAGATTTTGAACGTCTTTAGAATTTTCCCAGTTGCTCCTTTTCGAGGGCAATATGTTTATGCCACTCAAAATAAGTATTCCAATAAATACTTTCATCTCTTCAATAGTTATTTGGGGGTCTGGGCAGTTTTTAAACATTGTTCAATTAGAAGTTTCACTGATTATGTTTTGTACTATTTCATCGGAAATAAATAACTCAAATAACTCTACACAGCTCATAGTACTGTTTTCTGTGTTTCCATCAGACGACGAAGCGCGAATATTACAATATTACCAATTTTTTGTCACTCGTAATTGTTGAATTTCAAAGAGAATTTGCGATAGTAGGTACATTCTTCATAAGTATTAGTTGTTTCATGAAATTCTGTATTGCATCACTCAGAGAACGAATTCTCGTTATAAAATCGAAGATTCTGTACAAAAAATTTCAGTAGTTTTGTAATGATATTTGTTTTTCTAGTGTTTTCAATTCAAAAAAATGTCTCATTTGAATATTTCATATTTCAAAGTTTCATACAAATCACCCATATTTGCTGGGAAAACGTGAGGCAAGTATCTGTCAGAAAACAACTACTTCCCCTACGAATATTGAATTACATCTGACATTTACTCGTGCAATGTTCCTCATAGGAGGACACTATTGCAAGTGCTGATTGCTCCCAAACAATGCGTATCATCCCCCATCCGGTTGTAAAAGACCACCTGCATACAGGCATGTTTCAAGGTTCTTACCTCTCATCAGTGATAGGTTAGGTCAGACAACATTAGAGTCATCCTGTCCCCCCCAACGAACGACAACACCCAAAGCCCAAGAGCAAGCAGCATTCCTCGACTGCACAACTCCGGGAAGAGTAATGCTACACAAGTTCGAACAAAGTTCGAAAGGTGTGCTCATCTCAGAGGAGAGTTCCATATCAAATGAAAAATTTCGACCAAGTCGAAATACCCTCTCTCCACAGTTCTCACACAGTGGGAAAACGTGAGGCAAGTATCTGTCAGAAAACAACTACTTCCCCCTACGAATATTGAATTACATCTGACATTTACTCGTGCAATGTTCCTCATAGAAGGACACTATTGCAAGTGCTGATTGCTCACAAGCAATGCGTATCATCCTCCATCCGGTTGAAAATGACCACCTGCATACATGCATGTTTCAAGGTTCTTACCTCTCATCAGTGCTAGGTTAGGTCAGACAACATTAGAGTCATCCTGTCCCCCCCAACGAACGACAACACCCAAAGCCCAACAGCAAGCAGCACTCCTCGACTGCACAACTCCGGGAAGAGTAATGCTACACAAGTTCGAACAAAGTTCGAAAGGTGAGCTCATCTCAGATGAGAGTTCCATATCAAATGAAGAATTTCGACCAAGTCGAAATACCCTCTCTCCACAGTTCTCACACAGTGGGAAAACGTGAGGCAAGTATCTGTCAGAAAACAACTACTTTCCCCTACGAATATTGAATTACATCTGACATTTACTCGTGCAATGTTCATCATAGGAGGACACTATTGCAAGTGCTAATTGCTCCCAAGCAATGCGTATCATCCCCCATCCGGTTGAAAATGACCACCTGCATACATGCATGTTTCAAGGTTCTTACCTCTCATCAGTGCAAGGTTAGGTCAGACAACATTAGGGTCATCCTGTCCCCCCCAACGAACGACAACACCCAAAGCCCAAGAGCAAGCAGCACTCCTCGACTGCACTCCTCGACTCCGGGAAGAGTAATGCTAGACAAGTTCGAACAAAGTTCGAAAGGTGTGCTCATTTCAAAGGAGAGTTCCATATCAAATGAAAAATTTCGACCAAGTCGAAATACCCTCTCTCCACAGTTCCCACACAGTGGGAAAACGTGAGGCAAGTATCTGTCAGAAAACAACTTCCCCCTATGAATATTGAATTACTTCTGACATTTACTCGTGCAATGTTCATCATAGGAGGACACTATTGCAAGTGCTGATTGCTCCCAAGCAATGCTAGGTTAGGTCAGACAACAGTAGATAGAGTCATCCTGTCCCCCCAACGAACGACAACACCCAAAGCCCAAGAGCAAGCAGCATTCCTCGACTGCACAACTCCGGGAAGAGTAATGCTACAAAAGTTCGAACAAAGTTCGAAAGGTGTGCTCATCTCAAAGGAGAGTTCCATATCAAATGAAAAATTTCGACTAAGTCGAAATACCCTCTCTCCAGAGTTCCCACACAGTGGAAAAACGTGGGGCAAGTATCTGTCAGAAAACAACTACTTCCCCCTACGAATATTGAATTACATCTGATATTTACTCTCCTTTGAGATGAGCACACCTTTCGAACTTTGTTCAAACTTGTATATTTTTGTAAGCCAAATATTTCTTCGAGTTTCCTCGAATGAAATAATTGTCCCGCGGATCTTTTGGGCGTTGTCAAGACTGCCTGCAAATCGAAATTAAAAGCCAAAACCTTCGGATTGTCTTTTGCTATTAACTTGTCGTCATCGCGGGCTTGTCTAGCGTAATTTTTTCGATTGAGACGTTTTTGATCCGCTTCTTCTTCCGTTTTCTCTTCTCCAGACATATTTTTGTATGCCAAACATTTCTTCGAGTTTTTTCGAATAAAATTATTGTCCCGCGGATCCGTTGGGCGTAATCAAGACTGTCTGCAAATCGGAATAGGAAGCCAAAACCTTTGGATTTTCTCTTTTGCTATTAACTTGTATTCAATGCGGGCTTGTTTAGCTTCATTTTTCCGATTGAAACGTTTTTGATATGCTTCTTCTTCTTCCATTTTCTCTTCTCCAGCCATATTTTTGTATGCCAAACATTTCTTAGATTCGTCTTTTTTTTTGCTTAAAGAAGCATAAGTTGTACTAGAAGAATATCTGGTGATATTTTTCAAAAGATAACAATTCAGCCATTTTTAGTACTGCAACTCTTTGTAGAAGCTGTATATTATTTATCAAGAGATGAGTCAAGGTATTTCTTCGTACTGGATATACAACAGTTATGCAAATCTACCGCTGGAAACGTTAGAATCTGGTTTCGTGTAAATTTATCAATATTTGTTTGATGGTCGATGTTTCCCGCGTTCATCTTGTTCTCCAATTCCATTGGATGAGCGTTTGTTGTGACCACAAAAAATTATCTACATACTGTGAGTTTGATTCCATCAACAGGTGTACTTTTTTTCTGGAATTATGTATACCTCTTGTCGTCCGTTTTTTTGGTTCCCTTTCAATGTGATTTGGTAACTCGGTAACATTTAGGTTTTGGCTTATTAAGACAAGGTACTGGCAAAAGAGGACTTCTCAATTCCCCTATGGCCAATGAAAGACTCACCTTTAGTCTTTGAACTGTCCTAACATTTTTCCTCCATATCTTCTCGTTTCTTTTTTTTTGGAGATACCTTTTCATGGTCAGCAAAACCCCCAACATCACTTTCCAATGAGCTCTCATTTTCTGTGTCTGACTAACCCGAAGGTTCATCGAGATCCGAAGATGAACTAGAAACAATCATATATTCTTCTAGTGTTCGTGGTGAAGCTGGGAGAAAATTGTCACGTTGGTCAACCAGACGAGATGTTGACGGGTGCTGGTCAAATTCACTGCATTGCTTCTGTAGATCTTGATGCTCGATGTTATTAAATTTCTTAAAGGCATTTCTTGAGCGTAGTATCATCTGAAAACAGTTTGTAATCCGCAGTGAAGATTTTCTTCTCTTATTCATAATGCAAACAAGAAGGCGTCAGAAGATTTTGCATACAGCAAAACAAAACCAAAACGTAGTAGATACTGTGTGAAGCAAATAAACTGAGTAAAATAATTGTTTTCACATGTACAAAATATCGTTTCGTTTGAAAAGTTGCATTTAAGGATTATTATTATCATTTTCTTTTTATTTTACAAATATTTTCTTACCTTTATCTTTCGGCAGTTTTTCTTATTATTCTTGCTACTCGGGAACCCATGTTTTACTATGATTACTGTAATCACGAATATCTGAAACGAAAATTATTTACACTGTCAATACAACGAATGTGGCACATTCGTTAATATGAATCTTAAATAGTACAATAATGTGCAACGGCAAAAGCACGAACGTGGTACAGTCGTGTTTTCGATGTGGCAGCAAATCTTCAACTGACGGACTGACGCTCTTGTGGA
Organism: Chrysolina oricalcia; assembly: GCA_944452925.2. Taxonomy (NCBI): domain Eukaryota; kingdom Metazoa; phylum Arthropoda; class Insecta; order Coleoptera; family Chrysomelidae; genus Chrysolina; species Chrysolina oricalcia. Next base: position 34,287,171 of record OX101822.2, on the reverse strand, counting down.
ATGTGTGCTTTTAAACAATCCGCTATAGGATTTGGCACCCGTCTCTTTTCTGATTGGTTGATATGAATGATATCGCGGTTCGGTGACGAAATACATAGCAGAATGTTTGAACAGTGTTCGAATCATGAGCGGATTGTAATGCTATTACAATATATAATGTCTATTTGTAATGCATGCGGTGCCGAATCATATAATAGAATGATTGAGCGGTGCCAAAATATAGGGTGGAATGTTACTAGTTAATAAATGCAGAACGAAATACCAATAGGTATTTGGGTTTGATGACAAGCTCATGCAAATAGGCAAATGTATTTATCGGGCCAAATTTGAAAAAGAAGATTATTGTATGGCCTCATTCCTATGAGCGAGAGAGTGCCACTTCGTAGCGCGTTACATCTGCATTTAAAAGCAGTATTCGATTTTTGTACTAGTCAAGTTCATATTAGGATTTTTGCATGTGTAAACAGAATATATATTTTGGTTACAAAAAATTAAATATTCAATTCACAGCATGAATGTTATTTATTTTTTTAGAAAGACCTTCCTTTGTCATCATGGTGGTTTTCAACGCATAAAACCAGAGGAAAAAAAGGCAAATGAAAAAACTCGCATGCCCTGCAGAGTTAACCATCACAATAAAGAATATCATAAAAGATACACGAAAGAAATATGCTCATGTCGAAGTAGGTATAGCATGTAGATAATATTCAGGTAAATGTTGGAGCATGTCAAATTTATTTTGTGTAGCATCTTTTCGAGGACTATTGAAGTTTTTTCATGCATAAGTGGTGATTTCAAAACAAAATTCACTTCATTCTGATCTTTGAATAAGAACTCTTATTTTTTATTGAATTTTCATATCCTTATTACTTCAACCACCGATATCGTTTTTGCTCGACTAATGAAATCTTACAAAGAAGACATACAAAAACCGATATGACACCCGATCCGACTTTTAGTGCTTCAAATGAACTGGAAAATTCTGCGACGTCAAATATTCTCAAAAAAAAACGATCACGTCGATGAAAAATCTGAAGATTCACAAGAAATTTTTTTGGCTTACGAAACAACATCATAATAATTTTTGGACTTTCCCGCAACTAAGAAAAAATTATTAGAGTCTCTATTGGTCGACCTCCCAATGGTGAAACTTCATCAATAAAAAGGAAAAGAAATTTGGCAGAAAATGTTTAAAAAAACTGTCCAAATGCAAAAGGCCATCAAAAATGTAGCATTGAGCATTTTTAATGAACATGTATAAGTTCGTTTAGTGTATTTAACTTTAAATAAAAAAAAATATTTTACGAAATAAGAAGCACGTTTTTGCCCATTGTTGTTATATATCTCATCTTGATTTTGAATATAAAAACACATAAGATTTCCAAAAGAATAACATCAGTGCTTCAATAGTTTAGCCAACATTCCACCCTGCATTTCGGCACCGCTCAATCATGATACTATTTGATTCGGCACCGCATGCATTTAAAATAGACGTAACATGATTCGAGCACTGTTCAAACATTCCGCTATGTATTTCGGCACCGAACCGCGATATCAATCAAATCAACCGGGGCCAGGTAGCCGAGTGGTTAAAGCGACTTTGTTTCAATCACTTTTGGCTGCCAGTCGAAGGTTCAAACCCTAGCAACCGCAGAACTTTTTCTGATGGACCAAGAAAGTGCTAGGAATCGTACGTAAAAAGGTAAGACCTCGTTAATCCTTAGCTCGCACAAGTTTCGACTTCTGAGGGCTGTTGTTTGTAAGGGGACGACAGCTGGTTAACGGAAAAAACACTTTTAAACCAATCAGAAAAGAGACGGGTGCCGAATCCTATAGCGGATTGTTTAAATGCGTCCCGGCTGGATGAGGGAGAGGGGATAAGTCAGCAATTTCGTACTTTTGGCATTGAATACTATGAATAAAATTACACATGCTGCTGCACATAGCTCTGAGTCCTCAAGTAGTTCTGACGGTGCGGAGAATTTTCTGGGAATTGTTTTTCAAGAAGTCCAAAGACACCAAGTGAAATCTGAAGAGTTTTGCGAAATACCAGTAAACCTCTTCACAGATGCTGAGTTCAAAAATAATTTCAGGTAAAAATGTTGTTGACTTCTCTACTGCTCTTCTTTTGTGTTCTTCCAAGAGTCGCAAAGGAATGTTCATAAATTTCTTGCGAACAGTTTTGGAGCATCTGATTATTTTTCGACAGGACATGGATATCCCAGAATATCTTCTAAAAAAAATTATTTTGATTTTCTTACGGCATGCTGGACAAGAGGCTTCGTGTTTCCTAGACTTAGCTGAAAGATTGAGCATTAGCATAAGTTCTTTGAATTATGTCATAAATAATGAGGTCCAATGTATCACCAACCTTTCAAAACAGTTCATCACAAGGGCCACAGATATCATCTTGGATGATTTGAAAAATATGGACTTTCAAGGTGTAATAGGCTTTATAGATAAAAGCTAAATTATAATTGATAAACCGTCAGAAGATACTTCACAGAGCTGGGAGTACTTTACTCATTGCACGTGCTCTCGAGTACAGTACCGTCAGTACCCCGAGTAAAATACTCGAATTCTGAGAGTACTTTTTGAACGTACTTTCTCATCAAGTTGTATGTAGCAAGTCCAAAAATAATTAAAGAATATATCCACCCATTGAGTTTTCTCTGACTCTTGCATAATACCTTCACCACTTTTTGCACCCTATAAATAACTATGAACTATCAAACCAATAATTTTTCAACTATTTTGTAGTTTTCAGTTCATAAAAGCTGTTCATCAGAAATGTATTTATTAATAAACATAAAAACAAAATAATTATTCAGTAATGCCATCACTCACTGGTGTTTGCCTTCACAGTAACAAATTTTTCAAAGTTGTCATCGGTGAGAGCATTTTTCCGTGGAGTGTTAACAATTGTGGCGAATGAGAACAACTGCTCCACTGGCGCAGAGGAAGGTAAGTAGGTATTGTACCTTAAAAGGCCATGAGCGTGATCATATTTGGGGATGATTTTTTGGTAAAAAAGTCGATAACGCAAAAACGGTTCGTCGTATCAATTTCAAATAAGGACAGGCTTCTACAGGACGTTCAATTCTATGTACCTCCTCTATGGCAGCACCTCACGGTGCTTTTCACAAATAATCGAGGTGGCTGCAATGGTATTTCTCTTCCATTAAAATTTGAAGCAATCTTTATCCAATCGAAATAAATTTGGTATCAAAAGAAAGTATAAAACGTTGATCTATGTACGTGCTGTAAATTTTTTTTTTTTAATTATTTGTTCATCTACCCAAAAAATTGATTGAAAGTAACTACATTTTCGGGACATTTTCGAGATTTTTTTTGTGAAAAAGTAGATTGAAGTTTCAATTTCCATTACATCACGTACCTAGAATCGAACGTCCTCTTTAATCCTGTCCTTGTTTGAAATCGATACGACGAACCGTTTTTGAATTATCAATTGACTCATTTACCCTAAGAAGCGCCCCAAATATGATCGCGCTCATGGCCTCTTTTTTTTTTCATTGGTGTTTTGGCATCGACTGCTATGGTCATTAGCCAAGTGTTCTTTTTAGGCCTTGTTACTAACTCCATACGCCACCTTAGGAGCAGCACTGTTAATTGGAACGCAACAGTGAATCGTGCAGGACTCACCCTACTCGAGCCACGAGACTTTGATAATTTAATCGGTTAAATTAAATTAAAAAATCCCAGCCCAACCAGGGTTCGAACTCCGAACCTTTCGACTCAGAGTCGGACGCTCTAACCACTGCGCCACGCCCCGACATTCATGGCCTCCTAAAAACAGTCTTTTAATAATGGTATAATCATTCAAGAAACTCAAACTTCTTTTTCTCATTATGAAATTTATACAGTTCAAGTTCTATTCTTGAAATTTTCAGCGCTTATTTTTTGGTAGAAGATTGAAACTGCGCCTGTGTGAGTTGTTTGGATGGATGTTCTGGTTCAATGAAATCAAAATAAGTCATCTGTGGTGGTATCGCTTGAACCACCTGTATCCCCCGATTCTTCACGATTATCAAGGGTGGTTAGTTTCTCAACAGCGCCAATCACTATCTTCAACGATAGGTTATAATGACTAATGATTTATAAAACCGTTGGAGTTTTGAGGTTGCTGGATGAGGCTTGCTGGACTGGCGTAGACGTGTTGTATATATAAAACAAAGTACTCGTAAAAATGTACTTGCATAAGAAGCGCGGTTATCGGATACTTACCCAATATGTACTTTATTGAAAATGTACTGGGTTTCGGGTACAGAATACAGAAATGTATTCGGGTATTTGTACTGAGTACTTCCCAGCTCTGATCATCATATAAAATAAAAATTCTCAATGCAGGTACGCATGCATATTTGATTTTTTCATTGGGTGCTGAAAATATGTAATAGCGATAACGTTGCAAAAAAATCTCCCAACAATAGTTTCGTAGCGCACACCTCCTACTTTTTAAACTTCCGATCGAAGAGAGAGCGCCACGTTTTGACTTAAGATTAGAGAGCATTATGATGAGCGTTACCTGATGAGTTTTGAAACATTTTGTTTGTAAATATCATGTCTAACCATTTTAATTTTTTAATTTGTTATTCACTTGAAGTTAGTCTGAGGATATGCATTTTTTTCTTTTGTTATTCTTCGTTTCAAGTGTTTATATTAAATAATTTTGGTTCTAATAAATCAATGTAGTGAAAACTCATGATACCTGCTAGCCCAATGTTTTTGCGAAAATCTTACCTACTTTGACACATAATTATGTTTCTATTTATTTATTAATGTATTGTATGGTTTAGTGAACATTAATGACAACCAGTTCAATTTGCATTAAGGTGCCTTTAAAATTTAAATAGAAGAAATTGAAATGCAAACCTGTATAAAATGTATCACCTTTATTTCAAACACAGATAAAAATAAACAAAAATTAGTATTCTCACAACTAACGATGTCAAAAAACAACAGATTTTTTTTATAAATACACTGAACTATCAAAAAACAAATGTATAAAGTAATAAAAAAAAAATAAAAATAAACAAAAATATATTCTCACAAAACACAGGTACTACTTAATCTCGGCTTTGGCAACAAATGTATAAACTAATGATAAATAATCGTAAATAAATATTGTCAAAAAAAAACAGGTTGTATAGAATTTCAACCATGAACATTAACGCACTAACAAAACATACACATAACAGCATAACACTAACGCACAATGCCGGAGACAATGAGTCCCGGGTTCGAATCCCGGTTGATCCACATTGTTTTTATTCAGTTCTGATTTTCATTTTTCCTTCTGATATGCCATAAACTTATTTTCAAATTTAATTTACCTACAGGCGTAAAAATGCTATTATAAACATCAGTTATCATATTCTTCCTTTTGCTTTATGCAAAGTTGTTAAAATAGATTGTTTTGTATATTTTAAAATTTTGCTTCTAATAGTGGTCAGTTCAACCCATACTGATTTTACACAATTTTCAGTTTGTCTTTCCCGGAGGACAGTATCGAACTTCCCCCATGAACTATTTATAGTAGTTACAGGATCGTCTTGTGTTGCCTTTTTCTTCCCTTTCTTTGGTTGATGCACTGCTGTAGAACTGCTTGCACTGGTCCCTGGTGTTCTTTCATCAATGCACACTCTTTTGCTGGGTGTGCTGGTCTCCCGTTCTTCACTCATCCTTTCAGAATATCCTTCGGGATCTTCCAATAGAGTGTGCATTGTATCCCATGGGTTTTCTTATTCCTCCGATAATTGTGATTCTTCTACCACCGCCACCGGCTTGGACACATTACCAGTAGTTCTGAAAAATGTATTTATGGCGAATTGAAGACAACAACTACAAAAGTTATGTAATTACTTCCTTCTCTTGACGTGGCCAGATAAAAACCCCAATTCGTCAAGCCATTTCCACGGTTTCGTTTCCCTCGACCCAGACGGCGTAGTTTTGATTTTCTTTGACTCTCTTGCAAATAGATAAGGTTCGTGCTTCACAGTCCACAGCTACAAAATTAGTTGTCGAGTATTTCAGAAGAAACATGCTATAAAAGAGTGTACTTTATTTAGCTGGTTTATCAAGCTCTTCTGAAATGGTTTTCCACGCATTCGATTTATGTTCTGTATAACGATGGTATTAAGGAGTACTATCATGAATAATAGCGAATTGCCGTACCAGTTCAATGAGCTGACCGTCGTCTATGTCCATGTTATAATGAAAACTAATCACAGCTGAAATAAAATCCTAACTGGAACAAATAATCAAATAACTACCGCATATAATAAAAATAATCACAGGAACTTTTTAACAAAAACAAAAATACAAAACATTTCTGTTCTTGATGGATGACACTGATGACAGATTGACAGCAGTTACAGAACGTTATTTCCTTTTGACGCATGCGTATTAAAAATTAGTCGTAAGTTTTAATCATAAAAGATGAAAATTGGTCAACTTTCCTTACGACTAGAAACTTATGACGTATTTATGAACGCTTCTATTGAAAGTCAATGATTGAACTTTTTACGACTTCTCACTTAAAACTTCCTACTTGTTACTTACGACCTGACCTTCATCATAAATCCACCATGAGAGACTGAAAAGTAGCGTTCTTTTAAAAGTTACACTTTGCCTAATAGAATCGGTTCTGAGTTGTACAGGAACTTTACTTTGTTCCCGTTCAGTTTATTTGAAAGAATTTGTTATCGATCGATCGAAAGAGAAGTTATTTTTCTCCTAGAGTAGGGAAAATATCTTAAGAAGCTGAATTGGATATTTGGAAAATTTGGGATTAAAAATGGAATGAAAAAAATCGTACAAGAAAATTGAGATCTATTCTTTTATTTGGTTAATTGTTTTGAGTTAATACTTGACATCAAGAAATAGCAGAAGACTTCACAGCAACCATCCTACAGAAAAGGATAGCTTCGTGTTCATTGGCACAAAACTGAGCGAGAGAAAGAGGCGATGGAAAAAAAAGAAATACAGGTGAAAGTATAACTACTGGTCAAAGTACAAATATACAACATTTCAAAACCATATACAATATATTTTATACTTCTCATACAAAAACAACAAGATTTCAAAATAAAATAGCAAAGTGGCAATATATTTTCCGAAGAATTTGCTATGAATTATGTCATTTAATATTGATATACAGATCATTTCACAGCACTGCGAACATAGGAGAGGATATGACCAATTAACTATCGTCCAACCCCTTCAATTTCCGCCGTTTTCGGTTTCGCTGTTCACGATGACAATAACTGCCATCGTGACATTCTAATAATTATCTAGCAAAGACACCTATAGGTAGTTCATTTCAAGATGTAATGAGCAAAAAGGATCTCATGGGTTTTCTTTGTCCGACTCATGGTTTTTGCTTAAAAAAATAAAAATCGTTTTACTTCAGGATCAATGTGTGGAAATTTGTGCATCGACTGAAAGCAAATTATTAGATCAGATTTGTTCCAATCTTCCGCGACCTATTCAACTATTATGATAAACTGTATTCAAATGGTTTCGTACAATTACACTGAAATGAGCAGGAGCTCCATCGTGCATGTACCATATTCGATTCTTTAAGAGGCCATGAGCGCGATCATAGTTGAGACGGTTTTTTTGGTAAAAGACTCGATTATTCAAAAACGGTTCGAAAATGATACGTTCAAAGAAGAACAGGCTTCTAATGGACGTTCCATTCTATGTACCTACGTCTGCGGCACCACCTCACGATGATTTTCACAGATAATAGAGGTAACTGTAATGGTATTTTTCTTCCATTGAAATTTGAAGCAATCTTTATCCAATCGATATGACTTTGGTATCAAAAGAAAGGTAAAACGTTGATCTATGTTTTGTTGAAATTATTTGTTCATCTACCCAAAAATTGCTTTAAAGTAACTGCATTTTTAGGACATTTTTGAGATTTTTTGTGAAAAAGTGGATTGAAATTTTAATTTCCATTACAGCACGTCTTCTAGAATCCTATTCTAGTTTAAAATCGATACGACAAACCGTTTTTTAGTTATTAATTGACTCTTTTCCCCTAAAAAGTGTCCCAAATATGATCGCGCTCATGACCTCCTAACGCAATTGGTACATCTTCAAGCAACCCACTTTGGTTTTTCTTCGAGAAAGTGTAAATAATACCGACCATCAAGGCGTCCTGGTAGAAAAAATGGGCCTATTAGATAATCACCAATAATTCCTGCCCATACATTAACCCAAAATTGGTGTTGAAAATGGGTTTCGGTTATGGCATAGGGGTTTTTTCCGCCCTCACATAATTGTTATGGACATTTTGAATGGCATTCCAAGAAAAAATTGCTGCGTCTGTGAACAAAATTTGTGACTCAAACTGCGGATTTAGTACTCTGAAGATGCCACTTACAGAAGTTCACACGCTGTGGAAAATCTTTGAGGAGTAATGCCTGTACTCTCAAAATATGGTATGGGTATAACAAAAAATCAATAGAGGTCTACCTTCCGGAGTACCTTTCTTGTAGCTACCAGTTCCCCTAAGTCAGCGATGAATATTTGAAAAGGAACCACTCTCTGGTAAGGCACGATTAGGATATATTTCTTGATGAATGCGTCTGGCTTCTGTTGCATCTCCATCGGCGGGGCCATATACGTAATGCATGGCCGCCATTTCCGCATTAGTGTAATTCACCATATTTACTGATATTCAGAAAAACAGCGGCCAACCAAAATAACTACAATAACACACTAAAAAATCAAATAAATGTAGCTCTGTGATAGTTTTCAGCACCAACAACTTTGAGTCAACAGCTATTGTTTTCATCGACGTTTGTAAATCCAGGATAACTGGATTTATGTTTTCAAAAATTATTAATCGGAACTGCGATATGAATCAATTTTAACTTGATTATTTTAATCAAAAAGAGAGCATCTGACAAAAAAACATTTTTTTTGAGTTTCATTCATTTTGGAACACATCTGATATCTTCATTTGCTTTCATTTCCACATCACTGATTTTTGAGGAATTGATCCTGAAGTGAAACGATTTTTATTTTTTCAAGCGCAAACCATGCGCTGTACAAAGAAAACCCATGAGATCAAATTTGCTCAAAAATGAATGAGGATCTTGAAAGTAATTTTCATTTCAAGAGAACGCAGTGGCGTAGTAATTTTTCTCCAAAAATATTCAATGCAAAATCCGTAAGGATGCCACTGGTAGAGAAAATGAAAATTTGTGTACATCACAAAATGCACCTTGATGCATAGAAGATATGTACCGAATTTTATGAAGATGTCCACAATATTATCTCAGTTATTATTGAAAAACTGATTTTTTTAAAAATTTCGTCACCCTGTATCTCAAAAGTTTTAGGACATACGTTCATAGGAAGTTTTTTTCCTAAAACGAGTCTGAGAATCACCCCCTTAAATATCAGCATGTCTTTAAGGAACACCCTGTATATGCCTATCCTGCGATAACTACCTTACTCTAGAAAAACATTCTAGTGTCCCAAAGAAACGGACTCAAAATTACCATAGAGTTTGTGTTATCGGAACGTACTCTGGCTGTCTAGTCACTGTTGAATTGACATTTTGAATCGGAACATACTAAACGTGGCTAACAAAGTCTGTGGGTATTTCTGTTTATAGTTGATTGAAGGTAAAAGATACAAAATGAATATGAAATATTCAATAATTAAACTAAATTATACATGAATAATGATCCGACACAACAGTAAGTATTTTTTTCAATTACTCAGCCTGTAGTACGGGAAGATAAAAGTTCAAAGAAGTGTTTGTTCAGACCAGTGTCCTCGACCTGGAATGTAAAGTGTACAGTTCAAATACTTGCGATCATTGTGGAAGATATCAGCTGTATAAATACCTTGGATGATCTTTGTGCCTAACTAGCTTGGCTTCACCAAAGTTCCAGTCCTGGAATTTATCCCTGTTGACTCCTCCTGACAGGCGATTTTTTCATTCCACCAGTAAACCCTTTTATTTCCTCGATACCACGGTTATATGGAATAGCTTCTCGTGCGGCTCATAAAATGCCCTCTGAGAAATCATCTCTTCGATAGTCGCATTAGGATAATCGAGTGTCTCAGTTAAACTCAGATATAACGGCCATTTTGCTTTTTCTTATCGCCACCTTCTTTTTATAATGATTTGCACATTCGATAGTGATGGGAAAGTGATCGGTGTTATTATGATGACTCATTACACTCAATTTGAAATTAATTGCGAGTCTTGCAGAGCAGATAGAAATACCAATAGCTGAGAGCGAGTGCGATCTTGAGTTTAGGTAGGTACCTTGACCGTTGTTTGAATAACTTAATCCCTAACACCTATGACCCTTTCAATGATTCTTCTTCCGGCGTCTAGTTTATGGGATTCCCAAATTGGGTTATGGGAATTGAAGTCTCCCATAATCAGAAATGGTGATGGACGTTGTTTTATTAAATTTTCCAGAGCAGCTAGAGTCCGGTCAGTATTAGGAAAATATATATTACAAATTGTCATTTTGTATGGATAGTCAATATGAACTGCAAGCGCTTGAGTATCAGTTTGTAAGGGTATTTGATAACATTTATTTCTTCAAAAAACATGCAAAAGGCATCCTTCAACAAATAAAGCCTTCTAAAACACAGTACAGAAAATAGCAAAGTTGTAAACTCCCGTTAAAAAAATTAATCAGAACACGAGAGACACATAAAGAAATATTCTTCATCCTTCACGGTTAATCCTACACAATCTCCGTGTACATACCGCAGGCACATATTACATAGTCCCATATTTGCCACTTCATCTCCATCACATATGAGACAATTCCATTTTTCTAGTACATTCTTCGTTTTTTCATTTGGCTGGGATTTATTAGTTTTCGAAATAGTTTGATCCTTTTGTTAACTCCCCTTAAACAAATCTTTGGTTACCTGTTGTGCCTATAATTCAATGATTTTTTTCTTGGTGTCATTTTTTGTCTTCAAGTTCAGGCGTGGGCAATATGTTTTTGAAAGTAGCTACATTATCAGATACTTGTTCTGGAAATCGTTCTTTTATAGGGCTACTTTTACCAATGTAGCTACTGAAACTCTCCTCACCTGAAAAAGAATCTCGTACAGAATAATCGCTAGGTGAATCAGAGTTTGAGGGGCTACTCATTTTCTTAATTTTCTTTAGATTCGTATTAGTCGTTTGAAGGCCACTTGGACCAGCTTTACACATAGAACTGGAGGTGAGACTCACATTCCTTATTTTCTTTAGATTCTTATTAGGCTTTTGAAGGCTACTTGGACCAGCTTTACAGCAGTTTTTCGGAATAGCTTCAGGGTTTGCATATTTAAATTCAGTTGCATGTTCCAGCTCGTCATTTTGTATTTCCATCATTTCATTTTCTGTATTTGAAGTTCTTCTCATTGTAAGCTCTGGAGGTGCAAATACACTGTCTGGTATTACGTTTGGATCGAAAGGATAAATTCCAGTTCCCCGAAATCCAGGTGAAACGTTAGATGGTGTCACTGCCCATCGCCATACTTGGCTGAAAATTGTTCCGAAATTTAGCTTAGTTAAGGCCTGGTTTGTCTGACCAGATCGGCCCGAAATATTTCGGTGACATTCGCGTACAGAACACCCTACATCCAAAGAATTTAAGTCCGTCCAGAAGTTTCGTTTCGTGTGGTTTGTCTGAAAAATTTCAATCCGTTGCGACATAGCTCAGTCGTTTAAATTTTACGTAGGGTGTTTATTCTTGCGCTTCAAAATGGACATAATGGATTTTTTTACTATTATGGTTTTAGAAGAAGAACAGGATGATGATGATGAGTCTGCGTTATTAGAAGTGTGTGAAAATAATACAGTTCTGAAAATGTTTGAGAATAGGCCTAAAGAAGGAGTGTTACAGCATCTTATAGAAAACGATACCATTTTTTCGTTTAACTTCACAACTGTTCCATACTGTACTGAATTTTGTAATGGATGAAATCAGTTCGCAACCTACAAATAAATATCGGACTCCTGTATCACCCAAGGAAAAGTTATATCTTACGTTAAGGTAAGTAAACAAATTAGTAGATTGATTAATAGTTTGCATGTCAAAAATAGGAAGATATAATAAAGTAATAATTTATTCCTTTTGATACAAAAGTGTTAAAAATGGCAAACTCTATGTTACATATCTAAGATATTTGTAACGGCGTGTAGGTGGATAAGTAGCTCTGTATTGAACAATCTGAAGACATCATTGGTTCCTGATTAATAGGCTTAGTAGTGTTGTAAGAAGGGCGGGGATGTTCACTTACATATTCTGTTTGTCCTATGGCATGGAAAGCAGAGGCTGAATCTTCCGAGCAAGATGATAGGGAAATGGGTGGGCTTGACAATGATAATGTTAAAGGGTACGGGGAAGGGTGTGATAATGGTCTGTACCGATCTCGATATTTTTCTCCTCAATTTCAGCCATAACAAGAAAGAGCTTCCGTTTAGTTTCCGCCAAGTTCCACTGTGATAGTGCTTTAGCAGTTGCTGCCAATGATTTGAAAAACAGATCAACCGGATCTTCAGTTGATTGAGGTGAAGAAGTAGAGGTTCGTTGGGCTATATCCCGAAGTAGTGTAATTCGTTCAGATCTTCCTTTGTCAATATCTTGTAATCGAGATTCCTTTCTATCTATTCTCCCACGTGTTTCGGATTCTATTACTCTCTTTGTGCGCCCGTGTGCCTCGACTTCAACCACATTGGGTTTGCCCACTTCCGATACTTGGGTTGCTGTTGTTCTGATTTCTTGTGTTTCATCTACTTCTTCATTTTACTCTATTATACTGTGATTTTCCGTATCGTCGTTTAGACTTTCTATATCAGAACCATCTTCTACACGTTCATTGTCAGCACTTACTTTACCATCAGTCACGGCAGTGGTAGATACATTGAATTTTGTGCTACAATAGAATATTGCAAAAATAACATCAATGACAATAGCAAATTCTATTCTGTACTCACATTCGGTGTACTAACGCTGTGTTGTCCAAAAATTGCATATGATTAAACTTTTCATTTCCCTGACTACTCGCTGCACTTCCGGTCGAACTTGCTTTTTTCTTTCTCACATAGTAATCTCGTAAGTTAGACCATCTCTTTTTGCACTCTTCGCCTAAAAGTAGTCACCTCAATAGCAAGATATTTCAATATCCTACTTTGTTACATTGTAATTATAATTTTTTACATGTTTCATTTCTATTTATTGTCACATGTAGTCGTTTAAGGTTCCACATGTAAACGCCGTATTGATGTTTCGTTTTTCACCTACGCTCTGTTTTTGTGTACTCTCTCCCTCTCTCTCTCTTGGTACTTGAATAAATCAGTTTACTCGAAATCGTGCTTCATTTAACATGGCGCAGTCAGAAGTTGACAAAAAGTGAAAATTGTTAAGTGAATAATTACTCAGTTGAAATTTATGTTATATGAAAAAAAAAAAAAAAGTTATAAAGTCATATAAACATCGAAATGGCAGAATACAGAGGTATTGCAGCTATGAACTTCTCTGGAAACTTGTCAGAAAATTGGAAGCAATGGCGGCAGAGATTCGAAAATTACTTAGTGGCATCGGAGGTCAGCAAAAAAGACGATAAAATACAGATTGCTCAACTTCTACACTATATTGGAGAAGAAGGAATGTCGATATATAATACATTTACTTTTTCAAGCGAAGATGAGAAAAATAAATTGAAGGAAGTGGTGAAAAAGTTTGAAAATCATTTTCTTCCGAAGAAAAACTTAGCTTATGAGAGATTCAAATTTTTCTCTAGAAAGCAACAAACTGGTGAGACAATTGAACAATTTGTAACTGACCTAAAAAACAAAGCACGTTCGTGCGAATTTGCCGATTTGAAAGATGGACTCATCAAGGACATGTTGATTTGCGGGTTGATAAATCAAACTCTCAGGGAAAAGTTGTTACAAGATGATGACAAGGACTTGGAAGGAGCTATAAAATTATGCTTGGCAGTAGAAAATTCAATAGAACAGTCATCATTAATGTCAGGTGCATGTGGATCAAATGTACAAATTGAAACAGTGTATAGAGGACAGCAGTCGACAAATTCAAATCCGCCATCGTGGAGGAATTCTAGGAAAATTGGCAGTGGTGATAATTACGATCATGCGCAGAGCAGACACAGTGAGAACACTTACCGCTCAAAATATAATCCAGGTCAAGGTCAAAGAAGACTATCCAACTATCTGACAGAAAATAATGGTATTTGCTACAGGTGCGGAGGAAAGCACAGAAAAAACCAGTGTCCAGCGTTCGGGAAACAGTGCAAAGTGTGTGGGTTGAATAACCATTTCGCGAAAATGTGTAAAAAGGAATATGTGAACCAGGTCAATGTCGAAGAAAACTTTGCTAGTGAACAAGAACAAGAAGAGCCTGAAGAAAACTATGTATTTGTTTATAGTCTTGAAAATGAAGGTAGTAAGCACATTATGGACAAATCTTGGTATGTGTCACTTTTATTAAATAATAAAATTAACGTGGACTTTAAGATGGATACTGGAGCTCAAGCTAATATTATATCTATTGACAATCTGAGGCTCATCGATTTGCCCAAAAATATATTAATAAGTACCGGGGCAAAGCTAAAATCATACACAAACAATCACCTGCCAGTGATTGGAAAATGCTTTCTCAATTGTAAAACTAAAAATTTTAATTGTGTTTTAGAGTTTTTTGTTGTCGAGTCACATTTTCAATGCATTCTTGGAATAGAAGCCTGTCAAAAGTTGAATTTGATCAAACGCATAGACTCAATTGAGCAATTCGATACAAAAAATAGCCGTCAGTTGATAAGAGAAAACAATGATCTTTTTTCGGGATTGGGGTGTCTAAAAAATACATATAAAATTGAATTAAAAGAAAATGCTATCCCTGTTGTTTATCCAACACGAAAAATTCCAATTCCTTTGTTGAAACAATTTAAAGAAACACTGAGTCAGTTAGAAAAAACAAAAATTATTAGAAAAGTGGATGGGCCAACAGATTGGGTGAACTCAATAGTGATTATTAGAAAAAATGATGGGACCCTAAGAATTTGTTTGGACCCACGTGATTTGAACTTGGCAATTAAGCGAGAATATTACCAGTTGCCAACCATTGATCAAATCACCTCAAAATTATCAGGAGCGCGAGTTTTTAGCAAGCTAGATGCTAATAGCGGGTTTTGGCAAATCAGTCTGGATGAAGAAAGCACAAAATTATGTACGTTTGGAACGCCATTCGGGCGGTACTGTTTTCTTCGAATGCCGTATGGCATTAAATCAGCACCTGAGGTGTTTCATAAACGTTTCAAAAATATTTTCGATATTGAGGTTGTAGAAATTTACATCGATGATGTAATAGTTTGGGGCCAAACTAAACTTGAGCATGATGAACGTTTACGCCAGGTGTTTGAGAGAGCTAGGTTACATAACATAACATTTAATAAAACAAAATGTGAATTTGCTCTCACAAAAATAACCTTTATGGGTCACATTATTACAGGAGATGGTTATTTTCCGAGTCGCGAAAAAATTTCGGCTATAGAAAATATGCCACAGCCTAAAAATAAAAAGGAAGTACAAACTTTTTTAGGAATGATCACATATGTAGGTCGATTTGTATCAAATCTTTCAAATTTAAATTCACCATTAAGAGAATTGATTAAAAAGGATGTAATTTTCCAATGGACTGACAGACATACAAAATCATTTCTGGAACTAAAGAAAAAATTAGTAGAAAGTCCCATATTACAATATTATGATGTAACAAAACCTGTAATTCTGTCAGTTGATGCCTCTAAAGAGGGGCTAGGAGCATGTTTATTACAAAATAATTTGCCATGCGCCTACGCATCTCAGGCATTGACAGATACTCAACAACGATGGGCACAGATTGAGAAAGAATTGGCTGCAATTTTATTCGGATGCGAAAAATTCTATGAATATTTATATGGACGAAGTTTCATAGTAGAAAGTGACCACCGGCCCTTGCTCGGTGTTTTCAAAAAACCATTATTTGCATGCCCGGCTCGACTTCAAAAAATGGTATTGCAACTTCAGAAATACGATTTCAAAATAATTTTCAAGCCTGGCAAGGATTTGTTTTTGGCTGATGCATTGTCCCGATCATTTCAAAGAAATAAAAATGATTCTAATTATATTTTTGACAATAATTCGGAAGTGTGTGTAATTGACAACAACTGTAAAATAACAGATACAAATTTTTTGAAACTTATTAAATCAACCTCTGAGGACCATGATTTGAAAATTGTGTATAATTTTGTGAAAAATGGATGGCCTCAAACAATAAATAAAGTACCAGATTCCATAAAATATTACTACAGGTTCAGAAATGAGATTGTTGACAGTAACGGAATATTATTCAAGGGACATCAAATCATTATCCCAAAAAAATTACGTTCTGAAATAATAGAAAAAATTCACATGGGTCATTTCGGCGTTACAAAGTGTAAAAATCGGGCCAAACAATCTTTTTTCTGGCCAGGAATGTGTCAAGAAATCGAAAATACAATTTTAAATTGTAAAATTTGTCTTAAACACAGAGTGTCGAATCCAAAACAAGAATTATTATTACATGAAATAAAAACGATTTCATGGTACAAAATTGGGTGTGATATCCTGTACATGGGGCGTGATATGTACTTACTAGTTGTAGATTATTATACCAAATGGGTAGAATTAGTTTTATTAGAAGAAAATGCTCATTCACTTACAGTGGTCAACCGTTTGAAAGAAATATTTGGAAGGTTAGGTATACCATCCATAATGGTTTCTGATGGAGGCCCACAATTCAATTCAAATTATTTCGAAAACTTTGCAAATAAGTGGAATTTTCAACATATAATGTCAAGTCCTAGATATCCACAATCAAATGGGATGGTTGAAAGAGCTAAACAGACCATGAAAAAGGTGCTTCAAAAGGCGTTCGAAGATAAAAAGGACATAGATCTAGTTTTGTTGATGTATAGAAATACTCCAATGGAAACGGGCTATTCACCATCCCAGTTGATGATGTCTCGTAATCTAAGGGACATTTTACCAAATACTGAACATGAGCTGAAACCTCAAATAATTGACTTTGATAGCTATAATAAAAAGATGAAATTGCATAGACAAAGACAAAAACAGTATTATGATCGTTCCAGTAAAAATTTGAAAAATCTGAATGTTGATAACAATGTAAGATTTCAAAAAAAATTAGGTTCAGAATGGTCATTTGGCAGAATCATAGATAAACCTAGAGAGCGTTCCTATCTAATAGAAAAAAAAGATGGATCAAAAATAATTAGGAATCGAAAGTTTATTGAGATTCTGCCTGATCAAACTGATTTTACCGGCTCGTCCTTGTAACGATGATTCTGGTACTGTAGAAAATGATTTATCATCCTTATTTGATGATTCTTTTGCAAGTAATGATAATTCTTATAATGTTCCAGAATCTACGTCATCAGGAAGAGCAATAAAAAAGCCTGATAGGCTTATGTATTATTAGTGTTTAGGAATTTAAGAATCAATCCATTAATTTTCGATTTGAGAATGAGTAAATTGAAAGGGGAGATGTCACATGTAGTCGTTTAAGGTTCCACATGTAAACGCCGTATTGATGTTTCGTTTTTCACCTACGCTCTGTTTTTGTGTACTCTCTCCCTCTCTCTCTCTCTTGGTACTTGAATAAATCAGTTTACTCGAAATCGTGCTTCATTTAACATTTATAATAATTATTTTTTGTTGCAGGTATTTAGCCACGGGCTAGTCATATCGATCATTAGCATTTTCATTCAGAATTTGCCATAGCTGGATCAGTACTATTGTCCGACAAGTACTACATGCTATTCGTATCAAGATGACTGACATAGTTATGCCTGCTCCTACCGAAATTCAACACAAAAGAAATGCTCTACAGTTTTACCGACGCTGGAATTTTCCAAATTGTTGCATGGCCATTGACGGAAAGCATGTTCGAGTAGTCTGTCTTCCAAATACAGGATCGCTACATTTTAATTACAAAGAGTATTATTCTGTAGTTTTGTTAGCCCTTATCGATGCAGACTGTAAGTTTGTGGCAATTGATGTAGGAGCATATGGATGTGAAGGAGATGCTGGGGTATTCAGTAAATCTAATTTCGGTAAAAGAATTGCTGAGGGTAGCTTCAATCTTCCGCCATCCACTCTTCTTCCAAACACAACTATTTTACAGCCCCATGTAATCCTTGGAGACAGTGCATTTACACTTACAGAAAATATGATGAGCCCTATCCACAAACTTTATCTGCTTCTGATACCACAATTGCTACATATAATTACCGCCACTGTCGGGCAAGACGAGCTACAGAAAATGCATTTGGAATAATGAGTCAATATTTCAGGATTCATTTTACACCTATTGCCGTAAAAAACGCAGAAACTATTGACAATATTATTTTTGCAACTTGCCTTCTACACAATATGCTAAGGGATTCTAAAGTACCATACCCAGAAGAAAATATTCATTCAAATCCGTCACTCCCTACTGCAACCTTCACTCCTTTAACGCCTTCTCATAACAGACGGCCAAACTTCGCAGCTACACATGTCCGCGAAGTATTTAAAGTATGCTAACATTTATAGGTACATTTAGCAAACGTTTATTTTAGTTTTTAAGATTATGTGTTGATATAGTTTTCATTATGAATAAATGATATAAAATAATCTTTTACAAATCTGTACAAACTTTACCTGTCCTGTTAATCTGGGTTCTGGCATTTCCTTTGCAATTTTTGCCCAAATGTTTATCTTTCGTTCTCATCGTCCTTGTAACTTTTTAATTGTTTTGCATATAACGGAGGATTTTCTTTTACTTTCTCAATTAATATTTCATCCTCTAGCACAGAAAAGTCCAATTTGTGGTACTTTTCACCGACCGACATCTTTTACTTCAACTTAGAAGTTCTACTTTGGAATTAAAAATGCAAATGTTTTCACAAAGTTCGGAGAACTGAGCCGTTTACAGATCGTTGAAATCACAAGTGGTTTGATTCGGACGAACTGCTGTCAACGAACAATCCCGAAAATTCGTTACGATCTTCTGTACAAACCACTACTATGTTTTTACATAGCTCGGGTTTCATCGAAAACGCTAACCAGGCCTTTACCCGGGGTTGGGATGTCTGTGACTTGGATATAATCAGTATTATATCAAGAATATCATTCATGTGCAAGTTTCGCGAATGCTTCTGAACGCATTTTTCTATCGATTTAACAGCATCTAAGTTACAATTTTTATTGTTTTCCCATCCACATTCAAAATATCGTTTTGGCGCTGCTCTAGGGGTTGTATATTTAGCAGTTCCTTTTTTCTAATTTTCCATCCAATACTTATTTTACTCAAATACCTGAAATTTTTTGAAGAACTGTAAACGTCTACTTCATGTTATGAATATTGTTTCGCAGAAATATTTTTTCACAGGTTGGTTGCACACAGTACGCATATATTTTCCGGGTGAAGTTTTTTGAATCGGTTATGTTTCAAATAATAATTGTTTATAGATTTGATTTTTTTATTCAGCAAAAGATTGTGGTTTTGACATCGCATGTTTTATAACTTACAGGTCCTAAGGTACCATCCTGTATACTTCCAGTACCCCACGGAAGTCGTACGAGTACTTCACTTTGCATTTCAAAAACCTTCCTCAAATCGGGCGATACTACTTCGAAATCCAAACAGACTTCTTTTCTCTTGGAAGAAGTTGATTTCTGAACTATTGGAGTCAAGTTTTCCCTAACTTTTGGAGTCGGGTGTATTAAAGTATAAGATGCCTTTTTCATTTTCATCAGAGATTGTTGAGGAACTGCAAGTTGAAGATTTGTTATAAATGGATTTATCAGAACTATCATCAAGATGTGATTCAGTTTTTCTTTCATCATTAATGGGCGCTGGTTCTGAAAAACATTGAAGTGATGATTCTTGAACTGTTTCTGAATCATTAAGTTGCTGAACTGAATTTTCGGGACAAGTGATCACACTTTTATATTCGAATGAACTCTTTATAAAATAAAAATATCTTTTTATGAAATAATAATCTCCTGTGATTTTTTTTCGATATTTTTCATACCCATGGCGTGACATGAATGAGAATAGATGAATTGCACTGAAAAGTAGGATTCAACTAAGAGGTTGTTCTTCAGAATATTTTCCTTAATCATGTCATTATTAATACAACTCAAGTATGATGTTGGGTTGTCTATCTCATTATTTTCCTCTTTTACGAATTCAATGACTTCATTTCGTTTACTACTCAAAAGATCCCGTATATGTTACCATACCATACCAGATAAATTGCAAGTCGCGTCTTACTGCCATTCTTAGAAAATCTAAACAATGCCAAATCTTGGGTCATACTATCTCCAAGTTCAGTTCATCAAGATATGTTTGTGAAATTCGAATTATTATATTCTGCTAGTTTCCCCACAGCCAATTTGAGTAGTTACCTGACCATGTTCATTGCCTAACGGAGAGAAAAAAATATACTTGATACACCAAGCACGCGTTGCACAGACGAATAAAAGAAAATCGCGTAATGAAATGTGTTACAGAATCTGTTGGAAAGTGATAAATGAATTCTTCCTCTGCTACTATTAGCAAATCCAAATTTTTCTCCAATTAAGTTTTTCTCATACTAGCAATATCTTATCTGTTTCGCTGAGTTTTCAAGGTAAGAGAAGTGAGTTTTCTCAAAACATGAATTTCAAACTCGTTGTTCCTTGGTTCTTCGCTTTGTTGTGGAATTAAAACTGTAATATCATCAATTTAAAAAAACTTTTTAATGGGTTAAAAAAATTATAAAATTCAATTCTCTTCGGGATTCTCTTCAGGATTGACTGTAGATTACAAATTATTCAGTGATATCGATAACACCGAATTAAATTACTATTCAAGGCTGAAGGCAAGTTTAGAGTTTTCAAATACTTGTTAAGAATGCTGAAATATCAATTATTGATATCATCTGGACATTTAACAGTGAGCTAACTCACAGTGAAAGTTGATATCCTTGATCAATAGAAGTATGGTAGGTCAAAGTACTCTTTGTAGGACTTTTCCAAGAATATTTGACCCACAACATAGGTACCGATTATAGAGGTTCATTGCCTTTGGTTTATCGAGGAAGATAATTACTCAAAAGCAATTGTGTCAGATGAATCATTTTCTCATTCTCCTATGATTCCAAATGTGAAATAGTTACCACAACGTAACTATCTGCCATGGCCAATTCAACATACTAAAATCTACTTCTTCAACAGACCAAATCATCAATGGGCTCAAATTGTTCTCTTCAAATATTAGTACTTATATTCGATGAATTACAGGGCTTAGAAAAGGAATCTGTAACATATTGCGACAGTGTATCCATAATGGTAACCAAAATTTTCAACTTCTGCCATACTGCCATCTACCACAGTTTCGATTTCAATTTGAACTTCTTGAAATGGAATTTGAGAAATTATGGGTCTTGACAATTTTCAATGCGAGATCCATTTTGATGATCTTTGAAGGGTTGGCATTAGATAGACCCTGACTCATTGTGAATATTCTTTCAGAGTCTTCAATACGTCTAGCAACCTGTGGCAGTGGTTCATCAGATTTTCGGGTATACTTCGTAAGGAACTGCATGCCATTTCCAAAAGGGACTGCGCTGAAGGTATCAAGAGTGCCAAAATTACAAATATGTAGTAAGTTGTGTATGTCGTGGGAGATGAATTCTTTGCCATATAATTTGGCAAATGTACCAAATCTAACATTGAATTTTGAGCAAGTACCTGTCGCAGGTCTCTCAGCATTCTGCTATCTCGAAAAAGAGGAAAAGGGACAAAAGAAGGGAATAAAGCCAAGCATAAAAATAATCTTAAAATTTTTGGAGTATTTCAAAAATCCTCAAAAGGTCCATCATTAGGCATGCAAGATACTGTTGTTCACCTCCATCTTCCCATAGACGCAAAAACCCTCGAGTGGTACTTTAAACCATTATTTACCAATGTCTCCGCATGCAGGGCAGATTTTCCAAACTGCTTTCCATAAGTAGACTAGATGCTCTTCAAATCGAACTTTAAAGTAGGCTGTGACAGGCCTTTTTGGTTTGAAGAATTTGTACTTAGTATGGATCTTTTTGGTTTTGAAAGAGAAACTGGCTCTTTCAGACCGTACTGACTTGTGTACTACTAACTATCGTACAATGTTACTTCGTCTTCCTATAGACATGTAATAATGAAGATTTGTAAGTACTCTTCCTGCATCACTCAATCCAGCTATCACTCATTAACCTCTCTTAGGAGAGCAATGAGAACTGTAGAACTGTTTCCAGAGCTGTTATGCCGGAGGCTAATTGATTTTGAGCAATAATCTGGAACTTATCCTCCGTTTGTGAGGACTGAGTTATGAGCTGAATGAGTTCAAAATTCAATATGGTTGCAACTAAAAAAGCACCATTGGAAGGAGTTTGATATCTTTCAAGTAGTTTAGCCTTCTTATTACTATCCAGACCCTTAAATACAATATGTGGCCATTTGGCTGGATGGAGTTCTACTAATTTAGCAGTTGGTCCACGCCCTATATTTATACGAAGACCTCATTTTCTTCTGACTAATTATCAGACCTGTCTCTGAATGCACAGGACTTGCAGGTGATTTGTTTGCTGCAGCTGAAACTCTGAAAGAATTTGAAGAATCGTTTTATTGTTGCTCCTTTGTGGAGATGGTGAAGTCGAGCTTCCTCGTATTTTCTTGCTCCTTTGTGGAATGATGGAGGCCGGCTCTCTCGTATATTTTTGCTTCCTTGTGGAGTCTGTAGATTCGGGGTGTCTCATATTTTCTTGTTTCTTTGTAGAGACGGTACATTCGAGCTCTTACGTTTCTTGTCCCTTTGTGGGCAAGGCGGAGTCCAGCTTCATTGTGATCTTTGATGATCGCGCTGATCCAAGATGACATATTCAAGCTTTTCCAGTCTCTTCTGCAGTTCTTTTTGACTAGGCCAATGATACTAAACCAAGTAGCACAAAAAATGTCAATGAGTTGTCGGAGTACAGGGGTGATGGGTGAGTTGTTATAATCAAATAACGGACACATCAGCTAATAAGTAACCATAACGATATATTTAAACATGTTCCATAATAAAAATACTTAACAATCAAAGTATATACAATTTGCTAATAAATGACTCTGCAACTCGACCAGATGAATGCTAGTCGGAGAGCTCGAAAAATGGAGAACATCGCGGCTTGAGAACTCATCTTTAGAACTCCATCTTTTTGTTTCAGGTCAGAAATAAAGAAAAACCCAGCCTACGTCATTCCAAATTGTCCGTCCAGTTTACAGAAGGGTCACATGAAAATAATAGCTGGTGGCAAGATTTCACATTGTATGTAATCCGATTACCAGGAATCTAACTATGGAATTCCAAGTTCTGAAATTATTTTAAGGGATTAAATATTTTCCCATATAAACATTGATAATCGGACAAAAGCCCTTTGAATTTAAGAAGGAAAAAGAAGTAAATATAAAATATTTAGAAATGATTATTTTCTTTCGAAATAAAAATGATTGTGAGTTTTATTGTTGGTAAAACCTCTACAGAGTTTTAGGAAATTCATGAATCTGTGAGTGAAGAAGGAAAATATTCTTTTTCTTTTTTTATACCACGTTGTTACGGGTTGATTTTACAACGCATCCCGCAACACTTTAATTATACTCTAAATCACTTGCATTACCTGCAATCAGATCACCTCAATCATATTTCAACGGTTGATAAAGTCAGATAGGAAACTTTATGACTACTATTCAGAGAGCCACCCTGTATAGGATACCGTTCAGATGAACGTTCACATGTAGGCAAGTCTGTAAATATATATTGTGATATTTCGCTTCTACAGGTACCTTATATGTACCCTATCGATCAAAGCGTTTACTTCCATTTGAAAAGCCCAGAGTTATCAAGTTAGTTGTCTGAAAAGGAATGAACTTTAACTTTATGTGTATCTCTGAAACTCCAGCCCGTCGTTAGCTGTTCTGGCAACGAAGGCGTACCCAGGTTGAGTATGAGAAAAATCTCTTAATTTGATAGGGGAAATAATCACCTTATGATGTTGTTGAGAAGTTCAGCACCACTTCTACGTACGATCTTTTGCGTTGGGGTTATTGTTTAGAATGTCAGTCATGTGTTCTTTTAGTGGAGGCAAATGTTCTAACCAGCCTTATTCATTACAGCAGGCTCCCATGGCAAGGAAGGGTACAATGTCACCTTGTAGTGCTGGAAACGAATGACGCATATTGTTCGCTACACCTTCCCCTGACAAGTGGTATAACTTACCTTGAGAGTACATATTGTATTTTAAATTGAATTAGATTTTCTAAACCTCAGATTTGATTGTGTACCATATTGTTCTCAGGAGGTTAGGTCGCTGCCAGGCAGATTTTTCGTCGTCATCTGTCATTTCGCAGAAGTGATATCACAGAACTGGAGTAGTTCTGGAATCGGATCAAGTGTTCGCAATTCACCCCAGAGTAGGATGAATCCTTCTTGATGTGTATTTATGGTACGTGGTCATGTACCGTTTATATTGTTGTTGAGTGTATTCATTTTATAAATGTTAGTCTTAGGTTAAATATGTGGAGTCGGTGATTATATTATGCATTATATGCGGTTTTGTGAGGTCTAAGATACCACTGACACGGAACGTAGGTCTCTTGTATCTTTTTCGAGCACCATGAGGGTGAGATGGAAGAATGTGTTGGGTTGCTGTCGTAAGTCGTAGACTAGTTTAGAGCATGAAATATCGATTTCAAATCGACCGAGTCCCTATGATCGAAGTGATGATCAGGGGAGAGCTGGGTAATAGCGCCGTGAGGAAGCGGTTCCAAGAACCTATTGAGAAAGAGAGAGAATCGAACCGAGTCGTGTTCTTGCTATAGGAGAAAAGTCAGAAACACTTCGTTTCTGGAACCTTTGGAAAAAAGAGGAACGACAGGAGAGAAAATAAGGGAGTCAACTCTCGAGATCGTTCGTTCACTGAAAGTATACGTTCATGAAAGAGTTAAATTGAACGTATAGTTCAAACGAAGTCAATTCTCGTGCTTATCTTCAGTTACTCGTTCCAACGAAAGTATTCGCTCACATCGATAGACAAATAAACTTGGCATCGTGGCAAAATTTATCGAGGAATGGGTGTTTTCGTTTTTTATGAGGTTAGGTTAGCACTTTTTCTGTATTTTGGTGTGATTTTAAAAGTGTTGATATTGCATTGAAATCGTGAATTCTTCATATCGTGTTCGTGTTCTCGTTGTAAATATTGAGTGATCAAACATGGACAATAAAAGAAATAAGCCGATGTCGGTGGAACAGAAAGACATTTTAATTGAGTTTATGCGCTCCCACCCTCAATTGAAACAAAAATTTTCATCTAGCTATACCAGACAGGACTCCATAACAATGTAGAAGGATGTTACAAATATGTTGAATGCAACCCCGGGTGCAAAAAAAGAATGGAAAGAGTGGAGGAAAGTATATGCCTGAAACATAATTTTTACAGTACATTTAAACTCATAAGATAATTTCTTTCAGAGTTGGCATGACATTCAGTCAAGAACTAAAAGTAAGAAGGCGCAGATAAATGTCCATTCCTCAAAAACAGGTGGTGGCCCTGCAATACCGGAGCTCTCTTCATCAGAGGAAAAAATCGCAGAAATCATTGGCGATACTGCCATCAGGGGCTTGAGAGTAGCTGAATCCCAGGTACAAGAGATTGAGGTGGAGGGTGAAAATTCCACAAATTCTGCCGATTTTCCCAGTATCAATCATCAGAAGAGAAATTATGTTGTGATAGACCACAACTATATCAGGGACAATTCACAAAATATTGAACCATTGAAGATTGATCAGGTAGAAAAAAAAACTCCAAGGAATGTTGCTACGCAACGCTTAGATAAAGCTGTGGACCAAAGCAACAAAACTATAGATCTTCTACATGAGAAAGTTTAATTAAAAAAAGACTACTATAGAAAAAAACTTGAACTGATGGAAAGAAATATGTTAGCAAATGAATGTATTGCATCAGAATTGCATGATCTCAAAGACATATTTTTGGCGAAATTTCCCAATGTTTAGATGTAATATCAGTGTTTTCCGCTAGCGAAAAGTACTGTTAAGTTATTTTTGTGTTATATTATTATATACTTTTTGTTTATAAGATTTCTATTGGTTTTGAAACTGTGATAGTATTTAACGTTTTTGTTTGAGAGATGCATATATCTCAAGTACTATTGACTCATTTTTGTTTTATATTATTATATAGTTTTTGTTTATAGGATTTCTATTTATTTTGACACTGCAATATTTTTGTACGTTTTTTTTTCAGAGATGTAATGCATATCTCAGAAATCTTGGGACTGATTATTTTGTAGATGATCTATCTGTGATTTTTTCAGTATTCTTGTTTTGTTCATTAAGTATTGATTTCAAACTGTTACAGAAATAAAAAAGTAAAAAATACAGTGAATATTTATCTCATCTATAATTTAATTCTGAAAATAATTCATTGCTATATTTCTAATTCTTCTTCCCTCTACTAATTCAGGGTTGACTCTTGCCATGGCTCCTCCCATGATATTTTGATTGTCATTAGCGTACATGCCATAATCTAAAAGTTCATCACCTATCTCTGGGTCTGGTTCAGGAATATTGTTTTGTACACATATATTGTGAAGTACAATGCAGGCATTTATGATTTGTCCTGCTTTTTCCGGTGTGTAATGTAGCACCCTGTGTTTCAATAAGCACCTGAAACGCATCTTCAGTAGCCCATTACACCTTTCAATCAAACAACGAGTGTGCTTCAGGTGTTGATTGAATTCAAATTGAGGTGTACCTGGTTTTGGGTTGCCATCAAACGGAGTTAAAAGCCAGGGTCTCAGTTGATATCCAGAGTCACCTAAAATACAATTAATCTTAATACAATTGTACCACCAAACTATATGTTTCACCTAGTAAGTAAAAAGATCTTCGTGTTCTCAAAAAAAGATTCCGAAGGACATCTTGGCAAGCAGATTGATTCCAAATAAATGCATCGTGGGTTGCTCCTGGAAAACGGGCATTCACATTCATTGTTCTGAAATTACTATTGCATATCTGGAAAAAAAAATTATAATGAGCACAATATCCCAATGGATGGACTTTATTACCAGTTGAACATTTAATGAGTGGTATTTTTTTCTGTTGACATTCAAATGTTCTTCTCTTTGTACAGACTATGGCTACATGAGTACAGTCGATTACTCCTATAACTCCAGGAAATCCGAATTTCTGATTGAAACTGTAATGTGAACATAGAAACATTACCTAAAAATAGGTACATAGTGTCATATGGGACATTAGAAATGATTTCAATTAACGATTTTAGTGGAATTGTCAATAATTTTTTTGGTACGAGATAGATAAACCCTACGATTTGATGGACCTGTCCATTTAAAAAGCACAACAATTTCACTTGAACCAATGAAATAAATTTTCATACACATGAAAAAAACAACTTATTCAAATCAACTTTTCACGTAGAATTTCACATTCTCTAATTGTCGAAAGAAATTTGACATATTCATTGAAAATTTGATTGGAATTGAGAGCAGCAGATACCTCTTCGATGCACCTACTTACAGAAGATTGGCTGACTCCTATCCAAACATTTGCACCGATATCCATTTGGTAACTTCCCGATGCAAAAAATTTTAGTGCAACTAGAACCTAAAATAAAATATTAGGACTTATTAGGAGTCTATCATCCATTTTGAGAATAGCAGTCTCACCTTTGTTTGCTTATCCAAATCATTAATTCTCCTAGGAGGAGTGAGAAAAGGATTCAACATTTCTCTTACATCGCGAACTAATTGTTTATTTAATCGAAATAAACGGATAAACATATTTTCGGATAAATGATCAAATGGATCCAGCCTGAATCTCTCATAATATTGTCTCTCACGGCCTTCTTGCACCAAAATTTCAGCTTCCCTCACAATATTATTTATATTGTCCAACAACATATCTTCTATATTTATTTTTTACTTCAACAAAGCACAACAGAAAGAATATTATGGATTAAATAATAGTAAATAATACCGAGAAAATTTTGGAAACAGTCAACAAAACAAGCGCTCAACTTAATTTACCCAAGGAGCGTCTGATAAAGAGCACTCGTTGTTGAACGAACATTTGAGCGACTATTTGGAACGATTAGCTCATGATTCGTTCCCTGAGAATTGCAGTTTCCAAAAATCTACGCTCATGACGTCACGAACGTATACGTTCAACGAACGCACGATCTCGAGAATTGACGCCAAGGAGTCGTTGCCTGTGGTTTCGAGGACGGAAAATGTCTAATTGGATTTTGGGCGGAATTTTAGGAAATTCCATTTGCTTCGTTTATTTCTGTTGGAAGATCCTAGTAAGTTGAAATATATGTATTATCAAGGCTCTACCTCAAGCGTAGGTTTTCATTATCTGAATTATGATTTTTCTATTAGGTGTTCTACTCACTTTCTAGCGACCATTGTGGTGCGGTAAGAATAGAACTGAATGTGGAATCGATGAGAAAGGTCTATAGAAAAGGATCTTGTAAAAATAAACACCCACGAAAGGAGGTAACGATTCATAAACATATAGGGTTCCAGTCAGGGGGCACTATCCCTGCGAAGCCTTGAGTCAAGAATACGTATAGTCTCTCCACCTACGATAGCTGCCTATTGCGATATTCATTTCTTTGTTAATTTTACATTTGAGGTAGACCCCTCTGGTCACCTGCAGTAGTGAACCCTGAGTTACACTCGAAAAATTATAAAAATGGGCTTATGTTTTTTTATGAATTTTACTGTGTAAGCGGCTTCGTGACGTCACAGCGGAGCCTTCCTTTTTTTATATAGTCCCTTTCCTTAAGGGGGAAAGCCTTTGTATTGGTGTAGGTCATATCGTTTTTTGTAGCTTGTAAACTAGTATAGTATTTACGTTACAAGAGTGTTTCTTTGTTCTTCCCTCTTGAAATACCCACCCCTTTTGATATTGTCTGCACCATTCCGACCATCTTGGCGGTCTACTAGTTAGGGCTGGCTCATTAGGATATAGCTGGTGGCGCCCATTTTAACATCTGATAAATATACATAAATTTTCGCATACCCACCCCCAACCGAACTGAGCTTGGACATGAGGTTGCGCTTCTAGAGCTGGCGAGCAGACAATTATTAGTAACATCACAAAGCGCGTAGCAACTCTAATAAAATTTTGTTAGAATCATGAGGTATAATCAACAAGTGGCCTTTGGAAACAACTAATCATCTTTTATTTGTATTGTTGTCAACCTTCTGTCGTTATTCTGAAAGTTACTTGAATTATCATTGAAATAGAATGGTTTTCTTGTTAAGTGAAGCTGAACGGATTAAAATATTGTTCTATCGTGGTTACGGCGATAAAATGGTAAACTATCAAGAAGTTTGTGATTATTCAATGCTTTACATCCAGAGAAGCAAATTAAGAAATCCACAGTTTGCCAAACTATAGAAAGATATCAACAAACAAGGAATTTAAAGACTATTCCGAAAACCGGTTGACCTAAAACGGCACTTACAGATGACAATAAATTGAATATCCTATTATCTTTAGAAGAAAATCCTAAAATGTCTATAACAGAACGAAAACAAAATTTACCTGAAATGTAAGTAAATCTTCAATTCACAGGATTCTAAAGCAAGAAAAAATTAAACCTTATAAATTAATGCACACTCAAGAACTTTTGGAAGATGATCCTGACCACCGTATAGAGTTTTCTGAAGTCATAATGAATAAAATTAACGATTATCCAGATTTTTAGAATAAAATATTGTTTAGTGATAGATCGATTTTTCGTTTAAATGGGCAGGTAAACAGGTACAATTGTTTTGGAGCAGAACTAACCCTCACTGGATGGAAGAATCACATACGCAGCATCCACAGAAAATTAAGGTTTGGGCAGGGATTCTTAACAACACAATTATTGGACCTTTTTTTATCGATGGAAACCTGACGAGTCAAAAATACTTACAACTTCTGAGAAGAAACGTGGTTTCTAAATTGCAAGTTGAACATTGACATCCATTAAATATGTTTTCAGCAAGATGGGACACCTCCCCATTTTGCACGAGAAGTTTGACAATATTTGGACGAGGTATTCACAGAAAAGTGGATTGGTCGAAGAGGACCGATATAATGGCCAGCACGCTCCCCGGATATGACCCTATGGATTTTTTTATCGGGGACATCTAAAAGATAGTGTACAAAAATATACCACCTAGTTTAGATCATCCCAAGGGAATCAATTCTACACGAATCGACTCTTATTACTCCAGAAGAGTTAGAAATAATACTATAGGTGAATTTTATGACAAGCTTGGTTATTTTTTGGCAAATAATGGCCAACATTTTAAATACTTAATACATTAAATCTTTCAATTTATCGTTTAGTTAACCAATAACTGTTAATGTTTGTCTTTGGATCATTACCATAAAAATACGAAATTTTTGTACTACCTACGTAGTTTTGTATTATTTCATATTTCTTAGTGCTTTTTTATTAGTTATTACTATATACGATAGGGTTTGATTTTTTTCAGTTAAAAAAATGTAACTTTGTGGTATCAAATAAAATGCGCAAAATTCGAAAAAAGCATTTAAATAAATACTCATGAAGATCAGTGGAAATAACATGTATGTTTGACAACGTTGTAAATGGTATTTTTAGATCAGACTTGCCAACAAATTTCAAATGAATAAATTTTCATTGTCATATCGCCACGATTTCTCTAGATATTGAAATTTTGTGATATTTTTTAACGAAATGTTGAATTGCCATATTAACAAAAATTGGGGGTATTAAAATTTGATATGATAAGGTCATGAGTTTGAACACGACAAATCGAATGCGATAAAAATAAACATAGCATTACACTAAAAAAAAACTGAGGGCTCCGTAGGAAAAACTGTAAATCTGGCAACGTTGCAATTATTGGTTTTTTATCCGGCACTACTAATACCAAATTTCATAACTTAATGTCAGGCCGTTGCTGAAATATTTGGCGATTCCGGTTTTGTAGAAATAATTCATTGCAAAATGTGCCCCGATAGGTCTACACCGAGAAAAAGAAATTTTTGAAAATAATCATTATTATCATTTTTGCTTACTGTTGGGATTAGTTTGGAATGCATTCTAAATGGGGTCTAGAATCCCACTATATAGAAATGGTTCCTTGCAAAATGTGCACCGATAGGTCTTCACTAATATTTTTTTTTTATTTTAAATAATCGTTATTATCAGTTTTGAGACTTACTGTTCGGTTGCCATAGGGCGGAATGTATTCCAAGTGAGGTCTAAAACGCCGCTATATAGAAATAATTCCTTGCTAAATGTGTCCCGATTGGTCTACACTGAGATGAAGAAATATTCTAAAATAATTTTTTTTAAAGAAAATTTCGAAATAAATTTTCCCCTCTTCCCGAAACTACTATATTTCAGTTGCTTTTGTGTTGATTGTACTAAAGAATCACCAAGTGGAAAATTATTCCTGGTAAAATTATTCCCATTAAAATATCTTGGATATGGAAGCAGGTGAGATCTCGATTGGAATATAATATGAAATTTTGATCGTGTTCTGCATGGATTAACTTTTTCATTGTGAAATTCGTCGAAAACTGTATGTTGTTTTTTTTTTGTGAACAGGAGGCCTCAGAAAGTCAAGGTAAATCACAAAGAGGATAATAGAAATCAGAACATGTTTCTAACCCACTTTCAAATGGAATAGGGCTCCCCCAAGGACCTGTTTTGGGCCCCATATTACATATCACTTGTAATTGGGTTACCCGTAGTACTCCATGATGAATATATTTGTCTTTATGCCAACGACTCCAGCTTTCATTCACAGACAAATATACAGTTCAAATTCAAAATTGAATTAACACCAGTTGCGAAGCACTTTGCAAGTGGTCTTACGCACACTCACCTAAATGCTTCAAGAACCAGTCACATGAGCTTCCACAGCTGACAAAATACCCAGCCTGTGTTATCTTATGAAAATTTCCACACCCACCCAGGAGGTATTGCCGCCAGAGCTGCAGAATTCCCTACAAAATAACAATAATTTTCACATCGGGTTGATTCAAATATTTTAGCTCTGGCACGGGTGCGTTACTCATTTTTTATAGTGGAGGGTTCGCCATTAGCCACTATTATAACCACTATTATGAGTGCCTCACTCAAAAAAGTGTATGTGACAATTACTGTTTCGGAAAAGGAAACTTATCATGGGTTTTGTAAGTTTCCAATTTTTGTTAATCCCTGCCTTAAGATAATTTAGGAACAGCCAGATGCAAAATTCATCATTGTCTCGTAATTAACGAAGATTGAGAAAAATGGATCGGTAACATGACTTATTGCCATTCTTCATAAAATTTTTTGGCAGCAACGAATTTTCTTCTCCCAGACCTAAAACGCCAACTTGAGTTTTGTTAACACCTATGACAAATGTAATGAAAGGACCCCGCAATTTTTATAGGTAAAATGGTTCACGGTAAAATTGTCTGAATTTTAGTATATTGTAGTATACGTTGAACGTTCAAGTCAAAAATCAGTAATTTTTATTTAATTATGTTCCTGGGATTTGAAAGTGCCAACTGATTTTTTTTCGTTCTTATCATCAACTAAATATCATTCAGATGATGCAGATTATATCATTACGTACAGAGTGAAAAATAAAAACATTTTGGTAATGTCTGAAAATTCGATCCCCACATTCTCACGTTTCAGTATTTGTGAAAAAGCTTGGCCACTAGTAGAATGTACGCGTAAACAAGTTTCTTCAACTCGTCATGCAAATGATAATAAGTTTCTCAATTAATCACTATGAAAATAGTCATAGTGAAACAGTGTTGAGGAGAGAATGATGAATATATAATGATAATGAAGGAATTTCACCGACTTTATCGTGAATTACAGGGTGATTTCTGAAACGTTGATATTTTGTCATTTTTATCATCGAAAATTTCCATGATCACCCTATATATCCCAACGGAATCATGTTTATACGGTATCAGCTATCTTCGGAGGATGATAATTCACTTGAATATACAGGATATGTACGAAAGAACCGGCCTTATATTTCACCAATTTTTCAAATCACCCTGTGCGAAATGTATGAATTGTGATAAATGATGGAATAAGAATAGTATATTGCATGCCAAAATAATTTTATCAATATTTCATTATTACATCGAATTTTCTGACATTACCAAAATGTTTTTATTTTTCACTCTGTACATAATGATATAATCTGCACCATCTGAATGATATTTAGGAATATGAAGGTACGTTGATGATAAGTACGAAAAAATATGCAGTTGGCACTTTCAAATCCCGAGAAAATAATTAAATAAAAATTTATGATTTTTAACTTGTGCCCTGTATTTCAAAATCTATCCATCAACGAACTTTGCGATTCTTCACGTTCAATCAGTACATAGAATACTACAATTTACTGAAATTTCAGACAATTTCACCAAAAACCATTTTACCTATAAAAAGTGCGGGGTACTTTACTCACATTTTGAAAGATTAAGATATTTTTCTGAAGGGCTATTCGAAAATAAATGCACTTGCTCATTCGGCGAACAGTAGGATAATAAATGAATTAAATGAAACAGGGTACCAATATTATTACAAAAATAAAGAGAGGGATTGGGTGATGGAAGAAGAGGAAAGATCAAAGAGAGAGAGAGAGACTATGAAGTAAAAGCAACCCAAGGTTATTCTATATATACTGACAGGGTTACCGCGGAAAACAGCTTTCAGAGAGTTTAGGTGACCAGACGTAAAGAGAGCAAAGAGTGCCACAGCTGCCAGCGTAACTGAATTATTTAGATGTTTTGTATTTAGCCTTGTTTTCCTTGAGCGTCCTTGTTCTCCTTGTTTGTAAATCAATAATCTAGCACCCTTCCGACGTCATCAAAATGGAGGTTTACCCTGTCAGTATACATAGAATAAACCTGAAGCGACCTTTTTATATTCCTTATGAAATCCATTCCTACAAAAAATCTGAGTGTCCTATTCTCGAGTGTACGTCTGCGATTTCGATTTACTGTTGCACACCAAAACACATGAAATATGTATGTATGTCTCTTTTATTCGTATTTCAATTGCAGCCGAACGAATCAAGAATAGCACATCAGCGCCTGCCCGTGGCAGTCGGGGAGCTACGATGCCCTACACTGATGCCTGTTGTTTCAATTTTGTGGATTTTTATGGACGTCTTAATGGATGATAAATTATGAAAATGATAAATAAAATTTGTGACACTCCTGCACTTTCGTACAAACGGGGCTGTGAAGTTATGGAAAAGAACATCCTCATTTGCCCATTGAGTGCGACAGAGCCTTTTTATCTTTCCAAATGGTGTGTAGTCTTAAAAATACAGCTTCTTGTCATGTCATACAATTAACTATTCCTTGTGGTGGTAATAGAGAGAGAGAAATATGCTTTATTGTCCAAAGAATATACAGAGTTAGTCAAATGTATGGACCCGCCCATTGTTCTCAGTTGATAGGAGGGTAATTGAAAAAAGTTCAGAGGAAAGTTGAAGGGTATTTTGCTCTGCACTTCTCTAGGTATTCAAATAGGTATTTTTTAGATGTGCCATTGATGGAGAAGTGACGTCATCAGCATTTTTTTCAAATGGAATCATATGTCATGTTCAGTATCGCTGGAGAGCTCAATTTTTTGTCATTTCAGTAGTACTAGTATAGCCAGTTAGATATATTAAGCGATATGGCAATTTCATTGAGACAGTGATATAGGTAGGTATAAGTTTAATACATTAATTTTGTTTAAAAATGAAATTTTGCAAGGAATTATTTCTATATAGCGGCGTTTTAGACCTCGTTTGGAATACATTCCACCCTATGGCAACCCAGCAGTAAGTTGCAAATTGATAATAATGATTATTTGAAAAAAATACTTTTTCTCAGTGTAGACCTATCGGGCACATCTTAGAAGGAATTATTTCTATACAGCAGGAGTGTAGACCTCCTTTGGCATAGATTTCACCTTATAGCAACCCAACAGTAAGTTGCGAAAATGATAATAATGATTATTTAAAAATAAAGTTTTCTCATTGTAGACCTATAGGGACACACTTTGCAAGGAATTATTTCCATATAGCGGGATTCTAGACTACATTTGGAATGTATTTCACCCTATGACAACCCAACAGTGAGTTGCGAAAACGATGATGATGTTTATTTGAACAGAAAATATTTTTCTCAGAGTAGACCTATCGGGGCACATTTTGCAAAGAATTATTTTTATATAGCGGGATTGTAGACCTCATTCGGAATACATTCCACTTTATGACAACCCAACGGTAAGTTGCGAAAATGATAATGATTATTTAAAAAATCGTTTTCTCAGTGTAGACCTTCGGGGCACTTTTGCAAGGAATTATTTCTATATAGCGGGATTCTTTCCAACCTATGACAACCCAACAGTAGGTTGCGAATATGATGATGATTATTTTTAAAAATTTCTTTTTCTCAGTGTAGACCTATCGGGGCACATTTTGAAAGGAATTATTTCTATATAGCGGGATTTTAGACCTGATTTGGAATACATTCCACAATATGGCAACCCAACAGTAAGTTGCGAAAATGATAATGATTATTTTAAAAAAAAATCTTTTTCTCATTGTAGACCTATCGGGGAACATTTTGCAAAGAATTATTTCTATATGGCGGGATTTTCTAGACCTCATTTGGAAGGCACTCCAACCTATGGCAACCGAACAGTAAGTTGTGAAAAAGATTATTTTCCAAAATTTCCTTTTCTCAGTGAAGACCTATCGGACACATTTTGCAAGAGATTATTTCTATATATCGAGTTTGTAGACCTCCTTTGGAATACATTCCACCCTACGGCAACCCAAAGGTATGTTGCAAAAATTATAATAATGATTATATAAAAAAAAATATTTTTCTCATTGTAGACCTATCAGGGCACATTTTGCAACGAATTATTTCTATATAGCGAATTTCTAGACCTCATGTGGAATGCATTTCACCCTATGTCGCTTTGGAATTACAAAGTTCTATCTGACCCTAGGGCCATTTCGAGAAATTGCTTGTCGAATATTTGATTTTGTATGATTTCACTAGTTTAGCCCAAAATCAAAAACTGCTTACACACAAATGAAGAGATAAATACCCTTAATGAAAGGAAGTACATACAAGCAACCTTGTTTGAATCAATAAATTAAAATTTGATCTGGAAAAAGCAGATACACCTTTGTTATATAACTGATCGTACTTGAGTTTATTTAACAAGGTTCTATGTGGCAGATAAACCCTTGTGTTAGAATTATAATGCTCACAAGCCCTCAGGTTAAAAAAACAAGGTTGTAAGTGGCACTTAAAACTTTGTTTTTTGAATTAAGTAAAACAACTGCATTCGAAATATTCTTATTTTTATTACTAGACTAAGTGAAAAATAACAAACACTATAAACAAAAACAATATGGAACAGTACAAACTCAGGCGCACTCATGAAAAAAATAAATACATATCAATTCATTTAAGAGTATTTAAAAATGAAGAAAAAAATTTTTTGTCTAAATCTGGCATACAATCTGTCATCATTTTCTTAATAGCCTTTATCTTATCTTCTGAAAGGCTATTTTTTGAAGATAACACTTTTGGTTTCAAAGTCATTATAAGTGATTTCGAGACTGTGTTTTTAGGGTTTTTTGAAATTCTGTTAAGCCGGGCTGTAGCTCTAGTGGGTTTAAGGGTTTCCTTTATGAAGTCGTCAGCATGATTCAATTTGTATGCAACTTCAGATAGGCTTTGAGTGAACTTTAATGAGACAACTTTAGAAAATGGGATTTTATTAAATGCAAGTTGTTTAGAGCAAGACTCAAAATCTTTGAAATCTTCGTCTTTCAATTGTAAAATGCAATATGGTTTTTTTGTGTTAACGGATTTTAAATTTTTCATGAAGCTCAGAGGCGAATAAAATTCTGTTTTCTTCATATACCTCTCAATTTGACTGTGCACATTGTCGACTTCTTGAATAGCTCCGTGTCCAGGTGCAGAATATTTCATTGTGACACTGTTCAACTCAGGATGATCTTTCATTGCATCAATAATAGCAAACGACATGAACGAATTTCGATTCTGAGGAACACATGAGTCGCTCCACGTAACCAAATCTGGGATATTATTATCATCTAAAACTTTATCCAATATCTTTCTGAATGCGCTGGCTATAATATTTCCACTTCTACCTTGTTTGGCCTCATTCCAAATAGCACAATAGGTTTGCCCAGTGGTTGACAAATGTCCTGTCAGATTGTAAATATTTAATTTTTGAGAATAGAAAAAGTCTCCCACTTCGGCACGGGGACAAGTTATAACGTTTTCCAAATCGAAACACAATGTGGGAACTTTACTTTCTCGGTCCTTGGTTCTTTCCATTCTCATTTGGCTTTTGATCTCAACGTGTTTTTGATAAGTTTCTTCTTCTTCAGATGTCAAGGTACTCTCTTTATTTCTAATTTTAAATGATTCGCATTTTATACATCTGTCCTTTTTGGGAACGTGGAAACCATAATTGAATTCGGTCGTAAAAATGTATCGATAATACGATAATTTGGCAGCAGCAATATTATTATCTTCACACCACTTTGTATACAAGTCATACATTTTCACTACACTTAAATTTGCTTCAAGGTATTTTCTTTTTGTAGTTTGTCTGCAATAATGGGAGTCTATAACGGGAAAACTTTTTATATG
Organism: Chrysolina oricalcia; assembly: GCA_944452925.2. Classification (NCBI taxonomy): domain Eukaryota; kingdom Metazoa; phylum Arthropoda; class Insecta; order Coleoptera; family Chrysomelidae; genus Chrysolina; species Chrysolina oricalcia. The sequence goes on along the minus strand of OX101822.2, from coordinate 34,249,246 downwards.
AGTCATCATTTCTTCCCTTTTCGCACTTAATTTACTTTGCTTTCCTCTATTGTCTTTTTTTATTTCATCTAACTCTAGGTGAGCAGTGTACACAGGTTTTTGGGATATATTGAGGGTTCCCAAAAAGAATTTTTTGCATACTCGAATGTCTTCTCCCTTAACTTGAATAAAATACTGAAATAAAAAACATCTTCGGGAATCGTTATCACCCGTTGTTTTTCAGCCCTTTATGAGTTTTTTTGTAGCATTTTTCAGAAATATATATTTTTCATTCTGTGTTAAAGACCAGTAAGATTTAAAAGCCTGACTCCTTTCATCTTCTGATATTTGTTTTGCACACCTAAATTTACAATTCTGTAAACAGTTCTTTTTGTTTTGTATTTTTCTAGCCTTCACCACTTTTCCCCTCACACTTACATATTCTTCACCTGACTGACATTTTCTTTTGCGGACATTGAGTTTCCATCGTGTTGGATCCAGTTTCCGCTTTCGCGGTTTTTGTTTGCTTTCTTCTATTTCCTGCTGTGCTTGGTCTTTCACATTGTTTTGAGATTCAATTACTACAAGATGTTGCTCATTCAATTCATTTTGTATTGTTTCATTGAGGTCATCAATATTATTTATGACATTTCCTAAGTCGTCAATAATGTCAATGGCTCCGTTATTAGGTGTTGGATTTCCTTCAATACTAATATTTTTTTCAAACGGAACTGTTGAATTTTCCTTGGAATTTTCTGTTTGGATGACACTAGAAAAAACAATACAGTGTAATTAACTATTCTTTCCGAATGCTATAGTTTGAGAAACTACAAATCAATTAATTGAAATATTTTTGTGAATTACCCTACCTCTGAATGATTTGAGGCTCAAATTCTTCTTGTGTAGGTATGTTGGGAACAGAGGCTTCTAAAGAATGTTTCTGTGATCCAGCATTATCTTCATCTATATACACATCTATACGCGCAGCACTCATTGCTAAAACCACATTTTTTATCATCAAAGAAGAAAATCAAATAGTCATCTCACCTTACCCATTTGCAATATTTTAGAAGTTCGTGATGCCATGCTTAATAATGAAAACTTCTAGTAATCCAACAAGTTGAATGATTTTTTTTAATGTTTTAATATTATCGAAAAACTTGTCTCGCAGGAAGTAAACAAACAGTGGTACAGACTCACAACATTCGCGCTAAAAATTTAAAATTTGTCCAACGTGGATTTATGTTTAAGGTTATGACCATGAACAATTTCGATAACAGAGTTCTATCTACATACAGATAGAACCCTGTTATAATTGACTGTAGATGAAACTTTGTAATATTGAAATGATGATTTCGAGGTTACTAGATAGAACTCTGTAATAGTGATATTTAAGTTAATAACACACAGATGGCGCTAATATTTCTAGGATACAGAAAATGAATCAGATAGAACCTTATTGCACTAAAATCTCTAATTGTGTAAGAAATGCAGATAGAACTTTGTAATTCTAAAGCGACGCTATGGCAATCCAACAGTAAGTTGCAAAAATGATAATAAGGATTATTATAAAAAAAAAATTTTTCTCAGTGTAGTCCCATCGGGGCACATATTGCAAGGAATTATTTCTATATAGCGGGGTTCTAGACCTCGGTAGAAATACATTCCACCCTATGGCAACCCAAAAGTAGGTTGCATAAAAGATGATAATAATTATTTTAGAATTTTTCTTTTACTCATAGAACCATCGGGGCATATATTGGAAGGAATAGTTTTATCAAAGCGAAAAGCAACAGAAATTTTTTTTTCTAGGGGTTCAAATAAGGTATTTCAGAAATTTTCTCTCAACCCCCGGATGAACCATCAGACCAATATTGCAAGAAATAAGTTTATCATAACGTGATTCTACACATCAAAATCTGAACATTCGACTCAAAAGCAGCTGAGTAGTAGTTGTTCCAAGGGACGAGAAATATTCGTTTCGAAATTTTTTTCCACTACCCGTATGACTCAGCTGACCTCCTATAAAAATGCTTTATTTTTGTTTACTTCTCCCGGACATAACGGATTATTTTGAGCTAATGTGACACAATGAAAAATAAATACACATATACGAGTCCCAGAAATTGTTCATGGCATTCAGGAGAAAATGTTCGTAGTTCTAGTTGATTCGTCATTAGAAATCATCGCGTCGCCGTCGTCGAGGCAGCTGCTTATTCCAATTGATCTAAAAAGGGGGAAACGCGCGTCACTGGTCAATCGGAAAAGTTTGGAAATTTTTGCAGCCAGCTCTGGCCGCCAACTTCACATTGGTACGGTAGTGTTCGTTTTTATATTACATACAGCATTGGTTTTCTAGTTCGTTGAGTTCTGTGCACTCAATGCGTATTCAGTTATTGAAGTCTTCGAAATTTGCAGGAGCTTGAAGTAAACACATTTTTTGAGATAGAGCCAGAGGAAAAAGTTTAGTGGGGTAAGATATGGCTGCCTAGCAGGACATTTAACCTCCGTGCTATTCGACGTAACTCTTATGATAATGTATTACATGGATGAACTCAGAAAGACAGCCTCTATCATAATTCACAATAAATATGCGATAATTCATTGGAAACAATCATATGTTAGTCTTTGACACGTGAAAACATATGGATAATTGAAATCAGTCATTCAGTGGTTTTCAGTAAACCATTGAATAACTGTATGAGGTACGATATGGTTTTCTCTTCAAATAAGAATGTTACAGGACCGCGGTAATACAATGCTGAATCAACAGGCATGTCCACCTGGACAAGTTAAAAGGATATAATGATACAAGTGTACGAATGCCCGGTCACGCCTATAGATACACCAATGGTGATGGTGATTTTGAATGTAAATGGCAAGGCATTTTCAGTTCCTTTATCTGCTCTTTGTAAAGTTGGAACAATTTAAACACAATGTCTAAGAGTAAGAAGTACTCAGTACTTAATCGGGGGGTTATTGTTTTATGCAGTTACTCTCAATAATGAATCAATGCCATATTCGCTTGTATGATTCAACTTTAATAGGCTCTATCATTTGAGAGTGTTATTAATCCGCAATAAAATAAAAATATTATTTTTTCATCATTTGCCCCAAAGAAAGAAATATGGATGCCATTGCCATTTTTAAGCCTAAAACTATGCAAACACCTACCTGGCATTGTTATTTCGTTGAAAAAAAAAACACCTTCACATTTATAAATTATAAAAAAAAACTTATTTATTTATTTATTATTTATTATTATTATTATTTATATTATATTATTTATTTATTTTTTATTTTCACCTCAACACCAACACTTAAATAATCAAACACGCTGCCTAAACACAAAATAAATCTTAACATAACGCTTAAAAATGAAACATACTTCCAAACACACATTGCCAAATAATGCTTACCCAGTTAACCCTGAGTGTGCCTGGCCACTTCAGCCATCTTCTATGAATACAGGTATTAATATAACGATATTTTTGATCAATCCTTTGAAACAAAAAAAAATAATTACTAATATACTGATTTATTCTCATCCAGCTTCAAAATGTTTAGTCTTTGTCTGAAGTATTGGAGAGTTTCCTCAACTTTTAATTTTCAAATAACTAACCTCTGAGTAATTATTATTGTAGTAGTGTAGTAGGTATTCATGAAACATTGCCTATTTCACTTTCAGAAAATTCCATACCCATTTGGAAAATAAATGTACATTTGTGTCCCTCAGCTGAGAATTAAATATGTGAATTTTCCTACATTCCTGTATTTATGGAAAAGTAAAAGTAAATGGAAGCATGAAAAAACCGTCACCACTATGCCCTCTCCAATTGCGTAAAATCGGAAGATCACCACCCTTCCAATCATCGCAAACAGTGCATTTGTATGAAAGCCATGCTTATGTTGATGTTTACATTGATTTCCAATCTGTTGAAGGCATTCCCCGTAGAAAGTGTGCTGGCACTCGTCGAGATAACAGGCAGGATGGGTAAAATGGCAAAAATGGCACTTCATTCATGAAACAAAATCATAACTATTAATCAGTTATTGCAAATGACTGGTCATTTATAAGTTGCAGGTCATTTGGGAGTGTGTTTGAATGTTTTAGACGATGTAGTAACTTGATTACTTATATTTCGGACGTCCATCATCTTAATGGTTGAAAGATTTCTATCTCTTTCAAATTTTTTCACTACGTTTCAATTGCTTGAATCCGCAATCGTCTTCTGGTGAATAGTGACAAAATCAGATGCTACGCGACTTTTTATAGGTCTATAATTAAAGTGTAATCTCGCGCGGTCTTGTGGCGCGCGTGGTTTCGCGCTTTTTCTCCCTCCAAAACGGTCCATGAGCGGGAGTGTGTTGCAAATCATTATTTTCATATTGGTTCAGTGCACAATTGCTTAGTGCAAAATTGACAGGCCTGGCGAAAAGAAAATCTCACTTCTCACTTTCCTTTCGACACCGAATTTTTAATTATTTGAGAATTTTTTTGTGGTACAGTTTGCATTTAATGGATGAACAAATTATGTACATATGGTTTTTGCAAAAACATAATAATTTTTTTCTCAAAACAATTTGACGTACACATATGTGACCAACAGGGTTTGAAAATACAATCAATAGCAGGATAATTTATTTTACAGGGAATAACTTAAAACAATTCTGCGCTGGCATCAGACATTACAAAAAACCCTTGATCTAGAAAAACAAAGCTATTTTACATCTTTATGGTTTTTTCTACACAATAGGCAAACGGCCTATTCCATCAGAATGAACATCAGCTTGAGGGCGAATTTCTGACAGGAGTCTATTTTTGTACGCAGCAGACATATTCTCCGAGCTAGCCTTCTTCAGTTTTTATTGCTTTCATTACTGTTTTCTTTTCCCTTCTTAGATTGATGTTTAACTTCTGAATCTGGCATATAGGTACCCTTCCGCTGTATCTTTATCATACTCTTCTTCTGCATCCATATTCCGTTCTTTTCCTCCTTCTGCTCCTGTATTTTCGCCTCTTCTGTATTTGATTCTTCCATCAATACTTCCTTCATTATCACGTTGTCTGGTGTGCCTTCCGTATAACTCTAACTCGTTTTCACTTGCTGACAATTCTAGATCAGATTTATTTCCATTTTCCAGCTCCTGCAAGACATTATCAATTTTCTCATTAACTCCTTCTGTCAAACGCTAGTGATGCTTCCAGTCTAGTCTTTTCTGATTTGATGGGCCTGAAAAAGGGGGTTATTTTATGTGATACGTTACGTACAGTGAGACCTGATGTACACATTTTGTGTACTTCGCTAAATTAAACTTAACATTTGTTACCATGTAAACAAAACCTGTTTTTGGACAAAATCAAAACGTGTTAGGAAACATAAAATTATAAACGGTAATCATTTAGACTTCTGAGAATAGTTTATACTTGAAACTGAACTAATTATGCCCAAAATCACAAAATTATTTGCTCCTGCAACTGCATCGTCCATCTTGGTAACAACTGTGACTTTCCAACAAACAATGGAACTTTAACTAGTTTCTGATAGATAGAGCCCCAGAAGTTACATTAAGTTAGTGTATAAGTACAGGTATGCAATGCTCCGCGGGACAAATTAGGACTGTGCGATGTATAATCATCACAAATATATGTCGAGAACATATGTGACTGCTAGGGCAGAAAGGGTAAACCTTTGAAAAAGAAAGAAGATTACTTTTCAGATTTGTTTATATTGGAGAGTTCAAGATTTCACACACAGTGTGCATCATCATTGATGTATGCAGCATGGGACTAGTTTTTACACTCTATACATTGTCTCCACTGCTGTTTTTGCTGACTATGACCAAAAGGCTCTAAACAACTAAGACAAAAGCAATCTTCTTCATGAAATGAATTGCTGTTATCGCAGTTTTAATTTCCTTTACTTGCCTTCGTTTAATACTACGCCTTCGTTTTATACTCCGTAAACACTAAGCGAATAAATTTCAAAATACTTACTTTTGTTTCGTAAAATCATATGGCGTCCTCTTACACAACCTTACACCGTGGTGTTCACGCGTTGACTAACTGCAAGCTGTGGGGGGGGGGGGGGCAGTGCCGGTTATCTTCTGACACTAGCTGAGCAGCGTTACCACTAGCGGATGAACCTTCAGATCGTTTGTTACTGTCGACCCACCGTTACGTTTGTACCCGGTCACTTCACAGTTTTTTTTTAAATTTTTTTACGACGAATCCTGCTATGTAAGCAATAATGTCTCGAGCATAGAACTTCAATTATTCTCTGTCGTGCAATGGTTTTTTAGCAACTCTGAAAAAGTGCTTACTGTTCTTTGCAGACTCAATATCTTCATTATCCCAATCGCCAATGTAGCGATGGACCTTCTTTATTCGGAGATATCATATTGAGGAAATTAACTTAATCAATTTATAGTTTTTTACAAATGTACCTTTTTCTTGGCGCAAATTCCATAGAATTGGAATGTTTATATAAAATTGTAACCATCATTCAATAGAGATAAATTTCCTTCATCTTCTGCTTCACCACTCCCTTGGCCCAAAACACTGAAAAATGGAAATTTTTCAGAATATCACCATTTTGTAATATGATTCTCAAATAAATATTTCATCATCTTGTATCATTCCCCGTTATACAAGTGTAAACATAAAAGGTAATCAAGACCCATCAAATTTGAGAAAAATATGTTTTTGGGTGTTCACGTTTATCTCTGATTAAGATATTTTACAAACTCTGGTGACTTGACACTGATGGTAAAAAAAATGAGGGGGACAAATGTATAAATGAAAATTTTAAATTTATTTCGAACTGTTTTTTTGGGTTTCTGTGTATGATCAGTGATTTTGGATCTCAAAGTGATGTAACGACCTTCCTCCCACCTATAGTCTGCTCTGATACCTAAGATGGGGATGAAGCCGGTCGCTCAACAGTGATGGGCTCCGGACCAACACAATTGTTCTCGATGGTAAGTAAGAACAATGCCCATACAAGCTGGGTCAGTACATATATATATATATATATATATATATATATATATATATATATATATATATATATATATATATATACAGGGTGGGTCACGGTCGATGGTACCTTGGACGTTTACGGAGAACGGGACATAGGATCATTCTGAAAATTTGGTTTCTCAATTAGTTGCTCTTGGTCTATCGATCTAAAATATTTTCAACAATGCAGCGTTGCCGTATACCAGAAAGTAGCAGCATCTTTGTTATTTCAAATGGGTCACCCTGTATATTACCGCATTTTTGAACTTGTCATTCCTTTCTGATTATTTCTCTCTCATACTACCCTATACCTATCTCTAGCGGTTCTTGAGATATTGGTTATTTTTCATATTTTTTATCCAAAACATGGCTCGAATTGAATGTTTATTTCTGCGGTATTTGGATTCTTAGGAAGTTGCAATTTTGTGTTTAATTCATCAAGATCATGTACATTGATTCTGTATAGAGAAGTTTGTTCTGCGTTATACAGAGTCGTTCAAAATTCATGATCTTACTGCTGGATACGAAAAGGGTTGAAAGTGCGTTTTTTTTAATGGAACATCCTGTATATTATGAAATATCCTGAAAGATGACTAAATTCCCTTCGAATTGATATATCATGTTCCTATACCTAAATAGCCAGAATTCCGAGATCATAGCAATTTTCACTTGTAATATCCCAAAGTGCTTGAATTATTGCCGGAAATTTTTTTTTTTTTTGAAAATTACCCGAGTCGCGAAGCGACGAGGCTAATTTTCTTTGAAAATTCATGTACGAGATAAATTTACGGCAATTAATTCAAGCACGAGGGGGATTCGGCAAGAAAATGTCACACCGAGAAATGAAAATCGTCCAACAATTCATAAGAAATAACTAACGATGGTTTCACCTGAACTATTTATAACCACTGAAATATTGATATGTAAAATACTTAACAAGATTTTCATCAATAAATGTGTTTAAATTTGGAACAAAAAAAATAAAAAAGTTATGTTCTTATCGTGGATTGAACCATCGACCATAAATAAATAAGAAATAAATAAATAAAAGTTTATTCTATTAAAGTTATTATTTACAATTCATTATTCTACCCGAAGCAGCTACTTTTTCTTCAGTACATCTTCGCCCGGTGGGGGGATAGGATGAAAGGAAGGAGAGGACGGCAAGTGTGCTTCACGCCACCCTGCTGTTGCCAGCTCTGGTGACGTGCACGATGCCTTTTGACAGTGCCAAGGGTCCCCATATAGAGAGGGCGCTGGTCACTGCCTCCGCTGGTGCACGGAAATGTCGACCTTTGGCAGAAATAATGGTGGTAACTGGAGTATTCGCGTCTCCTGCAAAGCTTATGCGCGTGTTGTCGTCCCATTCAATGTAAAAAGTTGAGGGTTGGTAGTTTGTGAGGACCATAATTTGGATGTTGCCCCGGAAAAGGCTAGAAGCAAAAAACCGGGTTGAAGTACTTGACGTTTCAGATTCTCAACTTGGATTTCCTACGGCACCGGTTCTACCCAGCGCTCCTGGAAGATATCCAGCGACTCATATAACGCCACACCTTGTTTGCGGGGTAGGTTGTCATGTACTCTTAGCCTGGTGAGACCGGCCGCAACACTACCGCTGAGCTACGTGACTTGTGATATAAACTTGTGACAAATGGTGTATTGAACTTCTTCTGAAATATGATTTCAGAATTGACAATTTCTGCAATAATCGTGGAGAAAATATTTTCAGACACATTCCAAATATCTAGTAAATACATAATTATCTCCTTTCATATGAAAACTAGACCTCCATTTGTACATTAAAGCAAAATATCAACTTGTCACATGTCAAATGTTTGACAGAAAAATTTCCACTTATTATGGTTCAATCCACGATAAGAACATAACTTTTTTATTTTTTTTTGTTCCAGATTTAAACACATTTTTTGATGAAAATTTTGTTAAGTATTTTACATATCAATATTTCAGTGGTTATAAATAGTTCAGGTGAAACCATCGTTAGTTATTTCTTAAGAATTGTTGGATGATTTTCATTTCTCGGTGTGAAATTTTTTTACCGAATTCCCCTCGTGCTTGAATTAATTGCCGCAAATTTATCTCGTGCATGAATTTTCAAAGAAAATTCATGTACTCGAAAAATTTCCGGCAATAATTCAAGCACTTGGGAGATTACAAGTGAACATTGCTATTATCTCGGAATTCTGGCTATTTAGGTATAGGAACATGATATATCAATTCAAAGGGAATTTAGTCATCTTTCAGGATATTTCATAATATACAGGATGTTCCATTTAAAAAAATGCACTTTCAACCCTTTTCGTATCTAGCAGTAAGATCATGAATTTTGAACGACCATGTATAACGCAGAACAAACTTCTCTATACAGAATCAATGCACATGATCTTGATGAACTAAACACAAAATTGCAACTTCCTAAGAATCCAAATACCGCAGAAATAAACATTCAATTCGAGCTATGTTTTGGATAAAAAGTATGGAAAATAACCAATATCTCAAAAACCGTTAGAGATAGGTATAGGGGAGTATGAGAAAGAACTAATCAGAAAGGAATGACAAGTTCAAAAATGCGGTAATATACACGGTGACCCATTTGAAATAACAAAGATGCTGCTACTTTTTGGTATAAACGGCGACGCTGCATTGCTGAAAATACTTTAGATCGATAGACCAAAAGCAACTACTTGAGAAACCAAATTTTCAGAATGATACTATTTCCCGTTCTTCGTAAACGTCTAAGGTACCATCGACCGTGACCCACCCTGTATATATATATATATATATATATATATATATATATATATATATATATATATATATACAGTGACCGCCAAAAAGTATGTACCATATGAGAAATTTTTTATTATTGGAGTATTGGAAAAAATATTCTGGGGAAAAGTTTGTGCATGTCCGATAACCTAAAAATCGATTTTGACACATGTCACGTGATCGCTAGAATGGCGGCAAAATGAAAAAAATTGCAATGCAAAGGCAAAAGAAGGGGTAAGATGGCAAGATATCAAAAAAGTTATTTAAAAAAGTCACTTAGAATTCAATTTTATACACATAAACGAAGTTTCAAGAGATAATTCAAAAAAATTTAAAATAGCAATTTTTTAAAAATATTTTCCCATCTATTTAAAAATTTTTTTTTTCTTATGAATAGCTTGACTATACTGAAACATTTGCATTTTAATGATAATGACAAAACTTTCTCATTTTCTCCACACCAGAGGGCACTAAATTAAAAAAATTGGTTTTTGCCAGAACCCTCGCTCTTACATTGGTTCTTATCTAACAATTATATCAGAATTCCAAGACTATTGTGTTGATATGGCAATCTAGAAACACCATGTTTTCTGATTTTAATCAAGTTTAAATAATAATGCTGTATGAGCGTTTTACTTTGCACATAAACTTTAAGAATCTTTAATTTGACGCACTATTTTCAAGTTTATGTGCGAAGTGAAACTCTCATGCACGATTATCATCGGAACTTGATTATAATCTGGAAATTACCATGTTTTTGGAGTGTCATGTCATCACAATGGTCGTGGAATTCGGATATAACTGTTAGATACGAACCGATGTAACAGCAAGGGTTCTGACAAATTACCATTTTTTCAATTTAGTGCCCTCTGGCGTGGAGAAAATGAGAAAGTTTTGTCATTATCATTAAAATGCAAATGTTTCAGTATAGTCAAGCTATTCATAAGAAAAAAAAATAATATTTTTAAATAGATCGGAAAATATTTTTAATATATTGCTATTTCCAATTTTTTTGAATTATCTCTTGAATCTTCGTTTATGTATATAAAATTGAATTCTAAGTGACTTTTTCAAGTAACTTTTTTTGATATCTTGCCATCTTACCCCTTTTTTTGCCTTTGCATTGCAATTTTTTTCATTTTGCCGTTATTCTAGCGTTCACGTGACATGTGTCAAAATCGATTTTTAGGTTATCGGACATGCACAAACTTTTCCCCGGAATATTTTTTCCAATACTCCAATAATAAATTTTTTTCCATATGGTACATACTTTTTGGCGGTCACTGTATATATATATATATTATATATATATATATATATATATATATATATATATATATATATATATATATATATATATATATATACAGGGCTATTCAAATTCGAGTCTATGCATGGGGATTTCGATAACGGTAAGAGATAGAGGGTTGGTTAAATGGGGGCAAAGTAGCGTATTTCAGAGGTTAATTATATGGATGAAAAAAATCTGACCTAGCTCCTTCAGTTCTGGAGTTATACAGAAAAAATCGAAAATTTCGAAATTCTTCTTTTGCCTATATCTTTTTATTTTACGAAGATTTTTTTTAAATTTTGCCACTTTGCCATAGCAACTTTTTGTAGCCTTTCCAAATATCTGAATAAAAATTATATACAGGGTATCGTATAAATTGGGCCACCCTCAACTTTTAATTTTCAAATACGGACCTGTATTTTTTATTGCATTTTTTTGAATGCCAAGAGTCATGTTTCATATTGACGTAGTATTTTCATCTGAATTACAGAGTGTTTTGGAAATATTGAACTATTACCAGTAAAATTTCAACATTTTTTTATTCCATAACAACTCTAATTGAATAATATCAGAGAATGAGAGGTGAGTCAGACAAATTTGTTCTTTAAGAATAATCAATTTCAGAATTTTCAGATTATCTAGTCTCACTACTTGTTCGGAATAACAATAAAATAAAATCAACAATTCCAAGAGACATTTTTCTTTACCATACTGTAGCACTAGTAGAATAATTATTCATCCCCTTGTCGATTGACCTCAGTAGGTACGAAGAAGATCTGTTGTATGTAACTGTTTCTGCTGAGAACTCACAAATATAATCTGTCACAAACATAACATTGTATTTGATCATATACATAGCTTTTCATATTTTATAACTAATCACACAAGAACTTGTTTAATTATTATCAAGAATTGAAATAACAGCCATTATAAGTAATCATAATCAAAATAAATGTTCAAATTGACGACCTTCTCGTTCCAGACATTTACGGAGTCGTTTTTTTAAGTTATTATTTGCTCTGAAAATATCTCTTCGCCGTAGTGATGCGAAAGCGTTCATGATTTTCATTCTTAAATCTTCTATATTTTCAATTTCGTTTTGATATATTCTATTTTTTAGTGTACCCCATAAAAAAAAGTCAAGTACACTGAGATCAGGGGATCTTGCAGGCCATCTTATAGGCCCATTATTTGCTATCCATCTGTCTTGAAATGTTTCTTGTAAAAATTGATTAATGTCTCTTGTGCAGTGTGGACGAGCTCCATCGTGTTGAAACCACAACCGATTTAAATTAGCAATGGGAATATCATCGATATATTCACTGAAAGTTTGTCTGAGGAAGTCTAGATAACGTTCGCCATTGAGCGTCCCGGCATAGATGTACGGACCTAGAACTCGATCCTTCAAAATTCCAGCCCATACATTTAGACCAAACCGCACTTGAGGTCTCACTTCTCTAAAATTATGTTCATTGGTTTGTGACCAAACATGCTCGTTGTTCCTGTTGAAAACACCACAATTTGTGAAACGAGTTTCATCCGACCAAATAATACTATTCAAAAAGTTTCTGTCATCGCCCAATTTTTGCAACATCCAATTACAAAAATTTTGCCGTCTTTCGGCGTCTCCTGGATACAATTTATGAACAATTTTAACTTTATAGCATTTGAATCTGTTTTTTCTTAAAGTACGCCATACTGCAGTTTGCGACATATTCAATTCCTCAGCAATTTGTACTGTTGATTTTGATTGATTTGTATTGATCTGAAATATGGAGATGAGCCTAATTAACATTTTTTCAGTATTACCTACTTACCGCTTGAAGTATGTTTTCCTGTAACTCAATAGGAGTTTTGTTTCCATATTTTCTCCTTGGTTTTGTGAAAGATCCATATTCGCGAAGGTTTCTGTCCAAAAGTCTGAAATATGTGGGATGCGGCTGATGTCTTTCAGGGTACAGATCTAAATAATTTTCAGCGGAAAGATGAATGTTTCTATTATTTCTGTAGAAAACGTTAACCATATCTCTTTTCTGCTCTGTGGGGAAACCCATTTTCAGTACTAACAGATTTTTCATCAAATACCAACGATAATTTCCAAGAAACTGTCAAAATATTGACAAGTGAGGTGAACTAAATATTTATTTTCCAAAGCATACTATGAGAACTCAAATGGTTTAATCATGATTGTTGTATATAGCAAGAGAATGCCCATGAATTTGCTGAAAAATATAGGTAGTTCGAAAAGTGAGTAACAATAAAATATTTCCAAATTGGTGTCTGAAGTATGAAGATTGCCATTCGAAGATTTTTTTCCAATGATTATATGCACATACACGTACTAGGAAGAATAAGTTTTCACATTTTCGCACATTGATCATGGGTTGCGTGAACTGAAATGTGGATGAATTCTTGAAGAAGACAATCTTCGTCGAATAATGTTGATTTTCTTCCAAATCCTATGCATTCTATACCTTATTCTATGATATATTTTTTTTAATTACAGCTGGAATTAAAAAAAAATTTGAAATTTTACTGGTAATAGTTCAATATTTCCAAAACACTCTGTAATTCAGATGAAAATACTACGTCAATATGAAACATGACTCTTGGCATTCAAAAAAATGCAATAAAAAATACAGGTCCGTATTTGAAAATTAAAAGTTGAGGGTGGCCCAATTTATACGATACCCTGTATATAATTTTTATTCAGATATTTGGAAAGGCTACAAAAAGTTGCTATGGCAAAGTGTCAAAATTTAAAAAAAATCTTCGTAAAATAAAAAGATATAGGCAAAAGAAGAATTTCGAAATTTTCGATTTTTCCTTTATAACTCCAGAACTGAAGAAGCTAGGTCAGATTTTTTTCATCCATATAATTAACCTCTGAAATACGCTACTTTGCCCCCATTTAACCAACCCTCTATCTCTTACCGTTATCGAAATCCCCATGCATAGACTCGAATTTGAATAGCCCTGTATATATATACAGTGTATCTCACTTCTCTTGGAAACACCCCCGTATCTTCCGTAACAATAGAGGTGAAACGATGAAACTCTCAGGACTGATGGAAATGCTCAAAATGCACCTACCACCTGAATGGGGTTGGCCTAAGTGATATACACTGCCCGCCACTCGCGATGGAACATCCCATTTTTACGGTAAAACATGCTAGGGGGCAGAATATGCTCAAAATTCCTACAGATTCGTGATCAGGATCACCAACTTACTACAGAGACACGTTTTCCCTGAAAAAATTTCAGTCCTGAAAAATCCGAATTTGTCTCACTTCTCATGGAAACACCACCGTATCTTCCGTAACTTTTTACGTAGAACAATGAAATTTCCAGGATCGATAGATACACTGGAAATGAACTCACTGCACGAGAATGGTCAATCTACGTAATATACACTGCACGCCAGCAGCGAAGGAACCACCCATTTTTCCATCGCTGCTGGCGTGCAGTGCACATCATGTAGGATGACCCGTTTTGTGCAGTGAGTTTATTTCTAGTGTATCTATCGATCCTGCATATTTCAGGGTTCTACGTATAAAATAACGGAAAATACAGGGGTGTTTCCATGAGTAGTGAGACAAATTCGGATTTTTCAGGACTGAAATTTTATCAGAGCAAAAGTGTATCTGTAGTAAGTTGGTGGTCCTAATCACAAATCTGAAGGAATTTTTAGCCTATTTTGCCCCCTAGTATGTTTTACCGTAAAAATGTGTTGTTCCATCGCGACTGGCGGGCAGTGTATATTACGTAAGCCAACCCCATTCAGGTGGTAGGTGCATTTTGAGCATATCCATCAGTCCTGAGAGTTTAATCATTCAACCTCAATTATTACGGAAGATACGGGAGTGTTTCCATGAGAAGTGAGACTTCCTTTGTTTCTATTTTTACATCCAAGTGTTGTACATATTCGCACTTGATTTTACCGTACTGAAGAGAGCTTAAGCTCGAAACACGTGTCTACGGTTGCACAACATTTTGAGGGTTATACCCAATAACTTTTTTACTTATATTTTCATATATTGCCCCTCGCTAAATCCATCCTTATTCCTATCTTCCTGGGTAGGATTGTCACGCTGGTAGCTGGTGGAGACGGTAGTTGTTGCCTTGTGAGTACAAGGTCTTCTAACCGATGCCACAAATGTGTGGTTGGCTTCCTGTTGTTGACTTCCTTTGTTTCTATTTTTACATCCAAGTGTTGTACATCTTCGCACTTGATTTTACCGTACTGAAGAGAGCTTAAGCTCGAAACACACACACAACATTTTGAGGGTTATACCCAATAACTTTTTTACTTATATTTTCATATATTGTCCCTCGCTAAATCCCTCCTTATATATATATATATATATATATATATATATATATATATATATATATAGTGGAGAGGTAGTCTTGACTGACTAGTTAAAGAAAAACTGGTAAAATTCTTGAGGATGCAGTCAAATCACTGGGCTTAGTCAAAGAAAACTCTTTGTTATATTGTCAAGCTTTCGGAAAAATTTTATTCCTTCATCGGGACAGATAACTTGAGGTTAGAAGTAAAAGTCAACGTGCACAACAAAAAACATTAATATCTTCATAGTCACTTAGACTTGGACACATCGATAAAAATTCATATTAGTTATTTGCAACATTACAATATTTAAAAAAAATTTATATATTCTCCGGCACACATGGTGCGTCTGCAGACAGAGATTTCAACCTCTTTAACTCTGTACTGCTCTTCCAGTTGTTCTTCCTCTGTGATGTAGTAGTGTGGTAATGTTTCCTATTCCATTTGTGACATGAGTGGGAAAGACTTGATGTTTTCGACATCTAAGTAGGAAGATCTTCCTGTTTCTCATTGCTGCTAACTTGTTATTTGTATTTGCCCATTTCTTCATGAGTGCAACAGTCTGCTGGCCAAACTGTTGCTGGATGTTAGTGAAAAACCCCATTTCTGGAAAGTAAGTGGAGAGGTAGTCTTGACTGACTAGTTAAAGAAAAACTGGAAGAGGTTAAAATCTCTGTCTGCAGACGCACCATGTGTGCCGGAGAAAATATAAATTTTTTTTAAATATTGTAATGTTGCAAATAACTAATATGAATTTTTATCGATGTGTCCAAGTCTAAGTGACTATGAAGATATTAATGTTTTTTGTTGTGCACGTTGACTTTTACTTCTAACCTCAAAGTTATCTGTCCCGATGAAGGAATAAAATTTTTCCGAAAGCTTGACAATATAACAAAGAGTTTTCTTTGACTAAGCCCAGTGATTTGACTGCATCCTCAAGAATTTTACCAGTTTTTCTATATATATATATATATATATATATATATATATATATATATATATATATATATATATATATATATATATATATATATATATATATATATATATAAAACCAGTTAATATTGGGGATTGCAGCAAAGTCAAAAGTGTACTCTTTTATAGAGTTTATTCCAAGCTTTCGTAAATTTTATTTACATCTTCAGGGAACTACAAAGAATTATTATGTCAATTATACATTTTGATGTTATTAAAATTTTACTTACAACTATAGTGAGGTTAGTTGACATGTTCTTAGTTCTTTGGATAGTGACATTACAGCTTAAAATTGTAAATAATAAGGAAAAAAGACTTTACGAATATAAATAACAGAAAATTTTGAAATTTCAGTCGAAAAACAAAAGACTTGGTGATTGTATCCAAGGGACACAAATCAGTTGTCAATAGAAAAGAAATCTGTAATTTTCAAGTCAATGTTACCAACTGTAATCTTGTACCAACTGTAATCTTATACCAACTGTAATCTAGTACCAACTGTTGAAATATACGACTGTTGTTTTGTAAGTTAGGAAAAAATTACATTTCCAATTGAGTAGTTATGGAGATATTATTATTCATATGGAGAGTGTGGTCCAACGACAATAAGAAGGAATAAATCTCACTCAAATGATTTATATCAGTTCTTTTATTCATACATTTTTTGTCTTGATATATGAAGGCCATTTCCAAAAAAGTTCTCTTAGTCATATGTGTCTCTTTAGCTAATATTTTAGTTGAGTTATAATTTATTCGATGGTCAAATTTGTTTACATGATCAGCAAGAGCACATCTTTCAGGATGAAGTCTACAATCACTTTTATGTGAGGAAATTCTACTTTTCAGGCATCTAGAAGTCTGGCCAATATAATTTTTATCACAGTCCTGACAAGGAATGCTATATACTACATTTGAAGTGGAAGTTAATGGAATTTTATCCTTCACTTTTGAATAAATTGATCTTATTGGTAAAATAGTTTTATTTGCTATTTTGACATTACATACTGAATGAAAGAGCCTGGACAATCTTGGTGTAATATCTTTTATATATGGATGTGAAGTGAATGTAGGAATTGTAGGATTTGTAGGATTAGTATTAGCAACATTGCTATTAATGGATATGTTCAGATTGTTAGATATAATATCTGTTTCAATATTTAATGGTGTGCTGAACAGAATACTTCTCAGTAATTTTGGTGGATAAGCATTGTCTGAAAAGAGTTTGAAAAGAATATCTAGGTTTTTTTTATGAAAGGATCTATCTGAGATTTTGAGTACTCTAGCTTTCATCTGTTTCACAAGGTTTATTTTCATTGACCGCTTGTGATAAGACTCGAAGTTAATATATCTTCCAGAACTGCATGGTTTCCTGTACCAGTCTATAAGAATTTTATTATTAAGACCACGTATGAATCTTGTATCTAAGAAAGGTACGGAAAAATCATCATCCTCAGTTTCTATTGTAAACTGAATATATGGGTCAAAGCTGAAAGTACTAAGAATCTCAGTAATGCCATCTTTTGGTAAAGCGACAATGATATCATCAACATATTTTTTGATGAAAAAAGGTTTAAATGATAGTACTGGAATTACTGTGTCCAGAAGTTTGATGCAAATTTACCTACAATAAACTCGCAATACTCCATGCATTACAAATCATTATCCTCATGGAAATACTGATATGTATATGTGTTTGAGTTATCGTCTAACAACACAGGGATGTCCTGAGAGAATCTCTTTATGGCTTGAAGTTTATCTTAGGTACAAACACATATTTGCGACAGTAGTATGGTGATTCATTGAAACAGGATATCAAACACATCATGAAACAGGGAAAACGCTGGAACTGAATTCAATCCAATTATTTCAAAATGAAACATGTGAAAGCCTTTACCTTTTTTACTGATTATAATGTTTCACTTCAGCTGAAGTCAATGATTAAAATAGAGTTTAACAGTAACACTATATAGGTAGGTATAATACTGTAGACTGAACAATAAATCGTTATATCGTTGTTGACTCTTGAAATGTATTCAAAAGTAGCAAGGTATCACAATAAGGGTTATACTATTGAGGTGGATCAGAGATATGTTGGTAAGTAACTTCAAAAATCACACTGATTAACTGATTTTAATTCCACGATCAAGGAAATTTAAAAATACATTTATGTTGTCAAGATATAATGAATGGTACTTGTGAAAGGTATGTCATAACATACTCAACAAAACAACAATACAACTTTGCCAAAACCAAAATAAAAAAAAATGGTAAAAAATTACAGGAACTTTCCAATTGACTTGAACCAGGTGACTGACTTGACTTACCTAAGTTTCGCAAGGTTCTTAGGGATACATATTATATAAGTGAATCATTGTGAACAGGAGTATGACTACCAAAGCACTTCCACCAATATAACTTGGGATCGAATTATTTCATGTAAAAGTAGAATAAACTTCAATGATTAATTCAGTTTCCTGCATTAATAATTTTACTGCAACCCCAAAGGTTCAATGTACAATTCTAGAGCAAGTTTTACTTTCACTTTGTAAATTTGATGAATATAGTATAGTGTTAACTAATTTAATTTCTCATTACTCTTTTTCATGAAAATTTTGTATCGAGTCTGAGCCTTGCTTCTAAACAAATCAGTAGTTTTTTTAAGGTTCACTTTTTACACCTTTCATCTGAATAATGGCCATTATATAATAATAATATATGATAATAATAATATTCTATATCCACAGACATAACGCGGCGCTACGGATGTTCTACTGCCACCTTAACAGTAAATGTGCTATGGAGGATCAGCCTCATCTCTTATGGGAAATAACATGGGGAAAACGCCAAGCTCAGAATTAGCGAAAATTGGCGAATTCAAGGTCACGCGCTCGCTGCTCTGCCGTCAGTGTGTGACGTAGTCGAGCTGATCCGCCGTGGAGATAACGAGGTTGCCAGTACCCAGCGCGGAGAACAATTATAGATGAAATAATTAGAATAATAATAATGATGTTTGAGAAAATAGAATTATAGAAAAAACAAGTATGAGAGAAAAAAAGATGGCGGCGCCTGATTGGTCAACACACATCATGGGACGACACACACATTTGAAACAATTACTTGCCCATACAGAGAATGGATTACATCCGACATTTTCTCGATGGGAGTGTGTTTACATTTATCTGTCAACTGTCATTTGAAAAAAGATTAGTTAAAGAAAAAACATGGTGGTCGGTTATCAAATGGTATACAGGGTGTACCATCATGTTATTCAAGAGGAAAAAACATGGCGGCTGCTTGGTAAATGGTATACAGGGTGTTTCAAAATAGTCAATTAGGAGAAAAACATTTATCATTTGACAGAAAAAAAAAACATGGCGTCTTTTTGTCAAAAGCTATACAGGGAGTACCAATAAATGATGTAAACAAAAAAAATATGGCCCCGCTGTCAAAGAAAACACGTGCCATTGGGGGTATGAGCCATCTGTCGTTCAATATATACATTAATGATATTTTGGATCTGTACGAATCATCAAAAAATAAGCACAGTTTCAAAAAATTAAGATAGAAGAAAAGTAAAAGTAAATTCGGATTACCCACATCGAGGAGAGTCCAAATCTGCAATAAAATGGCTACTTCCGGTCCGAACCGGAAATTGAACTTCCGGTCGTCCGATTCGGATGGTTTTGGCATCAATAGATTCGTTTGGATGTCAAGAAACATTTTTAAGCATTTTCTGAGGTCAAAAGGGCATAGGAGGCTATCTTCGTTATTAGTAAAGTTACAGAAACGTGCGGGTACTCTAAGAAGACAACTTTCATGGGAGATCAAGAAAATAATAGAATTTGCGTACGTCAACTGCCATAAGGGCCGTAAACCACACATATTAATGCGTTATGTACTTACTGCTTAAATCTTAGAAGCTGATTCATAAAAGTTTGTCATTTTTCGTTCAGAATTCTTGGAAAAATGCGTATTGTGACCGCATTTTAGCATGTTTTAACGTTTAAAATTTTAATTGTTTTTTCGAACGCGAAAACGAACATTTTGAGCAATTTTGAAAAAATTTTACTTTTAAGAATTACTCCTAAATCTTTTTTAGCCCAGTCTGTTTATGGGGGAAATTACTCGAATTGAGTAGAGTTTATCATTAACTCAAATCAGAACGGTTAACTTCGTGGGGAAAAAATCTCCTACACATTTCTGAAAACCCAAAGGATTTTGGGAGCTTAGCGAGAGCCATGGGGAAATAATTGTAAACGCGAGAAAATGGAATATATTGTTTGATTAAAAATTGTTGCAAATCGAATTTAGTTTCATTTCGTTCGTTTCAGAAATATAAAATTATCAAACAACCACGGCGTTATCACTTCCGTTAATCGGTTTATCTGCGGTTGGCTTTAAAACGCGGCAGTCGACGTTATCTGTTATTGAAAAACCGCAGTGGACGGAGAATTCAACATATGATAAACACTTTGGCATTGACTTGGGGTTATAACAGGAAATTACAACACCACACGCTAGCAACGGTTTTTAGTTATCCAAGTGCGTACGTGAGAACTGAGAAATGTTGATGGAGTGGTAGGAGTGGGCAATTTTATAAAAACAATTCTGGGTGTGGCAGGCGTCATTCTGCATTCAAAAGTTTTGTTGAATTATTTCGTGTGTTTAAGTGTTTGTGCTTCTATTTCTAAAAACAATGTAAGTTTCTCATTCATTATATGCTACTATTGGTATTGTAGGTTGTGAGCGATACATTTTATGGGGGAAATTTGCGATTGAAATATAATTGTTGATATTATCTAAAATATTGTGCTAGTTTTTTAAAATCTCTCAGCTATCGAGGAAAAACGGTCGACTTTTTCCTACACAAAATCACGACAGGTACCCGAAAGGGGAGAGTATCGGCTTTGGGGTCTGTAATTCCTCTCTGCAAAGGGGGTTGTCCCTATTAAAAAAGTTTGGTATGAACAGTGTTTTTTGTAAGGGGGAAATCGTCACCTGAACGGTTATCAAAGAAATGTATTTTCTCTAGCTGTATGTTTATTCATTTTAATTCTTAATTTTTGTTCAACTCAGAGTATTTATATTCATAAATTTGCCTCAAATTAACTCATGTTTCATTCCAATATATTAAAATTTTTGGAACATAGCCAAATTTTTCGAGTAATTTTTTCCTAATGATAAACCTATAGATATTTAGTATGGAAAGACGCTAATATTTATGTCATCTTTTACTAATCAAGTTCTTGCTCATGTCCAAAAATTACGTCAGTATGAATTTTTCAATTATTTTTTGGGATATAGTCAAATTATATGATTTTTTTTCAATTATTTTCGGTACAGCCAAATTTTTCTCATATAATTTTTCGATAGTAAACCCGTATATTTTATATTTTTTATTGAAAGGTGACGATATTTGAGGAATCTTTTACCAATAAACTTGCATTCAATATCCGAAAATAACTTTGGAATGATTTTTTCAATTATTTTTGGGTGATAGACTAATTTTTATCATGTAATTTTTCGATAGTAAACCCGTATATTTGATATTTTTGATTGAAAGGTGACGATATTTGAGGAATCTTTGACCAATAAACTCGCTTTCCATCTTCGAAAATAATGTCAGAATGATTTTTTCAATTATTTTTGGGTGATAGACTAATTTTTACTCATATGATTTTTCGATAGTAAACCCGTATATTTTATATTTTTTATTGAAAGGTGACGATATTTGAGGAATATTTTACCAATAAACTTGTGTTCAATATCCGAAAATAACGTTGGAATGATTTTTTCAATTATTTTCGGTACAGCCAAATTTTTCTCATATAATTTTTCGATAGTAAACCCGTATATTTTATATTTTTATTTAAAGGTGACGATATTTGAGGAATCTTTTACCAATAAACTTGCATTCAATATCCGAAAATAACGTTAGAATGATTATTTCAATTATTTTTGGGTGATAGACTAATTTTTCTCATATAATTTTTCGATAGTAAACCCGTATATTTTATATTTTTGATTGAAAGGTGACGATATTTGAGGAATCTTTCACCAATAAACTTGCATTCAATATCCGAAAATAACGTTGGAATGATTTTTTCAATTATTTTTGGGTGATAGACTAATTTCTCTCATTTAATTTTTTGATAGTAAACCCGTATATAGTATATTTTTGATTGAAAGGTGACGATATTTGAGGAATCTTTGAACAATAAACTTAAGTTCAATATCCGAAAATAACGTTGGAATGATTTTTTCAATTATTTTCGGGAGATAGCCAAATTTTTCTCGTTTAATTTTTTGATAGTAAACCTATGTATTTTATATTTTTGATTGAAAGGTGACGATATTTGAGGAATCTTTTACCAATAAACTTGCATTCAATATCCGAAAATAACGTTAGAATGATTATTTCAATTATTTTTGGGACTTAGCCAAAATTTTCTCATTTAATTTTTTGATTGTAAACCCGTATATTTTATATTTTTGATTGAAAGGTGACGATATTTGAGGAATCTTTTACCAATAAACTCGCTCTCCATTTTCAAAAATAACGCTGGAATGATTTTTTTATTATTTTTGGGAGATAGCCAAATTTTTCTCATATAATTTTTCGATAGTAAACCCGTGTATTTTATATTTTTGATTGAAAGGTGACGATATTTGAGGAATCTTTCACCAATGAACTTGCATTCAATATCCGAAAATAACGTTGGAATGATTTTTTCAATTATTTTCGGGACAGCCAAATTTTTCTCATGTAATTTTTTGATAGTAAACCCGTATATTTTATATCAAAGAAAATACATACTTCAAGTACAATGAGTTTCATGCAGAGAAAACTCGTTGAAGTAGGAACATTCAATTGGTCCATCTTTGGCATTGAATGTCCTAACAATAACATTTTAAATGACTTGAAAACCTTATTGTCAAAACTAACATCTTTTTAAGAATAATTTCAAAAATGTAAATACCTTCAATAAATAAGAAAAGAAAACCTGAATAAGTTTTTTAATTGTTTTTCGAGTTCGTGGGAAGGATATCGCTAATGAGATAAATATTCTGGACTGAAACGTGGAAATTATTCTTAAAACCAAATTGGCATTATATTATTCACTTAACCGACGAGACATTTGACAGAACCAGACAAAGGTGACAAAGGTGCTGCCGAAAATATTGGATTATTTTAGAAATATGTATTCAATTTTAAATGAAAATGGTCGGATTGTACCACTCCTGTTACCAGGGTGGACTAAATGAGTTGATTTGACCATACCGTTCAATGGTATGACCCAAACTCTAAAATTTAAATGTAAATGAAGTGACCTTTGGACCATTGACGAAACGTCAACGATCCAAACTCCAACATATTGGGTAGAATTGTACCAAATCCAAAATTCAAATGTTAATGGCAAGCTTTGTCGACCATGGTGCATACCACCATTGCGCATGCTCATCATTTGAGGGTAATGTTGTTAGGTAGCCGACATATTTTTTGGAGTGGTCAAATCGGATCGATTTCAAATATGTCTTATGTAGTGTCTCAGAGAAGTAGTTCGTAAGGAGGATATCGCCGACGAGACATAATTATGAATTTAAAGGTGGGTGATATTTCGCTGGTTGAAAAAATAGATGTTTTTGTAATCCATCGCAACATAATAATCGTCTGAAACACCTAGTTATTTGATATAAATACTCGAAAAAGGTTGAAATGAAGGAAACATATGCTAGCGAAAAGCTTAAATGTTTTTCAAATTTTATTATGGATATCTGAACATTGGACATATTATTTCACCACAATAATTACAACCACATTTTTCGAATAATCGTTCAGATTCTTCATTGCTGCAAAAAGCTGTAAATTCTTCATGATTCTTAATGTGAGCGATGAGCTTAGCTGCATATCCTTTTCTTCGGAATTCAAGTAATGTATGAATATAATTGATAGTTTTCGGTTTTGAATGTTTCCTCAAAGGGTCAAAATCCATGGTTGAGAGCAGCGCAAATGCTGTTGGTTTATCGTCGATGTAAATAATATAGCAGCTGATTTTTCTATCATGATACCACTGTTGTATGAAATCACTATCAATATTCAACTGCCTTATTTTCTTAGCAGCTTGAGCATCATAAAATAATCTCACTGCTTCCATCTTCAATGTCGGGAATGAACTGCGTGCGAGGGGATTTCCCCCACTGGATAAAACTTCTTTCCCCCCCATCCCCCTTTAGATGGGTAGTCTTGCACCCTTATACCATTTTGAGTTGGCTATATGTCTTCAGTTACTCGCGATATTGAATGTTACAAATACCTTGATATATGAGAAATGCAGCACTTTTATATGTATTCTTATGCTAAGTGGAGTACATATTACTTGAAAACTGGGGGCCTTTTGGAAACAGTTCAGTTTTTCATTTGAAAAAATTGTTTACCCCACACTTTTATTTGACATCACTTTTAAGTTGGCTATAAATGTATCAATTTTTCTCGTTGTCAAGTATTGTAGCTATAACATTATGAATATTTTTACGTATTTTCAATAATTTTTTTGGAGCTCCATCAAAGTACTCTGTTGTGGACTTGGTTTGTTTGACATTACGATAAATATTAAGCATTTTGGTATCTTCAGCACTATGACGCATAAACATTCCTTTCTTCAATGTAAATGGGTATTCATGAGGAAAATAAAATTTAGTGATGGCGTCAGTAGGATCATACACTATTTGATTATGCTCAATCCAAAAATGCGGTGTAATTGTAACCCCATTCGAATAAAACTTCGTTCCGACACATAACTTTACTGTAATTCCATACTTCTTGGCTAACTCATATAAAATTAAACTTGCCGGCAGACATGCTCCACAATAATTGTTTTTTATAAATGCTTGTTCAATACATGATTTAATCAAGTTTAAGCGAAATTGGTGGAACGATGGATTAGACATATTTGCTAATGCGACTGATCAGAGTGAACGTTAAATGATGAATGAAACTTCCAAATCATTTTAAAGTATTTTTCCATCCGACAGATTTTCTTTACCCCCACCCCTTTCATTGGACGTTTGAAACATAGTTTTTGAAAATTTCATGTGTCAAACGATATACAACATTTTACATGCAATCTTTTGGAAAATCAGGAATAAAAATGTTATAAATATCTCGATATATGATATATACACCACTTTTATATGTATTCTTATGCTAACTGAAGCATACATTCTTTATAAACTGAAGGCCTTTTGAAACATTAATATTCCTATCTAAAAAACTTTGTCTATCGAATAAACCATTAATATTTACCCCCCACCATTTTTATTAGACGTTAAAAACATAGTTTTTCGAGAATTTCATCTTTCAATTTCATATGTCAAGTGACATGCAGCATTTTGCATGCATTCTTATGGTAATCAGGAATAAAAATGGTACCAATATCACGATATATGACCATTGCAGCACTTTTATATGTATTCTTATGTTAACTGAAGCACAAATTATTATAAACTGAGTGCCTTTCGAGTCGTTTGAAAAAATGTTTCATCAAATAAACCATTAATATTTACCCCCACTCCTTTTTATTAGACGTTTAAAACATAGTTTTTCGAGAATTTCATTTTTCAATTTCATGTGTCAAGTGACATGCAGCATTTTACATGCATTCTTATGGCATTCAATATATAAAAATGTTACAAATACCTCGATATATGGCAAATGCAGTACTTTTATATGTATTCGTATGTTAATTGAAACACAAATTTTTACAAACTGGGGGTCTTTTGAAACAGTTCAGTTTTTCATCTGAAAGATTTTTCTTACCCCCACCCTTTTATAAAGCGTTCAGTCTTCCGTCCGACCTAAGTTTACATTATGCTGAGCTCCAATGAATTACATCGGTCTACTTTAGAACGTTGAACGTTCAACATCAGACTTTTTTATAATTCTCATCATTTTATTTCAGATCGCTGTATAGTGCAGACGTGTGGTGAGATATTTTCAATTTGGTGAACATTGTGTGATTTTTAATTTTTTTGATTTTTCATTTGTTTCATTGATTATGAGTCTATTCAGTGATCTAGTGCGTCATATTGCCGCTATATTGGGGCTTATATCGCCTCAGTATGATGACAAGGTGGCTAGAGAAGGATTATATGAGAGCGCTAAGGGGATAAAGAGGATTAAGGATGCTATGCGAGGTGCGAAATCAATTGGCGAGAAACAACATCTGGAGGCCTGCTTGCGTAATATAAAGACGATGCGTACCCAAATCAAAGCGGCGCAGAAGAAGGGGGCAGGGCATTCTTCACGACCTGAAACTGCAAGAGATCGTGTTTGTTGGGAAGATACAGAGTCAGCCTTCAATAGTCGAATCAGAACTGGCGTTATTTCCAACCTTAAACACAAAGATCCAGGCTCATTCCTGATTGATTCCAAAGCCATATTCAAAAGGAGAATTCAGAATGCTCTCAAAAAAGATGGATCGGTGAAAGTCAACATGGTTTTTTGTGGCGAATTCGAGGTGCTGAAGGGTGCTAGTGTACTGAAGGAGTATAAATACTTCACCACCACCAACTCTCCAATATACCGCGAAACCGACTTGGATGGATGGTTTGAGTCTAAGGTTATTGCTCCTATCACAAAAGAGCTTGAGGAGTTCCAAGAACGTGATAGTGGCTGGGCTTTGAAGAAAGTAGTCAATTTGGGGGTGAACATCAACAAGTTCACCCCACAACTTGGATCTTCGTACATCGAACTACCTCCTCAGATTAAAAAAAAGCATGCATGCATCAATGTCAAGAATGATGACCAGGCTTGCTTTGCGTGGGCAGTAACGTCAGCTCTTTTCCCGGTTGAATCTGGAAAAACACTGATCTTATTTCAAAATACCCCCACTATTCAGAAGTCTTGAAGCTGAAAGGTATTCACTGGCCGATGACCATCAAACAAATCTCTAGATTTGAGAAGCAAAACAACCTATCAGTCAACTTGTATATCCTTCAAAAAACCAAGAAATCCTTTGAAACTCTTCCATCCTATCTAACTAAAGATAAGAAGGATATACATGTGAATTTGCTAATGGTGCATGATAAATACTGTGATGATTTTGCTCCTACAAAATACCATTTTGTATGGATCAAAAGTTTATCGAGGCTTCTTTCCAGTCAACTGAGCAAACATACAGGATCAAAAAAGTATTTTTGTGACAGATGTCTTCATTATTTCTATAGCGAACAAAAGCTCGACAATCACCTCGAGGATTGCAAGAAACTGAATGAAACTGCTATAAAAATGCCGGAAGCTGGGAAAAACACCTTGAAGTTTAAAAATTTTAAAAATAAATTAAAGGCTTCATTCTTGGTGTATGCAGACTTGGAGAGTGTGTTGGAGAGGAGTGATAATCCTAAGAAGCCTCAGCACCACGTTCCAGCTGCCGTCGGATACTACATGAAATGCTCCTATGATGACTCCCTCTCTTTTTACCGGTGTCATCGTGGGCAGGACTGCATGGCGTGGTTCGCTGATGAGATGGCTCAATTAGCTGAAGATTTGGCCTCTGTGTTTTGGTGTCCGTATGATATAAATATGACATGGGTGCAAGAAACCCAATTTAAACTTGCCACCCATTGTCATATTTGCGAGCAGCCTTTCACTCCAGAATGTAAAAAGGTAAGGGATCACAACCACCTGATTGCCGGAAATAACTACAGGGGAGCAGCTCATGAAGGATGCAACATCAACTACAAAGACTCCCACACTGTTCCCGTTGTTTTCCATAACTTGAGCGGATATGATGCCCATTTCATTGTGGCAGATATCGCAACAAGAATGGCCGGGAAAGTTGATCTGCTGCCTATCACCAAAGAGAAGTACATATCCTTCACGAAGCACGTTGATGAGACTCCCATCCAATTCAGATTCATCGACAGTTTCCGTTTTATGGCATCTTCCTTAGATAAATTAGCATCATATCTTCCAGAGTTCCCCAATTTGAAATCTCAGTTTTCTGGCCTTTCTGAAGATCAGTTCAAATTGCTTACGAAAAAAGGAGTCATGCCTTATGACTATATTGATTCGTTTAGTCGCTTCGATGAAACTAATTTACCATCTCAGGAAGCATTCTATAACCAACTGGAAAATAAGCCCTGTCCCCACAGACAGTATCTCAGAGCAAAACATGTATGGAACTCGTTTAACTGTCAGAATCTTGGCGATTACGTGGACTTATACATGAAGACGGACATTCTCCTGTTGGCGGATGTCTTTGAAATGTTTAGATCATGCATCCTCAAGTCACATAAACTCGATCCTGCGCACTATTTCACCTTGCCAGGTTACACGTGGGACGCTATGATGATGTATACAGGTATCGAATTTGAGCTCCTCACCGATGTTGATATGTTCCTCTTTGTAGAGCGGGGGATACGAGGAGGACTCAGTCAAGTCTGCTCGAAAAGACGAGCCAAAGCCAACAACAAATACATCAACAATTATGATCCATCTAAACCGAAAACCTTCCTGATGTACTATGATGTAAACAATCAGTATGGATGGGCCATGAGTCAATACCTTCCTTATGGCGGATTTGAATGGGCTGACACTAACATCAATGTCACCCAAATTCCCGATGATGCTGATGTGGGATATATGTTGGAAGTAGATTTGGAATACCATCAATCCTTACACGATAAGCATAAGGATATCCCATTCTGCCCTCAACATATAAACCCCAAAACTGGCAAGCCTCCTAAGTCCCCCAAAGAACTGGTAAAATTGATGGCCACACCGAGTGTTGAAGTTCAAACAAAGTCCCTGGCTAAAGTCATATATTGATTTAAACACCGAGCTCCGCAAGAAAGCCACCAATGAGTTTGAAAAAAACTTATACAAGTTGATGAATAACGAGGTCTTCGGTAAAACTATGGAAAACGTCCGGAAGAGAGTCAACATCCGCCTTCTGACCGAGTGGAGCGGAAGATATGGTGCCGAAGCCTACATAGCCAAACCGGAGTTTAAAAATTGCGCCATATTCCATGAAAACTTGGTGGCTGTTGAGCTTAACAAACTACAAATTTATCTCAACAAACCTATATATGTAGGGCAAGCCATATTGGATTTGGCAAAGACTACCATCTACGACTTCCACTATGGCTATATGACTGATACGTTCCCTGATTGTACTGTCATGTATACAGATACCGACTCGTTGATTTACGAACTCCATCAAGACCCATATGAGGTGATGAAGCGAGACTGTCATCAACGCTTTGATACATCAGATTACCCTGCTGATAACATTTATGGAATTCCTCAGGTCAATAAAAAAGTCCTTGGTATGATGAAGGATGAAAATAATGGTGTGCCGATGACTGGCTATGTTGGTCTTAGATCGAAATTATATGCCACAAAGGTGCTTACAGCTGAGGTAGATAATGAGGAGAAAAGAAAAAAGATGATTGATGAGGGGTATGATGAAGATGAAATTGTGATGGAATTGAAAAATTTGGGGAGCACCAAGAAAGCAAAGGGCGTGAAATCGTCTGTGGTGAAAACGACGATTACGTTTGAAGACTATATTGATTGTCTCAACAGCTGCGAGAAAAATATTGTACGCCAGAATTTGATTCGCTCTGAAAAATATCAAGTACACTCCATCGTTCAAGAGAAGATCGCCCTTTCACCCGAAGATGACAAACGCTACCTGATTCCGGGAACTAATGAAACATTGCCATGGGGACATTATTTAATCCCGCTAGAAGAGGCGATGGATGTTGATAGCACTCTCTAATATTTTTCATCATGACGATGTTCGAAATAACATAACATTTAGTCTGGGAGACAATAAAGATATCATATTCCTAAGATTGAAACTTTGCTTTAGTAAACTCATATAGTCCTTCTTCATAGTTTGCCGTATTTACTCAGACAGAAACTTACACGTCATACTCAAACAGTAGTCCTTTTCAAAGTACATGCATTAAAGGTATCTACTTTGACTATTCGGATATTACTATCGATTGTTATGAAGATAGATTCACATCAATGACGGGAACATGTGTGTTCACTCCTTGTAACACCAAAAAGAAAAAAATTAACAAGGTTCGAAGAATATCTCCTAACTAAACTTGGGAACCTGTGTATTCACTCCTTGTATCCGCAAAAAAATTAACAAGGTTTGAAGAATATCTCCTAACTAAACTTGGGAAACTGTGTATTCACTCCTTGTATCCGCAAAAAAATTAACAAGGTTTGAAGAATATCTCCTAACTAAACTTGGGAACCTGTGTATTCACTCCTTGTATTTTAACTACACCTCATCATGATATTTCCGTTAACCGATCACCTTTATTTCATCATTGATGTACTTACTTCACATCAATTCGATATTAATATCCAATTAGATGAACTAATCCTATAGCATGAACATTGGAAACGAGTGCTGAATAAAATTTTATTACCCATATGCATACTTACTATCTTTTTATACTTAACTTTATATTGAGTATTTCTACTCACTCCCACGATGATTTTTATTGGCTACATAAGCAATAACTTAAATATAATTTGGTGGTTATGATAGGCCTACTGGGGAAACTTCCACAATAAAAAAAGGAAACGCATTGGCTGTCCTACCTCCTGGGTGATGTGGAAACGGACTTGTCATCATGTGGAATGAGTACATTTTTTCTAGACAAAATTTCATAACATTTTAACGTGTGATACAATACATTCAAAATAGATGTAGCCCACACATTTTAAAGTGCGGTTCTTTTAAATGAGCAAATTGCTATTTCACATAAATCAAACTTGATTAGAAATATGCCACATATCATAATTTTAATATCTATTGAATACAAGATGACCTCTACATGTTCTATTAGCTTCTTTATCTAGTTTTCTCTCGAAATATTCATCAAGTTGTCCCATAGCACTTTTCATCACTTCATTGTTATTAATATGGGAGGGTGTTTGGATATTGCTGCTGCTGCGATGTTCAAGCTCCTGTTCCATGTTTTTACTTTGTGTTCGATGCAACATATTGAATGCATCTGAATTCTCTACATTCCATCAAGTCTATATATAACTAAACCATACTGTGACAAACCGAACCATACCGAACATACCCATACTGCACCATACGGTGACAAACCGAACCATACTGAACATACCCATACTTTGACATCCAGCGAAATTTTTTTCCTCTTGAACGATAAGTTTTGGGGCACCCTGTATAGCATTTAACAAGCAACCGTCATGTTTTTTCATCTTAATTGATGTATTTTGACGCATCTTGTTGTTTTTTCTCTCAAAAATGTGTTTTGACGCACCTTGTATAACATTTAACAAGTAGCCACCATGTTTATTTTTTACCTATAACTTAAATTGGTTAATTTGAAACTCTAAAACACGCAAAAAAAATGTGATCAAAATTGACGTTTTTCGCATTCGAAAAAACATATAAAATTTCGTACGCTGAATTACATAAAATATGTAATGAAAATAAACGTTTTACGTATTCGAAAAAACATATAAAATTTCGAACGCTGAATTACATAAAATATGTGACACAAACATGTGTTTTTATGTTCCAAATAACAACTAAAACTGGAAACGCTGAAACATGTAAAAAATGCAATGAAAATAGAAGTTTTCGCGTCCCAAAAAATGATTAAAATTACCAGCGATAAAAATTTACTTTTACATGTATTTCTTATGGAGATTTGTCATTTCAAAATTGCTCAAAATGTTCGTTTTCGCGTTCGAAAAAAACAACTAAAATTTGAAACGCTGAATTACATAAAATATGTAACGAAAACATGTGTTTTTATGTTCCAAAAAACGATTAAAATTAGAAGCGTTAAAACACATAAAAAATGCCACGAAAACATGTGTTTTCCTGTTCAAAAAAACATATAAAATTTCGAACGCTGAATTACATAAAATATGTAACGAAAACATGCGTTTTCGTGTTCCAAAAAACAACTAAAATTACGAACGCTAAATTACATAAAATATGTAACGAAAACATGCGTTTTCATGTTCGAAAAAACATATAAAATTAGAAGCGTTAAAACACATTAAAAGGTGGTCACAATAAGCGTTTTATAAGGTTAGTTCATTCTGGTTTGATCAGAAAATACATACATGTCTGATGTAATTCAATCTCTCTGTGTGGATGAGTAGTTGTTTTCTACAATACACACACACACACACAGATGTAATTCAATCTCATACTTTAAAAAAAAATTGTGCTGCCTAACTCCGCCTGATGATGATGGATAGTGAAAACGAAACAAGGACACATATATTGAGTGGCATTCTGAACGAAAAATGACAAAATTTTACGAATCAGCTTCTGAGATTTAAGCAATAAGTACATAACGCATTAATATGTGCAGTTTACGGCCCTTATGGTAGTTGACGTACGCAAATTCTATTATTTTCTTGATCTCCCATGAAAGTTGTCTTCTTAGAGTACCCGCACGTTTTTGTAACTTTACCAATAACGAAGATAGCCTCCTATGCCCTTTTGACCTCGGAAAATGCTTAAAAATGTTTCTTGACATCCAAACGAATCTATTGATGCCAAAATCATCCGAATCGGAAGACCGGAAGTTCACCATTTTATTGCAGATTTGGACTCTCCTCGATGCGGGTAATCCGAATTTACTATTACTTTTCTTCTATCTTAATTTTTTGAAACTGTGCTTATTTTTTGATGATTCGTACAGATCCAAAATATCATTAATGTATATATTGAACGACAGATGGCTCTGATGTATTCCTTGAAAACGAATTGGTATCGCACTTTAAAAATGACGGACCCCGTCACGAAAACATTGTGAATCCTCCATACCCCCAATGGCACGTGTTTTCTTTGACAGCGGGGGCCATATTTTTTTTGTTTACATCATTTATTGGTACTCCCTGTATAGCTTTTGACAAAAAGACGCCATGTTTTTTTTTTCTGTCAAATGATAAATGTTTTTCTCCTAATTGACTATTTTGAAACACCCTGCATACCATTTACCGAGTAGCCGCCATGTTTTTTCCTCTTGAATAACATGATGGTACACCCTGTATACCATTTGATAACCGACCACCATGTTTTTTCTTTAACTAATCTTTTTTCAAATGACAGTTGACAGATAAATGTAAACACACTCCCATCGAGAAAATGTCGGATGTAATTCATTCTCTGTATGGGCAAGTAGTTGTTTCAAATGTGTGTGTCGTCCCATGATGTGTGTTGACCAATCAGGCGCCGCCATCTTTTTTTCTCTCATACTTGTTTTTTCTATAATTCTATTTTCTCAAACATCATTATTATTATTCTAACTATTTCATCTATAATTGTTCTCCGCGCTGGGTACTGGCAACCTCGTTATCTCCACGGCGGATCAGCTCGACTACGTCACACACTGACGGCAGAGCAGCGAGCGCGTGACCTTGAATTCGCCAATTTTCGCTAATTCTGAGCTTGGCGTTTTCCCCATGTTATTTCCCATAAGAGATGAGGCTGATCCTCCATAGCACATTTACTCTTAACAATTCTGAGATTACTGTATGCTTCAGTTCAAGGAATAGTATTTTATTTTTTAAGTGGATAAAAATCAATTACAGCACAAATGCAATAGGTACGTTTCACCCACACTCACAAGACCAAATTAAGTTGAATTCAATAAAAGGATAATGACATTTGAACGTCACATCTAACATACCTTCTAAAATTCGGTGAATCTCAGAAAGCTATGACGCGGTATGTTTATATAGCATTTATGACTTGATTGTGAAAAAATAAATATTATTTCTATTGCTCTTATTCAATCGATCTTCTTTACATGAAGTTTGGAGAGT
Source organism: Chrysolina oricalcia (assembly GCA_944452925.2). Taxonomy (NCBI): domain Eukaryota; kingdom Metazoa; phylum Arthropoda; class Insecta; order Coleoptera; family Chrysomelidae; genus Chrysolina; species Chrysolina oricalcia. The sequence continues at coordinate 34,214,988 of OX101822.2, read as the reverse complement.
GACCTACAAATACTAAGCAATATTTGAGGAACCTACAGCATTAGAGGTGAATGAGGAATTTTTATATAAATTATTTAATACTAAGTTGATTGGAAATGGAGATTTTTAATACATTTAAATTTATTTGAAGTTCAAGTTTCTGTTGTGAAATCATATTTCTATTATATGGTAAAGCCGAAGAAAAAAGAAGCATGGAATAATCATTTCCCACTCATGCTACAAAATACTATTGCTTTATTCTCATTTCAGATTTCTTTTACTCTAGCACAAGATGTTCACTCTTTTTTCCAAAATTCGTTGACTCATCCAAGGAAATAAAAATTGTAATACTTCAAATAGATACAATTTTCTCATATTTGGGTTTTTTAATTCTCCCCATTACTTAACCATGCCACTGTTACAAATTGGGCAAAAGTTCACACTCTTTACAAAATTCTCAAATTCAGATCTGACTTCATGTTTTCAAACCTTTTTGTAGTCGAATTCATAAACGAGAGTTGTTTATGGCAATTTTCCAAAAATTATTTTGTTTAAATTTTACTTACATCATAAACCATGTGAAATGCACTAAAAAGCTTACGAAATCTTCAAAATAAAAAGGTTTTTGCTAAGTAACTACGCCAAGTTCTCAGTTTTATCATATGAAATGTCAAATGCCTCCATGTCAACAATTGATGTCTATTACCTACTTGATTAGATGTAAGTACATTATCCTGATCTAAAATTCATTTCCATAATTGTTATTTAAGTCACGAAGTAGGCCTAATGAAAAATAGATAGATGGATATTTATTCATATAAAATTTCAGTAATTGTACACTTGTCATAAAATAGGTACATTACAAAATTTAAAATTAATATTACATGGGTCATCAAAATTACAATTTCACACAACAACAGGAGAATAAAACAAAACAGGAAGCAGTCAAAAATTTCAAATGTACAGTAGGGCATGTGCAGGGGGAACTTCTCAACTGCATAGAAGCAATGAATGATTAATATGTTATATATTTTTTTCACAAATATAGTATAGGTTGAATCTTTATGGCATTGTAAAGCTTAACACTGATCTTGTGTTTTTTAATTCAGCAAAAAGGTATGCAAATAATATTCACTGTTCCTAGTTGAATGTGTGTATATTATTGTGTCGCATGACACCTTCATTAAAACATCTTTTATGAATGAATAAAAAGCATTCCATTATATAGCAACAGAACAGTGGCAAAGTTTTTCAAATAGAGATTTACAATGAGATCCAGAACTACCTACTAAAAGTCATATTACGTATAACTTTCTTTTGTATTACAAATACATTTTCTTTGTTACTACAGTTTCCCCATATTAAGTATGCCAAAAAAAAAATATTATGAAAAAGTAAAAAACTTAAATAAGTATCACCGTTCAGAAAGTTTATCTGTAAAAAAGAACACATTCTATCAATTGATTGATTTAGCAAGTTCACAGAATACAAAAAATTATCTTACAGTTGTAGGCCACTTTGACATTCAACGATGGAAATTTAAACATTACAAGATCTATATTCATGAAAACTTCAAAAATCAAAATATTCTTCAAATTTCCATAAAATACTGGAGAAAAACATCAATAAAATGACAGTTTGGTAAAATGGCTTTTGTCAACCATGTATGAATATCAGATTTGTAGAGAATTCAAAAATGAAAACCTAAATACCAAGACCGTTTCAACCAATTCCATATCATTCAGAAAATGTTTTAGAGAAATAGCCAAATGTGTCAGCTAACGTTATCTACAATCGGAAAACTTTTTACTGATTTCATCAAAAAAAGTTGCTCTAGATTAAAATTTCTATTGATCCCAAAACTAAGAGCGTTTCAACAAAAAAGTGTAAATTTCTCATATAATACCAGAAAGATCAATTAAATTTGTGAAATATACCTAGTCAAGTTGTTCAGAAATGAATTCTATTCAAAAAATATAACTGGTTTTTTTTTAGATACTCAGTACATTCCGATATTTTATGAATTGAAGTTTGAAGTACCCACAGCAGAAGTAATACTTTTGCCCCTCTCCGTTTAAATGATTTTAATGCTATACCATAGTTTCAATCAAGATAGGATATGACTTGGAGGCCAGGATCACTGAAGTTTCGACATGACTTGGAGCCTTGCCACCGACACCATCTGCATAGTTCTTATTAAGAAATAATGAAGTCCATAGTTATAATACGAGAAGAAATGACAACTTTTACATCAATAAAACTAATAATAAATTTGGAATGAATAGCATGTTCCATAAAGGTTTAAACAAATTTAATAAACTACCACAATTTGTAAAATTATCTACTTCAGTCATTCAATTTAAATCACAATTAAAGAAGTATATTAGTGACAGCTCATCGTAATATTTAATATTCACATTTTTTCTGTGTAATTTTGTGATATGTATTTATATACATTTTTTTCTTTTTTCGTATATATGTACACTTTGAAATGATCGTTAAATTTAAATAGTTAATAATGTTGTTATATATTTATACATTTGTATGTTTTTTTTTGCCTACTTAATAAATACTTACTTATATGTCGCCTCCATTTCCCAGAAGGTTGGCTAACTATCTTACTTCTATTCAAACAATGGTGAAAGTCAACGATTAGAATCGTTGAGTAAGTCACGTGACGGCCAGCCCGTCTAAAATTCAGGGTGGGCGTCCCGAATGCATTTTATCTGAATCAATTACTGAGCGCGCTCCTATTGTTACTTTAAAAGAATATGTAATATTTTGAAAGTATTATTGAACAGGCAGCAAAGCAGAAGAGAACAGAATATTATCGTTGTTTTCTCATATACAAAGTGGAAAGATTTGACTTAACTTTCAGAGATGTAGATATGCATACATTTTTGTAAAGAATTGGTGTTATTTCAGGAACAAACGTTTAGATTAACAATCATAGACAACTAATCAAACATTGAGTCTCAGAATAGAAAGATTGCGTTATAAATAAATTATACGGCATGCAACGGTCACATTTTAGTACTTGCAAGATTTTACGTTTACCTCAAAATATTATTTACAACAAAATGAAAGAAATGGCCTTCTTGACTTGTAAAAATTCACGTACATAACTATGTCCAAGGAGGACGAAGAAGTAATTGAAAATTATTTTCTAAACAAATTAATAATCTATCAAAAATTGATTAAGTAACTGAAAAATAATGCCTATATTATATTATAATCATGTTCCTTTTGATATAGGAAATATACCAGAAAATAATTTCAAATACATATATGCTTCGTTTTGGTAGAGACATTGTTTATATAGAAGATAGTGAGCCAACCTTATGTGATTTTTATTGAATTCAAATGGATGCGACATGTAGAAGGCGACAGTGATCTCGCATTCAAGTCATATCGTAACTTCAGTGATCTGGCCTTCAAGTCATGTCGTAACTTGTTTGAAATAATGGGACAGTATTAAAATCAGTGTTTTTTGAAGAAACCTGCATTAAAAAGACATCAAATGTTCATGTTTGTAACTAATCACGCTAGATGACACTCGCGTTTGGGTCCAATACTTTTCCACAGGCATTGACTATCTTCCTTCTATTTAAACAATGGTGGAGACAAACCTTTGCAACAATCTGCACCTTCATTTCTCGTATCATTTATTTCATAAGAGTGTGTTTTTGATTGGTTCCGCTATTTTCAGTGTGCAAGGAAAGCAGTTTTTCCTTAGGTATATAATTATTACGTTATACACATAGGACTGATGTCAAAATCATAACATAAGGTTTTATAAGCGAAAAACCCCCCCATGGGCAAACTACCTAATGTGTATGATTCTAAAATGCAGCCCCAACACTTCACTCTCATATATGTTGAATTCAGTCCATTGGTTCTCAGTCAGTAAAGATAAGCCTGTATTTTTCAACAATTTTTTTTCCGGGGATTATCAATTGTTTTCAACTAGCATGATTTAATGTTTTTTTTTTTTTTAAACGGAGATATTCATAATTATAATAACTAATTAGAGACATCTGGTCAATTCTGTTTCTGAATAGCAAGTTTGTTATCAAAGCAAGAAAACTTTCATATCAAAGTATATCTCAAGTTTGTAGAAGGATTGCTATGTTTCAACAGGAAATGTTGCCGTCATATAACCTCCTATACCGATAAAGCACTATAGACAGCAAGCTTTCTACAAAACTGAGATATATTTTGCTGTGAAAGTTTCCTTGCTATGATGACAAGGTTGCTACTGAGAAACACAATCGGCCTGAATGCACGAATAACTTATTTTTCAAAGGTTTGAATGAAATGAATAAATTCCCCATTCATAAAATCGTATAATTTACAGTTTACAGTTAACATTTTGTTTTGTGTTTGTAAATTGAATGTAATAGTACTACTGAAACACAGCAAATAAATAAAGATGTCACAAAAAAATTTTTTTAATGGGCATGCTTTCCTTTTTGCCGCACTTTACACAAGTTAATAACCCTCTTGGCGAGGATTCATCGAATGTTATTTCAAGAAACCTAAGGCATTGGTCGTGAAAGAGATGTCCACAGGAAAATAGGCTCTCCGCCCCGTAAATGCCACATCTGCAACAGCTTAGTCCTAAAATCAAAATATAATTAGTGATATCATGAAAACAACTACTGATATAAGGATGTTTCAAACCAAAAGTATCATAACTCACTTTTGAACACAGAGAGGTCTGCTATAGACAACTCTGTGCACGTAGTGCACTCCCATGGACATCTCTGCAACCCAGTCATTAGCCTCGTACATATTTTTACGCTATGAGTTCCATAGGAACTCCTATATGCATAAGCGACTCGATTCAATTCATTCCTCACCGTTTGGCTCACTTGAGTAACGAACGGCTTGAAATCTGTCAGTTGTTTCATTTCCTCGGATGATAAATGAAATCTATAGCATGTGTTCAGCAACCCACAGGTACCTGGGCATTGGAGGAATTTGTGGGGGTATATACAAGTCCTTCTGGAACACTCCCCGAATAAAACTAAGTCTTTACAAGACATCTGCAAAATAAATAAATAAAATAAATAATATGTTAATTTAGTCATATACAGCAAAATGACCTTTAAATTACTGCCAGGAAATGGGTATTAAATCACTGATACGAATTATAATGAAATACTTTACAAATATTCATGATGAATTGAAAATTATTTCAAGGATTGGCACCTCCGAATATGAATGAAAAGTATCCGAAACCCTTGCTGCAGTTTTCTTATATTATTTTAAAGAATATTTTTACTATGATAGTAGGGTAATGCAATATTTATATTAGATTGATACAATGGTAATAATAATAGCGTATTCAATGAATGTGTGCGAATTACAGATGAATACACATGGGTAACCCATAAATAGAAAATATAATATAATAGCCTTATTTTTCAGTGAAATAATTTCAACTATCAAGTAAACTATTGTAAACCAACTGTCGGATTTATCAAATTACGTACTCAACCAGCTATTAGAAATTTCTGTCCCTGATACATAGTATTATTTATATACAGTGCGGCTTTTAATAGTCCCCCCTGTTAACTTTTGAAAGGTTCGACGTAGAAACATGAAAAAAAAACCATTTCGAGGGTTTCACCAATACCACTTTTTGAAATTAAAAAATTTGTGATTGCACGATAGGGGGCGCAGGGGGGCCCATCAACTCAAAATTTTTAAATGGCATGTGGGGTCAAGTGTCACATCGTTGAAAAGAGCATTCAATTCTCTTTACAACCATCTAAATATTTTTTAACTTCGTTTTAAATTAATGTGTCCCCATCACCATCTGTCGAGTAATTGCAATGTCTCTTCTCTCAAAAAGTAGTATCGGTAATAACCTTCAAAAAATTTTTGGTTTCATTGTTCCACATCCAACCGTTCAAATTTATCGAGGTATGAGTAGCATTCAGAACCGCATTTATATTTGATATTTCGATTTTGAATTACAAAAAAATATTACCGAAATTCAAAAATATTTAGATGGTTGTAAAGAGAATTGAATTTTGTTTTGAACGATGTGATACTTGACCCCACATACAATTTAAAAATTTTGAGTTGATGGGCCCCCCTGCGCCCCCTATCGTGCAATCACTATTTTTTTAATTTCAAAAAGTAGTATTGGTGAAACCCTCGAAACGGTTTTTTTTTCATGTTTCTACGTCAAACCGTTCAGAGGGGGCTAAAAAAAACCTCACTGTATAAGAGTTTGAAAACTTGAATATACAGTGAGTTCCATTTGAGTTGATGCACAATAACTCAACAAAATTAACAAATCTGTGCCTATTTCTACAGAAACCTCTAATAGGAAGTCGGATACTACCGGTTTTAAAATGGCAATCATGAAATATGACTCACCTTAAATTTTGTTACTAGGGATGACAAAAAACACCGCCAAAAAACACCGCAAAACAAAAACGCTGCAATATTCGGTTGCATTCTGAAATGAAAAGAAAATGGTTATTGAAAACAAAAGATGAACATGTATATTCTCTGTGAAGTAAAAATAATTTCGACAAAGGCAACCAACGTACCTTTCTCTACAGTAATTATAAAATTAAAATATGAGGCAAATATCTGACAGAAAACAATTGCTTTCCTGGCTAAAACCACCAAAGGGCAAATATCATGTCAGATACCCTTGCAAAATGCCCCTCTAGCAATGACAATGTTCGATTCTGTTGAAATAACCTTCACTCTGTGCCACTTGTTGGCAGACATTTTGGACATCATCCAAACTCCTGGCATGTATATTTTAGTTCACCAAAATATCGTGAAAAGTTAAGTGAAGTAAATGCAAACCTTTCAATTACTTATTTTTCCATTCAATATGCCTACCAGTAATTGAAAGGGAATTAAAAAAATTTGTCAAATAACTTGTTGGCAAAAAATTAAATAACGAAAAGTCACAGCTGTGTAAATTTCTCTATTACAATGAATGAAACTTTGGTATTTGATGACATTCGTTTCTTGACTTTTAACCGTCCGCAGTCTGAAATTGAAAAGATGTTTCAAAGATTTTTTTTTAGATTTATTTTTACTTTGTCAAAAACAGATTTTTTATTTACAAACCCAATAAAAAAATTGAATTTTCAGCGAGTTTTGTTAACGGAAGAGGCAGATATAGTCTCCAAAACGTCAACGATATTTGAAAAAGAGAAGTATTTTTAGGTAATTTCAACTTATTTTTTACATAGTAAAATTACAGGGTTCGTTGCGTTACTGACAAAATTAAATAATTTTATTCAAGACCAGTCTTCTAATCATAGTAACTTATCGGGGCAAATTGTACAGATTTTCTTGAATTAACATCTTTTCACGTTCATAATGTGTAAGGCTGAAATCCCCAAAAAGCTATGTCAAATTCACTAATGCAATTTTTTTCTGCAGATCTATAAACAAATAGGTAATAAATCTCAAACAATACCCATTGAATGTAATATTGGGATTATAAAAACAAAATAAAGTTCCAACTGAAGAAGTTGATGAGCAGAAAGGATTGCATATATCTTACCAAAATCATTGGAATCATGTTGAAGGTGAAGTTATTAATATGATTTTCATAACTCTAATTATCTGATGAAATATTTCCACACACTAAGGCTTTTCTCCTATTACAGTTTTTGGAATAATAAAAAAGTGCTTCGTCGAGATTAGGTTTGAAACACATTATGTGCAAGAACTTTAAAACGAGAGAACCATCAATGTGTCTTGAGGTCAATGAAATGAAAAAGTTATAAGTAGGTAAAGTAATTGGAAAGTCACTTCTAGACTGATTTCACAAGCAGGGTTAATATTACACATAAAAAAATTAGATGATTTGCATTGATGAGGCAATTCATTTCTATTATAACGAATTTTGTTATTCAATTGCAAAAAGTTATTAATATTTTATTGTTGATTTTTGATATTAATTCAATTCTTCATCACTGAGTGGAATTCATTATTTGATTTTTTCTTTGGTATTTTGTACTGACAATATACTCCAGGAGTTTGAAATATTTACAATTATATTATACCATTATAAATTAAATAATACACTTACAAAAATCATGACTCCAGAATTGGAATGTAGCCGCCGTTTGACTTTCTGCATACAGGACAATCGAAACGTTCACCAATTATTGTCCCTGTCGTCAAATGATATAGACTTTCCCATTTAATTCTAGACAGGCAAGCCGAACAGAAGCAGTGCATGCAATCGGTTAAAGCATTAAGCCCTGCAGTTAATTCGGCAAGGGGTTCCATGCAGATGGGACATTTTCTGTTTGTCATCATTTCAATAACCCTTGGATCTCCGTCCAAGTGGAGGTAGAGGCAGTTGGTGGTACATCTCCCAGTTGTAGCAAATTTAATACACACCCCATTCAAATGCCCCTTTTTCATGGCCTCCAATTGGACCAATTTCCAAATATCTGGAATCCCCCGCTGGTACATCACCCTCACTGCTTTCGTTAAATGCAGGTATCTGCAATTTTCCTTATTGCAGATCATTTTGTTTTCAAACTAGATACAATATTTATAGTCGTGAACTTTTGTGCACTGAATGTTGTGGCATTTGTTAGATTTGTAATTGTCACACCTACGGAAAATTGAACAGTATTAAACCCTCGTATTAAATATCAAATAATATTAAAACGCTATCTCAAATAGAACACAACTCTGCAAATTAGGCAAACCAGTTTCTGAGGTGTACCGCAAGGGAGCGTTTTGGGTCTGTTGCTGTTCACCATCTATTTAAATTATATCAATGGACCATATTCGTTATGGAATAAATTGGTGGCACATTTATTTTCACCGTCTTGGCAACCATGAACATATGAAATTATATCTACATATTCATGGGTGCCACCACAGAGAAAATGAATGTGCCGCCAATGTATTCCTTAACGAATGAATATGGTCCATATTGGGGAACGTGACTTTCTCAATGTTTAAGCAGATGACATTCTTGTCATTTGTTACTAAATCAACCCAGCTAGTATAGTTGTTGTAGTAAGTTCAATGTTAAAAAATTTGAAATGTATCTAGGTGCTTGGAATATAATGTAAAAAACTAAAGCCATGATTCCACGTAATAAACGCAAATTATAAAACATTTATCATTATAAAATACAGTTGGAAATTGAAAATGATTATATTGAATGGTTGAGCCAGTTTAAATACCTGCGAGTCATAGTTTATTACACTTCATTACAAAACTAGCATCAAAATAAGTGCATTCGTGAAAACCCAAGGTTTCAACATTATTTTAACAGATTTCAATTAATGTGCATTAAAAATAACACAGATAAAGTCGAGAAGCAAGAAAAGTAATGGGTTTAAACCAAATAAATGAACCCTTTGTTGGCGAAACGCGCGTCGAGTGTGATTTTGACGTAGTTTTGGTGTTTGGGTAGTTTCTTTTTTCTTGAATTGGGTTTAAAGATCATTTTGTAGTGCTTGTCCCCAATTTTGTATCGCATACAGATAAAACCTTCAAAAAGAAAAACAATAACAGTGAACAGAGAAAGAAATACAACTTTTGCTTCCCATTCACTAACGGAAAACTATAATTTTCACAACAGATTTGAAATCCTTCAAGTGGAAAAAAAAGGCACAAACTGACGTTTCAGAAAATATGAAGATTCATCAATTCCTCAAATTACAATAGACAGTAACTAGATTCCTGGCAATATCGAACTACATCTCAATATCTATGTAAATATTATTCCAAACCATGTTTTCATGTTACTTCAGTATAAGTATAAAAAAAAAATCCACATGACTTCCATATGACGTCACATTTATTTATTTATTTTTTATTTATTTATTTCAACGGTAACACCATTTTTTAGAAAATATAATACTTAGTAAGTTTATAATAATAATAGGAGCAATTAAAAAACTACACTATGAATAATTATAAATTATAAATATGCCCTGATCTATCCCTTAACATTAACTCATAACACCCTGAGCTATAAATTTTACATAACACTTCACATAACTCTTCTAGTAACACTGCCTTTAAATTTACCAATACTACCACAAAATAGATCACAATTATTTTGCAGCTCATTATAATTTCTTTGCATCCTAGTGATAGGGTTATTGTAGCCATAGTTTGTAGAATAAAATGGAATGGCAAAAAGAGGAGGGTTACGTGTTCTTGCCGATGTATTGAACCTAATCATGCTTAGCAACAGTGGAGAAATAATAATTCCATTAACCAATTTATAAAGAAAACACATTTCTAAAATCTGCCTTCGCTTTTCCAAAGTTAACAAATTAAGTTCGCATAAAATGATCTGGTAGTTTATATGAGCAGCAAAGGTGCCACTACGAAATGAATATGTTCTTAGAAACCTTTTCTGAATTCGTTCAATGCTGTCAATGTGTGTTTGATAGTAAGGAGACCAAACAATGGAGCCATATTCAAGTGAAGGCCTGACTAAATGGCAATACAGTGATTTAAGTGTAGTAGGAGAGAATTGTTTACTATTCCTGACAACAAAGCCTAAATTCCTCGAAGCAGTATTCACCATTTTGTTTATATGACTTCTGAAGGATAGTTTGCTTTAAAAAATAATGCCCAAATCTTTAATCTCATTAACTCTCTTCAGTCCAGAATCATTTACTGTAATATTTTGAATTGTTTTTGTATCAAATGAGAAACTAAACAGGGGATGTTTTCAGTCATAGTTAGAACAATCGAATTGGAAAATGGTGAATCTAGAGCTGTGGAAAAAAGGTTTCGACTCAATATAGAATCTGTGTCAAATTGCATACATAGCACTCAACTTGATTTGAAGATGCCATTCTACGCTGGAGAATCTCACCTAGTGCTCAATTCTTTATGATCAATCTAAAACCACAAACAAATTTTTGAAAATCTTTTAACAGATGCTAGAACATGCATATATTTTATTAGATGAAAACATGGATATAGTCTTGAAGAGAATCATTCCCAATTGAAAATTGAATCAATACATGACTCCTCTGGAAATGGAAAAACCCTACGATAAAATTTAAGTTACTTTTTTGTAATATCTAACAGAAAACAACTACTTCCCTGGCAAAAGCCACGCTGGACATTGAACAACATCTGATAGATATTGAGAAAGACCCTATATAACTTGAAGAGAAAAAATCTGAAAGTGAAAATTTGCATTTTCATTAAGATAGTTGATTATTTATTAAATGTCCAGTTTCCATTGGAGATACTTATCTATGAATGAGATAAGGGAGAATGTTATTCAGAAGTATCACTCATTCCATTGATGCGTGAATAATTGTCTCTCTTTCGCTAGGCCTCCAATACATTTTGGTCGACAAAAATCTATTTCACTCTTCTAAGATCATTAGGGAGGTCGGGAGAATTGGAAAACATACTCTTCAGAAGCAGTTATATAGGGTCTTTCTCGATATCTATCAGATGTAGTTCAATGTCTAGCGTGGCTTTTGCCGGGGAAGTAGTTGTTTTCTGTTAGATATTACAAAAAAGTAACTTCAATTTTATGGTAGGGTTTTTCCATTTCCAGAGGAGTCATGTATTGATTCAATTTTCAATTGAGAATTATTCTCTTTAAAACATGAATCCCTTCCAACAGAGGTTATCTTGTACGATGGAAAACAGCGACTAAATTCCAACTTTCAGTCGCAGATGATTCCACAACTGACTTCATGTACATCCTGTTCATATTTTCAATGAAATCAACATGGATATAGTCATTATAAACGGGAGAATTTATTCCAAAGAAATTAATGAGTATATTTTGTCAAATAACTTGAAAACAACTAATATCCTGGTTAATGGCAATAATAACATTTACAATCTATTGATATGCACTACTGTGAATATACAGGTATATTATCACTAACTGTGTGCCGATTACTCATGAAGTTGACGTATAAATGCTGAGATACAGCCGATACAGGGCATTATAAAAAATTGTTCAGCATCAAACAATTCAAAATGGACACCACTGAGAAGTGCCGTACCTCGTGGTCATCTGATTTGATAAAGAATAATGTGTTAGTTTCATAAATGTCAGATCTAAGAGATGATATCATAAATTAATAGTAATGTTCAATTGCCTCGACATTTGAAAAAAAAAATGTAAAAGTCGCTTTGCCAGAAACCGCAAAGCCATCCGCCATCTTGATGGACAACCGGCTTCGGCAGTACAGACAATATTATTGCCTAAACCCATAATGGGTCTGCAGACTGCAATTATGTTGAATTCATTATATTCTATACTTACCGATATCAAGTAACTTGCTAAAACCGATATTTTTTAACAATAAAACCCAATAAACAACTAAGAAAAACACTGCATATAAAACAAAAAACAACAACCGCTCTCGTACACAAATGACAAATAAATGAGAAATTGAACGTGAACGTCGTGATTCGTGAACGATAATACCACAGAACACCTAAGTTAGATGTTCTGTGATAATACCAGTATGTCCAGAATTACAGGGGTGCTTTCTCGAATTTGTACGTATGCGAATTCGATTTGCTGTTTCATACTAATACACATGAAATATGTATATTTGCCTCTTTTATTCGTATACGAATTGGAAGTCGAATGATTCGAGAAAAGCCCCCCTGAGATCACTTCAGGAAAAATTCAACTCAAGAATACATGTTATTAGCAGTGAACGGTACGTAGTATAGAGTTCACTGGTTATTAGTAACATGTTCTTTCTTGGTCTGTGAGATCACTTCAGGAGTTCTTTGGAGTTACTCGGAGCTACTCACTGGGCAATTGGAAAGCGGCTCATATAAATGTAATGGACGATTCCAGTACCTCTATTCAGTATTGCCACAAATTATTTTATGGTTGAAACCTCTGACATTTTTTAGACTGTTTCTGATATGGTTCAGGGTTGAAATGAATTCAATTTTGAATTATAAAAGAATAACGAGTGTTTCCGGATACATGAATCGTAGTAACATTGATGAAATGAACAAAATAAGAATATACAAGAGAATTTTATCTGTCATATTGAAAAACGTACAAGCGTGTAATTTCCTAGAATATTTTATTTTTGACAATATCATCATTAGTACTTTGATTCGCATATCCGGGAACATTCAGGAACCTTTCCAATTGAAAATTGTATCCATCCTAACCCTGAACCATGTCAGAAAAGGCCTGAAAAATGTCAGACAATTCAACCAGAAAATCATTTCTGGTAACACTGAATATCGGTCCTGGAATCGTCCATTATAATACACAATTACATTTCTATGGAATCCACAGACCTCATAGAACATGAGCAACGGTGAGGCTTGAGCACATGCGCGTCATCAGTGAATAAATTGTGATATTTGTAATTGCTCTGAGAAGCTTTTAGAAAGAATTTTGAAGGTAATAAAACAGATGGGATGATTGCTTGTGATTCAGTCTGACATCTGACGTTGACCAAAATATACATATTTATGTTTTGATACAATGATCCATGATTTCTTGATATCATTGTTTAAATATAAGCATTGTTTATATAGAAGATAGTCAAACTTATGGGATTATAATTGGATCAAAATGGATGCGACATGTAGATGGCGATAGTGAGCTCGCATCCAAGACATGTCGTAACTTGATTGAAACAATGAGACAGCATTAAAATCAGGGTATTTTGAAGGAACCTGCATTAAAATGACGTCAAATATTCATGTTTGTAACTAATCACGCTAGATGACACTCGCGTTTGCGTCCAACACCAATTACACAGGCATTGACTATCTTACTTCTACATAAACAATGATATAAGATAGTCAATGCCTGTGGAAAAGGTATAACAATATATTATGTACTGAACTCAAAAAACAACAATAAAATAAACATTACTCTTCCTTAAACAAAAACATAATAAACTCAAGGTAGGTAATCAGTCTAACAAACAGAAAATAAACTAATACTTATTCATATATACCTAAAGGAAATAAACAGAAACCACAGTTTTGATATCATCACTCAATTAGTCAATACTGTCAAGTGTCATTTGTCATTCAGTGATCATGATGATGCCTCGTTCCGATTTTCTTGAGTAGTACTGCCCAGTAAATGTGTCTCTCTCTCTTCCTACAAAAAGTGCTGATAGGGAGAGGGACACATTCACTGGGCAGTACTATTCCGGAAAATCGGAGTAGCAACTTTGATTCGATAGTGCCTAACTATCGATGTTTCATTTTGCAACATCGATACCAAAATATCGAAGTATCGAAATATCGCCCATCACTACAAACCTTCATTAGGTACTCATGTTGAATGGAGCTGATTGCGAAAAAGGTATTTGTTTGCCTTGTTTGAAAAAATTACTTTGCTCACTCAAGAGATCATATTCATAAAAATGAGATTGGAGTTTTATATGAAATTTTTGGTTGAAAAAAGAACACACCCATAAATATGGAGAAAGAATCTGGAAACATGCCAAGTGAAGGACAAATTGAGATTGAAAATAAAAAAGAAAGTAAGGTCAATTTCTAGTATTGGCATCTTCTGGAGTAGGTGGTCTGTGATCTTCATCTAAAATTGATGAAGTCCCTTCATAAACACAAATAGAGTCTCGTAATTCTATACCTCACTCAACTGAAATGAACAATCTAAGAATTATCTCTAAAATGCTAATAACTGCAATCTACAATAGTCTACAAAATATCCACCAAATTTGAAATTTTCAGCAATTATCGAACTTTTACTTCCAACGTTCCAACTCATTGGTAAAGTGCTTCTTCAAAAATGCCTTTGTTGTGAAGATTCACTTCACTGAAATTTTCCAGTATATTAACGGAAAAAGTAGGCCTTTGGTCGAAGGGAAGGCAGTAATAATGTTCTATTAAGTGATTATTTAGGTGGTCTGTGGATGAGCAACACGAGTTTTCAGACTTTGTCTACAAAGTTCAATTCAATGGCATTTATATGTCTTGTACTCAAAGCCGCATAAACTATATATTCTGAAGATACTTACTTTTAATTTTCAATCACCATTTTCCACATACACAATCAACGTCATGTAGTACACCACATATTATTTTATTAAGTATAAAAATACCGATTTTTTTAAAACAATTCCAAGTGTTTAAAATGAATTGATCACTTGTTATGAGCGTCTTGAGCAACAATTTTCAACAGGAATATTTTTTTTATGAAACCAAAAATAAAAAAGTTATCCAAATGTATATTTTTTGGGACACACTGTATTCAGATGAGAAAAAAACAATTTGTGATAAAAGATCAACTCCTACATAGATAAGAACATTTCAAGAAATGTCATGGCTATTTTGCCAAGTACCAAAAAAATCATTTTGAATGTTAAGAATTTTTTTTATAAAAAAACAAGTAGGTAAATGCTACAGTTATTTATTTCACAAATTTAGGTAAACTACTCAAAATACAAAGTAATATAAAAATGAATTCAAAACTTTCAGGGTCTTACACTTGAAACAAGGTAATACAAAAATAAAGTAATAGTTCAATAAAAAAGTTTGGTACAGCAGAGTCTTACTCAAAATACAAGATACCTACTATAAAAATAAAGTAAAACAATGTTTGGTAAAAAACTTTCAGTATCATGAACATGAAAACAATTCTGAATAAACTGAGATTGATATCAAATGGTGCAAACAACATGCATGAACAGTGACAATTCAGGTAAACTTCAAAAATAAAAAAAATATATATAATATACACAAAACAAAAGGATCAATAAATATGAGTTTGACAAAAAGTCTGTGGTCAACCATAACCATGTGATTGTCAGATTCATAGAAACTTCAAAAATACTAAAATCAATAATGTTAGCGTTCAACCAAATACTTATTTTCAGAAAATGGACCCTTGAAAATTAAATATAATGAAATGAAACAAATTACATGAAATGGCAATTTGGATCGGATAGATTTTTGAAATCTCATATAAACTTGCGAAAAAACAAAGTTGAATAAACTACGCAAAAAACAATGTTGAATAAACTACGCAAAAAAACAATGTTGAATAAACTTTGCTTGAAATTAAACACCGTAAACTGAACTATAACTACATTTTTATGTTGTGCATTTTAACATAGCGATAATCATGTTGCATGTGACTACTTAGAGCATTGGCAGTTTTATTCTTGAATTCTGGGATGGTATGGATGGCCTGTAAAATCTCCGCTTCGGAAGGATATTTCAGAGTTTTTTTGCACTTATAATAATCCCTGAAGAATGCCCTGCACTTCTCTTTTTGTGGTGTTGTCCATCCTGATGAGTTACCAAGTGATCCTGCAACATAGGAAAAGATGGTTAAAAAACCTTGAATCAAATAAAGAAAGTGAAAAAAAAACCTCAAAGGGTCATTGTCAAAATAACAAAGATGTGGCAATAATAATCTCTAAAAAATTTCAGTTAATTTAAATTTCAGACTGACTATTTCACTAGAGTTTGAAAATATAAAATAGCTTACTTAATTTTCTTTTCAGTTCTGCTCTCACCCAGCATTGTATTTGAGTAACAGTCCTAGTTTGTCCTAATTTGGATGAATGAAGCAAATCCTTACATTCACTTATCGAAGGAACAATTTGATCCCTCAAATGAATTTTGAATGCTTCCCTCAAAGTCTTTCGTTCTGGTGTTGTGTAAGTTATCCTCGTATTGGTAGATAATGACAACCGCTTTTTAGGGGTCCTTATAATCGAATGATCTGATTCTGAGGAGTCTGAAGAGACACATTTAGATATTCTAACTCTCGGTGCTTTCCTAACCCTGTGAGGCTTCATGGATGATGTTTCCTTTACTGAAGTTACTTTCAACGCGTCTGATGTTGATTCATGTAATGATTTGTCGACTTCCATTGAAACTTCCTGTACATCAGATAATTCTGAAAAAAAATGAACGTTTTCGTTTTCGCTATCTGAATTTTGGTCGCTATTATCCAGCCAGTCAGCACATACAGATGCGGAAGCTTCAGTTACAAGTTCTAAGTCATTTTTTGTGTTAGAATAACCTCCAGCTTCAGACAAAATTTTGCCCATTGTCAAAATATCTCTCTGGATGAGAGGTAGCTGATAAATAAATATTTTTGTGTATTGACATACTATGACCCATGAAATCACTCACCACTTGTTGTCTGTCTTTATCAAGAGAAGTGGTACAACTAGCCAAATGTTTTCTTATTTTATTGGCCATAAACAAGTCATAATCGAAGCTTTTCTTGGAACAAAATATTTTCAGTGCATCTTGGGCTTTAAAAAATGGGTATCTTTTTTCTTTCGGATCTGCAAATAAAAACTGATTGCTATCTGAATCTTTTGCTTTCCTTCTGTATTTCAGAATCAATTCCATCGCTCTCGTGACATTTTTTGGAATCAGTACAGCAGCAGTCCTATTAAGTTTTCCTCTAGTGACGAACCTAGCAAGGTTTTCAGCATAATATTTGTCATCATCACTCAAGAGACGCATATTATTTCTGTCAACTATGCTCCTATTTTCATATTCTACCACTAAAGCTCTTTCGATATCACCAGGCCTTTTTCTGTTAAAAATTTGAATAAATATTAGGCAAAGTTTGGATATCTCGTTCCAATGTCTACAATCGAAACCTTTATTTAATATTTCGAAAAGGTTTTCAATATCTTTCTCAATGCTTTGAAGTAATTCATTAAGTTGCTTTTTTGTAGGGATATTTTGTTTCTTTTTTCTCATCTGCCTACTTCTTGATTCAGTTGCCCTTTTAGTTAGAAGAATATTTTGAGAATACTTCAATAAAAAAAGGAATTTTTCGATTTTTCGGTCCTTATCTTCTTCATCTTCACACATTTTGCACAAAAGTCTAACTGTGATGGCGAAGTGTCTCAGTACATTACATGCAAATGAAGCCACTGTGGGGCATTTGAATGATCCATCTGGAAGAACAACGGCCATTTCTTTTACGGTTGTAATAAGATTATTGTAATTGCAAGGCATTATCATGTCACATGTGCTACTTATTTGGGGAAAACTTTCTTTCATCCTCAAAAAAATCCTACACAGCATCCTCACATTTTGTGTAATCATATTGTCATGATGTTTATTAACATTGAGGTACTGCTCAGCCATATTGTTTGCAAATCCTATAATATATTGATCTGTTACAGCTAACTCAAAGTAATCATCCCTCCTTATACTTGGCAAGGTATATTTCCTGACCAAGTCACTAGCAGTAGGATGTACATTTGCAAGTAATAATCGCGATGTCCCAAATAAATTAATTTTCCCAGCTTTTCTCAGCAAACAATTTTCTCTGACATGATTTCGAAGATTTTCAATGCTATAGTATCCTCTGCAGTAAGGACAAGGAATAAATCTTGTTGCATCCGGTTTATAAGACTTTCTAACAAAAATCTTTTCCTGTAATTGTGCATTCTGATTATACTGAAAATCTCCCCTTTTCCAAATTTTTTCTAACCCCAATTTTCTTTCGATTGAACCTTAAATAAAAACATGATTTAACATAACCAAATGAAAAACATGAAAAGTAAATGAAAAAATAACTTTCACAATATCTTCATGTATATTTTTATGAAAAGAATAATTTCGACTAGAGTCGAAATACCCTTATCTCGACACTTCCACACAAAGTGGATATGAAGCTAGAATCTTAAAGAAAACAACTACTTCCCTTACGGATATTGTATCACACCTGGCATCTATTTTTGCAAGAAGTACAGATCTGCAAGTGTTTATTGTAATCAAAATTGAACAGTATCATTATCTGGTAGGGAATGACCACCTGCATGCATAGCAATTTTTCAAAGTTCTTATTTATCATCAGTGCTAGGATAGGTCAATCATTAGAGTCATCCTATCCCACCCAACGAATGACAACATCCAAGTCGCAGCTTCATTAGTAGGTGAAGACTTTAAACTTGGATTTTATCATTTGTTAGATGGGACAGGATGACTCCAATGACTCCAATGAGCATGCAGAAATATTTACAAATGAAACTTATTAGAAACGGACAATTTTACTCTATAACTTTGATCCTGTTCAATTTGATACTAGAGATAAAAGGAAATGAAGAATGCCATTTTCTTAAAAAAAATCACTTTTGTTTATTATGCTGTATTCTCCACTGGATCTACCAGCATTTATTTGTTCAACTGTTAGCTGCAATCTAAAAATATTCTGAATTGAAACTATACCTTTTGGAAAGTCCAGTGCAGCTTTAACCATCATCTCGTTTGAATGTTGGTGCGATAAGTGCCTCACCATATTAGTTTTCATTGTTTGGCAGTAAAAACAACAATGTGGTTTTGCTATTCGCTTCTGTTTCTTGGACAATTCAGTTGAGACAGAAGTAGTACCCAGATCGTGAGCATCAGTTTTTAACGATTCAGGTGTTATACAACATGCACCCGCATCACTACTTTCTTGTTCATCTCCACTTTGAGTCAGATCTGAAAATAGTAATAGTCAGTTGCGATCATGAAGTCAAATACAATATTTAAAAATGTGAATTTTGTATTATATCGAAATTCGAGCAATTCAGATAATGCAGACATCAATATATCAAGGTAAGAAATTCATATAGAAGCAAGAGAAAATGGTTTTCAATTCATGCTAACCTGATATACCGAAAAATATATAACTCTTTTATTTTAGTTACATAAACTAATACGCATTAAAATTAAGTGTTAGGGAAACATTCCCAGGATATAAAATTATTGAACGTTTTCAGCTAATTGGAAAGATATCCACACTTTTGGGAACTCTAAATAGGGTTACATTTTCAAAATTAAAAGCTAATGTGAACTTCATTATTTATATTAAACTATTTGTAAGACACATCGAAACACCACGAAGTTCAATTAAATTTAAGATAACTTCTTTATAATTTAAAAAAAATACATACCCGGGATGTCCAAAAGCAGAGATGAAAATTTGTCATTATTTGTATCGAGAGGATGGTAGTCTGGATCATCCCTATCATTATCATTGAAAGGATCTTCCTCTTCAGTGGAAGAATTTTCAGAGTCATTTATATTCAAATAGGGGGTTGTTTTAGTACATTCAGAAACAGCCATCAAGTCAGATGTGCCGACATCTTCACAAATCAGGGTTGGAGATGTATCCGCTGATGTGGAAATGGAAACAGACAGCAAATCAGAAGTATTGGCACTTTCACTTACCAGGACAGGACGAATTGTCCCTGATAAGAGAACAGGAGTTAAATCTGTGGAATTATCTATGCTCAAGTTGTCCTTGCAAAAGTGTTCTTCTACAGGTGATGACCTCTTGCTGATGTCATCATTTCTGTCTACCCTTTCTAAACAAATTTTTGGATAACCATTTGATATATTGAATGCATAAGACCATAACTTTGCTGGATCTTCAGCAGTTGCCAATAAATCTGCATCATAAAAAGCTCCTTTATACTTGGCCGTCACCTTTCCAGAACTATGTCTTTTCACGCATATATTGGGTAAAACTGTTAATTTGGTTTCTCCAACATAGCAAATTAAGTAATACATCTGAAATATAATAGACAAAGGTGTATATTTTCATTGAAAGTATTTGTTCTTAAATAATCAAACATATTGAATTTTTACTCCAGACAACAAACATTTGATGAGATGGAAAAAATGGGTCGTCCTCGAAGTTTCGAAAAAAGAATTACTAATTTAAAGGAAAACCAGGAAAATCACATATGGCATTTAATGGTAGCATGTGGCATCACCATAATTGTGTACCCAGAAGTTTCATCTACAGAAAATAAATGTCAACGCAAAAACTTATTAAAATTCTGATTAATTAAATAGTTCATCAAGGTAGAATAAAAGCAAATAAATGAGAAAAAAGTCTGTATATAGTCAGGCATGATAGCCATAAAAATATTTTTTTAGTCTGTACTGAAGCAGTCATTGAATTCAAATATCAATTATCAGAGATATACTAATAAAAATGAACGTTGATTGTTATATTTCATTACAATATGAACTAAACCCTACTTTAAGTCGATTCTGAGTTACAGTAGCAAGTTTGTTATTAAAGCAAGAAAACTTTTACAGGAAAATACCTATATCTCAATTTTGTAGAAGGCTTGCTATCTAGAGATGTTACTGCCACATCATCTCCTGCTGATAAAGCAAAACAAAATTGAGATATATTTTGCAGTGAAACTTTTCATGCTATGATAACAAATTTGCTACTGAGAAACAGAATCAACCCGATTGGCATTAAAAAAGTACACTACCTTAATTTGAGCGTTGTTTTCTCACAAACAAAGTGGAAAAACACTGCAAGTAAAACACCTCCAAAAATAAAACACTGCCATAGATGAAGGACTACATAAGTCTAGCTACCTGAAATTTATTGAAATTAGTCAATAAATGGAGAAAATATCACAAAGTACATGCCAAAATTTTTATTATACTTCCAAAAAGAACGTATTTTTCTGTTTATGAATGTCATATTTTTTTTATGTTAGATAACCTTATGTTCGATAAATAAAAAATATTTCATTCATAGTAATGTAATATTAAGTCTGTTGACGTAAACTTTTGACTCAAGGTATCACCACAAAATAGAATCCAGTGGGGTTAGATCAGGAGATTTAGCTAGCCACTCTAAAAATCCTTGTTTGCGACTTTCTGATTTTTGGTGGCGAATTCACTTTTCAGCTGCAGGAAAATCCGTAAAGACATACAGCACCACCGGGGTCGGTTGCTCACTTCAAGCAAACACCAGACGTCGGGATTGGCATCTAGGCAGCTCACATCGCACTTGCTTCACATCAAGATAATCCGGATTTCGATCGCAAACGAGGATTTTTAGAGTGGCCAGCTAGATTACCTGATCTAATCCCATTATACTTTTTCTGTGGGGATACCTCAAGTCGAAAGTTTATGTTAACAGACCTAATATTACATTATTATGAATGAAATATCTTTCATTTCTCGAACGTACGGTTATCTAACATAAGAAAAAATATTACATCCATACCAGAGAAATGCGTTCTTTTTGTATTATCAAATAGGGTAATGTCATTTAAAAAAAATTATGACGTTATAACTTGAACAGCGATGGCATCATCAAAAATCTGAGTAGACCAAAAAATGCGCCACTGGAGACTAGTCCTGTTCATTGGTACTGAACAGGGAAGAAATTGTCAAACATCACAATTTCTGATAGTTCAAGAGCTGTGGGTGAAAACAACTGCCTCATAAGTTGGCAAAGGTTTGAATTGGCACGTCGGTTCTACTTGTGAGTGTGATTTTACAACCACCGCCCGTCTGCCATGTGGGAGCGGTTGCTTTATTATACAGGGTTGTCCCCAAAGTACGCACCACATGGAAAACTTCTTCGTTATGCATGGGGTTCTCGATAAAAAGTTATTCTTAATAAAAGTTTGTGCATCACCTAAATTCTAACATACACCAACAAGAAGCACCAAATTACACGTAGACCAGTAGTAGGTATAAGAGGCTCATTGAAAAACTTTATTTCGAGTAAGGAGTAATGAAGTGCCCTTATTGTGGAAAATATTAAACAAAATATATTATTTAAAAAATTCCTTTGGTATAGAAAATTGAAAAATACATCTAGATATGAAGTCATGGCCATCTAAGTAGAGCTTTAATTTTTTCCATTTTTTTTTAATGTTGTCTTTTTCGTAAATTTTGCTGGTTTTTTTGGTGTATGTTGAAATTTCATCAGGAATAACTTTTTATCGAAAACCCCATGATAAAGAAGTTTTCCATATGGTGCGTACTTTGGGGACGAACCTGTATAATAAAGTGACCGGCAGCCGGGCGATTTAATCCTGATTTCCTTCTTGAAGGTGCCTGTTGAAACTGTTGCCAGTGTTGCCCATTGTTGCCGATGTCCGTTGCAGTCAATATGTGCCAATGGACCGGCCCAGCCCGGCCGAAGCGTACCGGCCCTTCGGGAAATTTCTTCAATTCCCGAACCGACCCATCCGCCCCTGCGTTCAACTTTTGTATTAAACATTTTTCCACATTACCTCAAATTTTCCAGGAAAAAACAGAAAAAAACAATTTTTCAGTTTTCAATTGTTTTCACTCGCAAACTTTTTTTTTCACGAAATTTGGTGGAAATATTATGTTTCAAGTAAGCTGTAATGATTTTGTAGCAGAATTCTGATTTTTCCAATTTTTTTCGACAGATTCCGAAAAAACGACCTCATTTTCAATTGAAAAGTTTCACCGGTAAAATTCGTCATTTCAAGCAGGCCAGCAGCTAGTTTTTTAGTTGAAGCGTCTACTTTTATATTATGTAATAACAGTAGCACTACTGAGGAATTTTTTCCAGAAAACGCGAATAAATGAGTGTAAACAGTTGTTGGCAATAAAAAAATCTACAATTTTTGTTTTCAAGATTTTTCCACATAACATCAAATTTTCCGGGAAAATCGGAAAAAACATTTTAATATGATTTTTTTTGTAAAAATTGTCTCAAAATATATTGGAAATAACCGTTTTTCAGTTCTAAATTATTATAAGTTCTTTTTTTGCAGCGAAATATTTATTTTTCTCAAACCTCTTTGATGTACCTACTCGAAAGGGGGCGGCTTCTAATTAGGCTGATTCCAAAACGAATTTAAAACGCCTAAATAAGAAAAAAGTAACAGGCAAGGACCAGGTGGAGTATGTTGTAGAGGTTCCAACTTTGAGGAAACAAATATTCAAGAATGCAGTTTAGGGGTTGAAACCGGTTTTTTTGCGATTTGCAGCGAAGCGTGACCTCTTAGTGGAAAACGTTTGATGGAAAAGTTGTAGATAATGAAAAAAATTGAGAACTTTTGTATTCAACACTTTTCGACAACCTCAAATTGACCGTCAAAATGGCGAAATACCGACTTTTCAGTATTTTTTTTCTCGCGTATAAATGATTCAATTTACATGAAAATTTGTAGAAATATGTCTTTTTTGGTGTCGAATGAGTATGATTTTTTTACAATCCAGAAGACTACTACTTTTTGAGTAATGTACATTTTCCGAAAAAAAATACCCTTATCTTCCACGAAGAATTGTCTTAATGTTTTTTTTTACATTTCGAAGGACTTATAAGTGATCATTTCAATTGTTGAAATGTCTACTTTTAAATGGTCTTCGTAACTCGGCATCAGCAAATAATAATTTGAAAAGCCGGGATGCCGGGAAGCAACATGCCATCCGCCATCTTGATGCACTACCGGTTGCACCAAAAATGCAGTGTTATTTCAGGTCTAAATAAAACTCAGTATAAATATTTACTTACCGAAATGGGTAAAGAAACTTGAACCTTTTTTTATATAAAATATATAAAAGTGAAATCACATCTATGAAAAACACTGCAAGCAAATAACAACCGCGCGTATCACAAATGTGAATACAAGAAAATGAGAAATGAAAATGGGACCTCTCGGCTCTCGAAATTGGTTTTGTGATTCACATGAAATATTTGGATCATGCGCAGTTGATATTAAGTATTCATTAAGGTTTATTTTCGCTAACTTTCTTTTAAAACTACGAAGTAGGAACCAACTAACAGGGCAGCGTTGCCGGACTTCTCACTTCACACTTATGAGACAAATTTAATCTTGTAATAATTATTCATTGCTACAAGCGTTTATTTTCCATTTACTTACTTACCTATTAGTTCATATTGCTCATATTCAGAGCAACACACCAAACCAACCACAAATCAGAGATTAATTGATGCTTGTCGAAATACAGTTTGGACACGATTGGTACGTCATGGTAAATTTTATAATAAAATAATCACGAAGCACACAGGTGCGTATACAGTGGGGGGTTATGAAGATATTAGCATTCATTCATCCGAGTTGCAAGATGGAATTCCGAGATTAAAGTCGGAATTTATTTCGATATCAACATAATATTCCTCGTAGGTATCATTTCTGCGCTTTCGTAGAATCTCTTATTGAATGCATCCTTAATCAATTTGCACGACATATATTATATAGCGCCGAAATCTTGGAACCATATAGGTAGCAAAATTTTTCATTAAAGAAAAACAGTTTCTCATGAAATTTCATTCCTCACAAAAATTGATGCTTTCGATTAGAACTTCTACGTGCGTGAATGGTTTATTATCAGTGGCATGCGGCTGAGCAGGAATTGGGATGTTCGAATCAATATTCAAACCCCAATCACATCGCTCCGAGTTCAATTATCGCCACCAGATACTTCTGAGTGTTCATCTTCAGAGAGAACTGCAGCAAGAATCTATTCAAGTATGCCGTAATATTTTCGCTTATAATGTAACTAGTGCGATGAACTACCTAGTGAAATTTAGCTGCATATTTCACGAGTCCAAAGTACGAGTAGAATGTCCTGGTAGTCATATATACCACGTGTTGTATTCGATTAGAAAATACTGTGGATTAATTTTTTTTTTCAATGCTGGCCAACGAAACACCGATAAGTAGTATAGAAAATTTAGGAAAGGCTGGATCATTTGAGAATGCGCCTTTCAATAACAAAGTTATTTTCATCGGTGGGAATACTAAACTGAACAGCCCATTTTACGACGGCATACATAACACCTTTTGAAAAAGCCAACCCATCAAGTTTGGGGAAGATAGAGCGATAACAGAAAAATATGAAAATATCAATAGACAGGTGCGTGATAAATGGGTTTCAAAGATTGATTTGAACAGCCCAATTTCTGTTTTCAATAGAAAGACGGAATAATTCTGAAGAAGGAAGCAAGAAGATATCATTTCGTCTACAAATGAACAAAATACGGCTATGGAAAGTGTGGTCAACAAGATTTTTTTATAAACCAGCACTAATTTACTTTGTTGCACTCAACTGCACTTCTGCTGCTTCGTCTGATACGTTAGTATACTGTAACAGCTGTTAATCGAATCTCGGAGAAATTCCAAAAACAATCATATCCAATTTTGTCTTTCAGAAGATATCAATTTGCGATTTCATGTAACAGCACATGTTCTACAGCATACATATTACACCTTTTAAACATTCCACCATATCGAGTTTGAGAAAGATAGAGCGATAACAGTAAAATAAAAATATCAATAGACAAAAGAGCGAGGTAAATGGGATTTGAAGATTGATTCGAACTGCCCGATACCTGCTTCATTCAAAAGGATTCAGCTAATTACCACTTTCAATGGAAAAGAGTAATATTTCCAAAAAGAGAAGCAAGTTACATATAGACTGGGAGGTGGTGACAGATTTCAGGTGATGATTTTCTCGTTTATCTGAGACTAGTGAAAGAAATGAAAATTCTTACAAGAATGATGAAAAATTTGAGATGTCGCCGCGTGGCTTTAATATAAAAAATTAGATTTTCATTAAAAAATAAATGTGTTTTGGAACGATTTCATCGCCGCTGCCTGTAAACCAACGGCATGTTAAGATAGACAATAGCAACGGAAAAATTAGAGGCATAAGGGCATAAGGGTTGCACGTGGCCAAAGGGTACCTATACAGTACCTAGTCATATTGTCTATGAATAGATGAACTGTACCTACCTTTTTTTTTTTTTTTTTGGTGTTTTGGCATCGACTGCTATGGTCATTAGCCACGTGTTCTGGATAGGCCTTGTTACTAACTCCATGCGCCACCTTAGGAGCAGCACTGTTAATTGGAACGCAACAGTGAATCGTGCAGGACTCACCCCAGTCCAGCCACGAGATTTGAATAATTTAATCGGTCAAATTAAATTAAAAAATCCCACGTAACTGGGGCTCGAACTCCGGACCTTTCGACCCAAAGTCGGACGCTCTAACCACTGCGCCACGCCACCTACTTATACGTTATAAAGTCGCCTTCTTATTGTCAATACTGTAGAATACGGATAGAATAGGTACATTTTGGCACTGTATCTGTTACAATTTGGTAGGTAGGTAACTACCTACCTAACCTCTCTAGGTACTGGGTTTTCAGAGAACAAAGTGAACAGGAATGAGAATTATTGATGTATCAGCAAGGTGACAAACTGATTGAAATCTTATACTAGAGCCTAACAAATCTTTCTGAAATTAAATATTGTAACGTAGTCAAATAAATTTCTCGGTAGTAGGTAGATCGACTTGGAATGGAGTTAATATGGCAACACCGCTCCTACAGTCCTACACAGTAGACTCGAATATTTGCATCAACCCCCATGACCGGCATGACCTCTAATTTCCTTCGAACTCGTTGCTATGCGCCAGCTCAGCCAGCTTTCCTATATTACGTTTCTTGCTGTAGCATCCACGTTTGCAACTTTGCCAATTTGTGAGTAATATCTTGATTCGCAGAAATGTCGTCATTTTGCAGAACAAAACATTTGAAAGCATTTTTTTCCTATTTTCTAGATCTAAACTAGAAATGCCATTTTTTATTCCTATTTAAAAAAAAACATTGTAGGTACCTAGGTACCTATGTTTACTGAAATAATGAAACTTAATAAATGGTGCTTTTATTTTTAGAGCGGCGCATGCGGAGAAATCGTTCAAAGCATTTCACCGGCTCAAAAAACTCGTTCAAGACCAAGTGCGTTTTTCTGCCAGTTTCGATTGAATTGTATTTTATTGATTTACAAAAAAAGTAATTACCTACTGACATTCAGCAATATACCTACGTAATCGTCAATCGAATAAGGAAATTTGTTTGGGTTGCCACTGTTTGGCTCCACAGAGAGTCTACGTTTACTAGGTAGTTATTTCAATCTCTAGGACACGACTATTTTTAACAGGATGTGGCAACGTTGATTTGTTCAGGATCTCAAAACATGATGTTTCACGACTACTTCCTTTCTAGCAAATTGATCAATAAAACAGCAATATTGAACATTTCACGTGTCAACAACAAACTGCAGTTGTTTCCATTCCGATTCCAAATTCCAATATAAGCATAATTAGCCGTTCCCCATTACAAATGCTTATAAAGTCTTCAGGAACTCAATTGAGGAAGCACACAACCAAGCGATCATACGAGGTTTTTTCAATATACAAATTACCGCTGATAATTTGCATAGGCATTAATAACCCGTTATTATCTAACGCTCCTCGTATTTTCTGGATTGCCAGTCCACGTGGAGTTGCCGACAAAGGCGACAAAAGATATGCCAACAGATGGAATTTGAGTGTTTCTGCTGTCTCAACTGACTTCGTATAAACTATACCAACTTGAACTTACCTACCCACTTACAAGTGGATATCTACCTATTTATTACTGGTGTCATGTTTGATGCAAAAAGGTCCGGTATATTGTCAAGCATTTAGGATAGACATTGATTATTTCAATCGTTTTTGTCAGTACCATGATCCAAACATTATTATTAAAAAATTCAGGGAAGTTGGTTTTTAACGTAGGTATCTATAACTAGGTAGTACGTAAACTTTGCATCAAACGTAAGAGAAGTATTCAGCAGTAAATTCTCATTGAAAGAGGAAACTAATTTTTGTTGATAATTGTAATTGTAAGTTAGTAGCTTCTTGAGTATGTTAATATTTTGGAACCATCTGACGTCATTCGCGATAACCCTGCACCCGAATCTCGAAACTTCATAAACACATCGGGACGCGCCCAGTGTTTGATTCAAATAAAATGCATTCGGGAATTTTTGATAAAAAGTCATTTTATTATCATGATAACAGTTTTCTATGGTTATTATCTTTACACAAGGTCAGGGTCAGGCACTAGTTCTGTGGGGTCAGGTTAGTTTTGCTTATATTTCAGGCATTTTTAACTCAATTTGCATGCGGCTGTCAGTCATTTTGAAATTCCCACCATTTCAGTCACCATCACAGATCATATGGACCCTATTCTTAAACCGTGACATATTTTGTCGCATGCGAGATATGCTCTTTGTCGAACGAAATCTGAATATTCTCATTCTCAAATGTCGCATTCGCAAATTTTTGATATACAGATTGTAGAATGGTCAAAGGCAGTCGACAATTTATGTCGAATGCGAGAATTTCATAAGATGCGAAATTTATAGGTTGGGTCCAATAGTTTATAGTAAATGTCAAAACATTCTTTGATACTATTTCAGAGATTTTTGTAGTGAGAGTTTTCAGTAATAGCTATAGAAAATTTAGAAAATCAAGAAATTTATCAGCGGCCTCGAGAGAGACGAGTAATATACAGGAGTGCTTTTACATTCTCATCTGAGAAAAATGTATTAAAACCTTCAGATTAACTAAAGAATTCTCCCATAAAAGAGGCTCATTTTCGTTTGCTTGCATTAAATTTTTTTAAGTTCGCTTTTGATTTTGGCTGCGATAATTTTTATTGGCTTCACTTTCCATGTTTCTACTTTACTAATTCTGATGTGAAAAGTAATCTTTTCCAAAGGCAAATGTCATTTTATTTGTTGTTGATATTAACGTTTTACAAGAGAAGGGGCATAGAACACGATCTAACATCAAAAATTCGGTGTAGCCAGCTCATGTTATTCGACAAAATTTATCTCATGCGACATATTTTCGAACCAATTTGACAATACCACATGCCAATGTTGTGCGACAATTTCCATCGACATGTGTCGAATGCGACAAATCTCATTCGCCAAAACCGCTAATATGCTGATTCCAGTGTTTTGACTTCAATATGTAAAATACTAATTTACTACCAAAAATTTCAATGCCAAGCTTACAAAAGTGCTACCAGGTTGTCTACTGTGTACGAGAGTGAATTCGCGAATGTGAAAACTTACTTAGGTTTTCAAAGCAAGAAGCACGAATATTCTTAAAACTCTTCTCATTCGAAATAACAAATTGCATATTCGTGGTTTTGGCATGAGACCGACGATATGATGTTGAATGAATTGACGATTTTTGCTTCCATTGTACGGTAAATCAGGTAAATGTGATAATAGACCGTCAGATAGTGACAGATTTAGGTGCCCCATTTTCACATACAAGCCTCGAATAGGGTTGAGAAGTACATCGATGTTGAGTAAAATGGAGGGAAATTTACGAGTGGCTCCTGGGGATAACATATGGAAAATTCGATTTTCCATATTTTAACGCGAGCCGTTTTCACCTAATCATTAATTAATAGAACCCGGCTTCAGAAGATCAAAGGCTTGAGTGTTGAAGGTGGCTAAAGGGTTAAAATAAGGCTGTAATCTTGTAAAGAAAAATCGAGATTTTAACAGGTTTTCCCACGCAAGCCCATCGAAACTATGAAAACCTACATGGTCACTGCACCGAAAAACATAATGGCTTGAGTGGCGTGAATGGAAAAGTAGATTTTGTCGTCGGAAAATTTAATGGAAATTCTTTTTGATTTTTCCATATGTTTTCCCCACGAGCCACTCGTAAATTTCCCTTAATTTTACTCAACATCGACTTACTTTTCACCCTATTCGAGGCTTGTATGTGAAAATGGGGCACCTAAATCTGTCACTATCTGACGGTCTATAATGCACGATACTGGACACTTCATCAAATATCAAATATAAACTTTTAATCCGGTTTCTGAAAACTCTTTGTTTTGACTTTTGAGTTTGACAGATCTAACTTGGATCGCATTCATCGCTGCTAGACGAACGGGCAGTAGTTGATGCACTTTCGATGTCTCAAGGCCAAAGAGGGGAATATAAAAGTGGGCGTGTCAATGCGCTCCCAATGTAGGAAACGGAACGGTCAAATGCACATTATGTCCTCAATGCATGGAACGGAACAAGCCTTAGATGTCGAATCCATTTGAGAATACCACATGCCAATGTTGTGCGACAATTTCTATCGACATATGTCGAATTCGACAAATCTCACTCGACATTCGAGAATAGGCCGCCTGCTGGTCCTAAATCTTGGAAATTAGAAGTCCAGCCAAACCTTAAATTTGTAGATTTTTTTGGGTGTCTAAAACGTGGAAAATCATAAGGAATTGTAATGAGTTACCTACATACCGGATGATGCAAAAAGTATTCTCATCCGCCTTTTCCCCTTGTTTTTCAAGATACGAAAATGAAATTGTATATGGTCATTACAAACATGAATCGTCATATTTTGGTGATCTTGAAATATTTTTATAACTACTAATTTCGCTGGAAGTATTTTTATAACAGGAACGTAGGAACTTCAAAGGGATATCCTATGTATGTTTGGAATAAAAATACGTACACACATACTGTTTATTTCTTACAAGTTCATTAAATGCAAAGCTTGAAATTTGTTGCTGCTCTTAAAATCTCTATTGCTGTATTTTAACAGCCCACAAATTACTTCAGAGTGATATTCTACAAAATATACATAAAAATCAACCACACAAATTTAAGTCAAGTAATTCTTATTTTTAGTTACCTTTCTCACCTGCTACCCGCCCAGGTGTCACAGAGCGAACTCCACAAGCACGCAGGTATTAAAAGTACATGAGACACCACTCAGAACCTCAGTCTTCATCTTTTCAAAAATAAGTTATGTCTGAAAGCCCTGGGATTTTACTCATAAGGAAATCTTAACAAAATCTTTAATTTATAAAAATTCTGTTTTCTTTTAAATTTCTTTTTGAACAAAAATCCCCCCAGACTCGAAGCCGTTTCCAACCGAGATGGCTGACCCTAGTGTGATGCGTCTGCTGGGTTAAAAAAAACATTGTTGGAGACGAAATTTGAACTCGGAGCTCCGGGGTGATAGCTAGTTACTCTGTCCACTAACCCACCATGGGTTACAGAAATAAAGCTGTTGAGTAGTGTTTTTACGTACCTCGATTCCCTAATATCTGAAGAATGGTCATCTGGTCAAGCTAGCAGGTAGGCATGCGACCATAATATATACTAACACAACTCAATCGTATACATTTCGTTCGTTTAAAAATAAGTCTGACGGCTCTGGGATCTTGGACTATTAGGTTTCTCTGTAGCATTCCCTGGAAAATTCAGTCAAGTCCTGCTGCCTTACATGGGATGAGCACGTTCACTGCCCAGGCTAAGGCTTCGGGCATAACGACCCACTTCGTCAGTTGTCAATCCCCTACTGTGCCGTATCCTTACATTCCTTCCCAATAGACAATAAAATGCACGGATGAATAGTCATTAAATCGCTAACAAGTTTGTATAGTTATTCTGTCTGCGTAAGTCAGGTTAGGTTAGGTTGGCTAGTAATTCACGCATTTTCAACTCAGTTTGCCTTCTTGTCAGTCATATAAACTTACCGCCATTACTTACGACTTTACTGTCGTATATCCGTACCTTACTTTTTGTTCGTATGTCGTCTTCGATACCGCCTGGCGGCCTATTCTCGAATGTCGAGTGTGATTTGTCGCATTCGACATAGGTCGATGGAAATTGTCGCACAACATTGGCATGTGGTATTCTCAAATGGGCTTGACATAAATTTTGTCTAATAACATGAGCTGGCAACACCGAATTTTAGATGTTAGATTGTGTTCTATGCCCCTTCTCTTGTAAAACGTTCATAATAATAACAAATAAAATGACATTTGCTTTTGGAAGTAACATTACATCAGAAAAATAAAGTAGAAATATGGAAAGAGAAGCCAAAAAAAATGATGGCACCCAAAATCAAAAGCGAACTTTAAAAAAATATAATGCAAGAAAAAGAAAATGAGCCTCTTTTATCGGAGAATTCTTCAGTTTATCTGAACGTTTTAATACATTTTTCTCAGATGAGAATTAAAAGCACCCCTGTATAATATTACTCGTTTCTCTCGAGGCCGTAGATAAATTTCCTGATTTTCCAAATTTTCTATAGCTATTAGTAAAGATGCCATTCTCTCACTACAAAAATCTCTGAAAAAGTATCAATGAATGTTTTGACATTTACCTACTATAAACTATTGGACCCAACCTATAAATTTCGCATCTTATAAAATTCTCGCATTCGACATAAATTGTCGACTGCCTTTGACCATTCTACAATTTGTCTATCCAAAATTTGCGAATGCGACATTTGAGAATAAGGATATTCAGATTTCGTTCGACAAAGAGCATATCTCGCATGCGACAAAATATGTCACGGTTTGAGAATAGGGTCCCTGGGAGGTGTAACTCCAGCAGAAACATCTGTGGTAATATTCGGAAGGTGTTGTCAATATGTCCCATTTGGTTTCTTCAAATAAGGTTGTTATGCACAGAACTCATACTTTTATATCTTATGACAGATATAAGTATGAGTTCTGTGTTGTTATGTACATTTATGTCTCGTTAAGGCTATTCCACATAAAGGCAGTAGCAACTAGCAGTGGCACTAGTGGCAGTGACTCCGCCCCTTTTGACGGTGTTACATTGGAATAGAAATTGTCAACTAATTGTTTCTGGGTTGCGTTCGATTATTAACTCCATCGAGTAGAATTTACGGAATTGCGTTCGAAAATCGTGTAGTTGTGTTTATTTTACTCCAAGACTGTCGTTCGAAAATACCCGAGTATTCGTCATGGAGTTAACTCTCATAACTCTACAAAATAGGTAGGTAAATTTTAACCCGATCGCAGATTGACGCATATGACGCAGATCGCACTCACACACTCACACTGCACACATCTGTTAGAGTGAGGAAAGACCATATAAGTGGCAATTTTCAATAAAACAGAAAACAGTACCAAAATGGAAGTATGGAAGAGTACCTCAACATAACCTATATTTCAATATTTCAAAACAACTCCGTTCGTCTGTTCGAATATTATCTGAATAGTAGTTTACTCTAGAGTAAATTTATGAAACCTTCCAAAACTTTACTCAACTCTTGGGAGTTAATATTCGAACGCACCCCTTAAAAGCAGTTGAAAGGAATCATATCTATCTCAATAAAATTCCAAGATATTTTTAAGGTTAGAAATGCGAAAGCTGCTAGATTTTACTGCAAAAAGTAAAAATGAATCAAACTTTCAGCAGCATGACCATGAATTTTCAGCTTCGTCTAAACCTCTTTGCCATTGGTTATCTTATCAATAGAGGGGGGTGACGCCACTGCTACTGCCATTATGTGAAGCAGCCTTTACTCGATTAGGATTATCAAGTTTCGTTGTATAATCATAACGAATACCATTCTAGCAAATGGAAATAATAAATTATACTTACCTACTAAAGCTTATTCATACCCTCGCCAATTTTGCAACATTTCTGCGAATAAAATGGCTGTCAGTCATGCCGGACCAACCATGTTGGCAGCCATTTATTCACTGAAAAATTGCGAAATTCGCGAGGGTATGAATGAGACTTTAAGTTACCCTCGTGAATAGAGAGGAAAGTAATGACGGCGGATGACGCCACAAATGTCATTCTTGTTAAAAACTCCGAACAATAAAAGACATAGAGATGCCATTTCTATAATCACAACACACATTTGTTATGAAAGCTACATAAAACTATCCTTTGTTATAGATAGTGAGGGGTAAAACTCCGAGTTCGGAGGGGGAGATTTGTTATTGTTATGATATTCGGACGAAAGCGTAGAGCCAGTGGCGTGCTGATAAATTTTCTCATGTTTCATTTTTAATTAAAAATATGTATAATTAGACACGGTCGGTGCAAAGAAATTTGTTCTCACATGTATTGGTATCGATAGGAGACCACATGCCTGGTTAGAAAGTACGTGTGTTATCAATCTTGACGTCTAATGCTTAGCGGAAGGGCAGTTTCCGTAAGTTAAAAAGTGAATGCGCCACCAATAATTTCTAAGTCACCCCGAGGACCCACGGCAAATAATAGCCGCCATGTATTCTCACAGGCTACGAGTGTTGTCAGTAGAGAGTAACATATTTTATTACGATGAATAGGTACAAAAATAAGTGACAATTGTAAATGACATGAGAATTGTTAAAACGCCAAGTAAACTACCATGGCATAAACTATTTTTTCTACAATCTTTTGAAAATTGACTTTTATTCGTAAATTGTGAATGCAGAAAGATAGTAACTATTGCTGTGTGGCAATATAATCTAAATTGCTTCAAAGAAATGAACACTTACTTTTGATGGTTCAATCAATCAAAAATATTGTATAAAGTATTGTGCGAAGAATTAAATTATTGCTGATGAAGCATAGAATAAGGTCATGAATACTAAAAAAAGTGAAGTCAAAATATCCAAATCTTTGAATCACATTAGTAAACTATACTATACACTTTATATATGATATACATAAATTATAATACACATAAGAGTTTAAGCATAAACTATAATACACATAAGAGATTACATTCAAATTTATGATGAAAGTGAATCATTGAAATACGCATCCAAAGTGTAGTAAGCTAGTAGCTCTCTTAACTCTTTTTCTGATTTTTTTTTTCTGAATTCAGGTTATTGATATTCTGAGGCAGATGATTGAAATTTTTTTTAGAGTTGTCAAAAAGTTATTTCTTAACTTGTGTGGAGTTAGGCTTAGTGAGCGATCGATATTACAAGTCTGTCGGTAGAAAATCGATAATTTCTTATGTAGTTATTATTTAACTTCTTGCATCTCCAAAAGAATTGAAGAAATTCAATGAGGGATCTCCCGAAATTGGGAAGGAGTATTAAAAATACTACTAACCAATTGATTAGATTTCAAACCTGCGATGATTCACAGTGTTCCATTCACTGTAAAGAAGTTTATGTCCACGTCACTGACAATATTCCAGATCGATTATTCTTATTGATATATGTGATATTCCTTGTATATAAAATCTTGTTCAAATGGGAATATCGACAACTTCCGATGAACGGATTACCTACGTGATAATCCTTGTATGTCAACAAAACATTCCAATATCCATTAGATATAGCTAGTGGCTTATGATTTGAATTTGGTTAATGAAGAGTTGAGTTTGCTTACTTACTTACTCACTTACTTACTATCTAGTATACCTACATTTCAACAAGTTTTTTTCCTATTTATTGACAGGTGATCGTTCAGTCGCTTTACATGGTGAAATAGTTTTTTACAGCTATTTCAACAAATAGTGTATTTTTGTCTCAAAATTGGGATAAAAATGAGCAAATTCAATGAAAATCAACTTATTAATACCAATGAAAAGGTCAAGTACGGTTTATGCCATGATTACCATGCTGTGACGCCCATGGTTTGATTTAACAAGATGACAAATAAGTCGTAAACGGAAGTAAACAAACATGATCGCCAAGTTAAGAGTGAATATAATACGGAATTCCAACCTGATCATCGAGTGCAAACGAATATGTCCGACAACACCCTTTTTTAACATGAATCGGGCTGAGATGTTTGTAAACAACGTCGGGTATGATGCTTTCGAAAAAGAGACAGAAGAGCCCTCTCTATATCTTTTATTACACGGAGGTTAAAAACTGATTCCAAACAAACCTCCGTCAAATTCAAATCAGCTTGATCGATAACTCCGATATTGTTTCTGTTGAGGTTTTACAACTTCTTTTGCCTGAGAAAACAAAATTCAAACAACCAAACACAAACTAATAAGCAAAGCAGCAAATCATCAACAAAGAATGTCACCTAAAATTCTTTGTTTGGAATCAGATTTTGACAAGTATGACATTTGTAGTTGACAGGTAAGGAAACCGTCTTCTGTTTCAGCGAAATATTTTCACTGGAAACTCTCGGTCAGCAAAGTCTTTCGAAAAATTACACGAATAAACCACCCCCGAATGGGTGTGGATTAGAATTTTGAATATGGTGGCAAGAAGGTATTCTTCTATAGATTTCTTTTTTGCATTATCATTTCGATGTTCGCAGTAAAAGTCTGAAATCAACGAATTTTTAATTCCAGTCAGCAAAGTAGTTTTTCCCCATTTTCGTTTAATTCCATAGACATATAATAATGACTGGCTGTCATGTGACTTTCATACACAGTTCCTTGCGTTGTGGCCATAGAAATATAATGTTATATTTCTATGGTTGCGGCCCACGGATAATAGAGACACGGTCGTCGCTTGTGACGTCATTGTTGTATATTTGCGCGGAAATTTAAAAGACTTATTCAGTACTGTAGTGAACTACTACTAATGCAGTGATGAAATTAGATATGAAATAAACTGAAAGGTTTTTATTGTTTTTATTTGTAAAGTGTATACTGCATATGAATGATGTTTCAACATTAAAATCTTTTTTTCCACATATTTCTACCCATTTATACTTCTTGTCTTTGAATCTTTTGGAAATCTGTGATATGATACGTTCAACTTCTTTGTTTTAGTAGAATAATAATAGTTACAATTAACAACCGCACAATTTGTTCCGCCTGCAGTTGGGAATTTGGAAAAATAGTTTCACGTTTTAGCAATAAGCTTTATTTACCTTGCACATGGAGGTAAGTCCATTATTATTTTGAATTATAAGGT
Organism: Chrysolina oricalcia; assembly: GCA_944452925.2. Classification (NCBI taxonomy): domain Eukaryota; kingdom Metazoa; phylum Arthropoda; class Insecta; order Coleoptera; family Chrysomelidae; genus Chrysolina; species Chrysolina oricalcia. The sequence goes on along the minus strand of OX101822.2, from coordinate 34,177,761 downwards.
TGTAATGTAAAGTTCTCCCACCCACTACTACTACAGCTTCAACAATAAAAAAACGTTATGGAAAGAAAGGTTCTCTTAAAGACACTATGAACCACAAAAGACAGGGGTCTTTTGTGCTATACCCTTAACTGAAGAACAAATATTGTGCTATTAATTATGCACATACATACAATACATAGGTATATGATATTTACGGTCCATTTGTTAACAAAATTATACTACATTGACGTCACAAACATGGCGGATGCGACGACCGTGTCTCTATTATCCGTGGTTGCGGCCAACGTAAAACCATTGTTTATCACTGAAATGATATTAATTATGATTTCATTTCAGTGTTGTTTATATAGAAGTAAGATAGTTAGCCAACCTTATGGGATTTATATTGGATTCAAATGGATGCGACAGTGATCTCGCATCCAAATCATGTCGTAACTTCAGTGATCTGGCCTCCAAGTCATGTCGTAACTTGATTAATACAATGGGACGGCAGTAAAGTCAGGGTTTTGTGAAGAAATCTGCATTAAAATTACGTCAAATATTCATGTTTGTAACTAATCACGCTAGATGACACTCGCGTTTGTGTCCAATACCTTTTCCATAGGCATTGACTATCTTACTTCTATTTAAACAATGGTAAAACTGCACTGAAATGAAATTATAAAATTATAATTTCATATCAGTGTAAAACTGTAAAAGTGAGAGGTGTAGTCAATGATAGAATACAATTTACAATTTCAGACGTGGCTAGAATCCTGAACGCGGGAAATTTCAAGGCGTTGTATTTTATTATGTTTATCCGGTCAATCACAGGGTTAAATTATAGCACAATGTTTCAATTTCATAGCGATGGTTCATCGGCTAGGATTGCAAGAGTTCCGAACGGCGTCATTGGGCAACACATATTCGGGATTTTTATCTTTTTTACCGATCCGTCATACGGTGATCTAGCCATTTTCAAAATGTTTTGCCTATAGCATAATTTCTCTATCCTTTTCACTACTCCGGCAGCAATGGTCTCTCTCTCAGACCCAGTACATAATCACGTCCCTTTGGAAATTGCCGATGTTCGGTATGCAACTGGTAATCAAAATCAGATGTATGTTACTGGGTCATTGTGTCAAGTTCACCGACTTCGGTCATCGACCTGCTCTTGGACCTGCCACTTTGCCAGGCGCGTACTGGGACAGTTTTGTTAATGGAAAGTGTGAATTTTCCCCATAAAGACCCCAGCTATATTATCTTTACAAAATTCGTTATTTCATTAATTCGTGCATGAGTTGTCCAAACGACAAAAAAGGTAAATGGGATAGAGAATCGATGAATATAAAATAAATTTTTAGCACGTGAATTTAATGGTAGGTAGGTACCTAACCTATAAAGGAGACATAATAATATATGATAGAAGATAGTTACAACTGTTTGCAAGTGTCCAAAAATCTTTTTTTGAATAAAATAATATACCTAATGCTTTTTATATAAAGCAAAATACTCATCCGAGGCACATAAACGTATTACTTTTTATCAGTTAGATAGATAGATAGATAGATAGTTTATTTGACTATATTATATACAATCGCATATTTATAGCAGGTCATTTCTGGATTTTTAAAAATATTAACATACAAAACAAAAACAACAAAGTAGAGGCATCGTCCATAGATATACTAATTCTATGGACGATGGTAGAGGTCCAACAACTTGAATAAGTGAATAAATAATACATGTAAAATAAATCAAACATGTAAATAAATGAAACATGTAAATAAATAACACATATAAATGAATAAAACATATAAATAGATAAAAGTTGATTCAAATTTCGGTGGGTATGTTCCCGAACACAGAACACGGTTGTGGAGTTTTTTCAAAGTATTCATTGACAGAGTAGAAACTACTATTTGAGAAAAACGATTTCATTACTTGTTTGAACTTATTCATATTTATTTATTTATTTATTAAATCCATACAAGCTTAAGCTTAGTTACATGGATTCCTTAGCTGAAAAAACATATTTCTACTACCATGTTACTAAAAAAAATCAATAATAATAACCAGAACAATAATACTGATTTTCAGAACTGTAGAGGTAGGGGTAGAGGTCAAGATTCTGAATTATGACATCAAGATGTGATTTATAATTTTCTTATAAAATGTTGACTGAGGCATTGTCCATTCGATATCAATGAATTGGTTGAATTGATTCGCCAATTTCAACAAAGCTGTAAGAGGTGTTCTAGGTGTAGAGACTGCGGCAGAAATATTAAATAGGAGCGAGTTTCGAGTTCGGCGTGAGGGTACATGAAACGGGAGTAGTTCCAAAATTTGTATTGAATCTACTTTGTTATTAATTAATTTATGTAAAAACATAATAGCTGTTAGAATTCTTCTTTGATCCAGCGCTAAGATTTTGAATTCCATTCTCAAATGAGTTGAACGTATAGCGGTATAATCAGGCCATTTCTTATATTTTTTAAAATACAAATAACGAAGAAATTTGTTTTGAATTTTTTCCAAACTTTCTAAAGTTGTAACAAATTCTGCAAACCAAACTATTGATGCAAACTCTAATTTAGGTCTAACCAACGTATAATATAAAAGTTTGACTGTATTTACTTCATTGAAAGATCGTGATTGCCTCATCAAGTATCCTAACATACGATTGGCAGATCTTACTACATTTGTAATATGACTTTTGAAAGAAAAATTATCATTGTATGTAACTCCTAAATCTTTTATCTCAGTTTTTCTTATAAGAGTTACTTCATTCATCATATAATCAAAAATAACTTTATCTTTTGACCGAGTTATTGTTAAAACAGCGCATTTTTTTATATTGAAAAACAATTTGTTATCATGACTCCACTTTATAATGATATCAGTGTCTTTTTGAAGTAATACACAGTCCCTTACTGTTTGAATGTTTTTAAATATTTTCAAGTCATCCGCAAAGAGTAAGCATTGCGAGTAATTCAATACCGCTGGAAGATCATTAATAAATAATACGAATAGAAGAGGTCCTAAGTTCGATCCCTGGGGTACACCTGAATTTGCATGAAATTTCCCTGATGTATTTCCGTTGTGCCTGACAATGAAGTATCTATTTTGTAAATAATTTTTAATTAAGTATAAGAAATTTTCTGATAGTCCAAACCTACTGATTTTTTCTAGAAGAATATCGTGATGTACTTGGTCAAACGCTTTACGAAAATCTATAAAAATGTAATGTTTGAAATACATTGTTGCTAAAAATCATTAAATTTGTATTAATTGACCTCTGTGCCATGAATCCGTGTTGCTCAGGCGCTATACACTTACTTATAGAAGTGTATAATTTGGTATAAATAATTTGCTCGAACAACTTGGACGGAGCGCACATAATTGATACCCCTCTATAATTTTCCATTTCTACTACACTACCAGCCTTATGAATCGGCGTAGTAATGGAAGTTTTCCAAAATTCTGGGAAAATATTCGTGTTAATTATCAGATTATAAATATGTAATAATGGTTTCATAAGCCATTCATGGCATCCTTTTAAAATGTATGGAGGTATACCGTCTATTCCTGCAGACTTTTTCGGTTTCAATTTTTTGATCGCATCGGTATAATCAGTTTCACTAATTAATTTTATCTGAAAATTATCATTATTCACATTCACATTGTCATTGATAAAATTCATATTATAGACTGCCTCTTCTTGAGAATATACCGATGAGAAAAACTTCGCAAATGACTCAGCTGTTTTTTCATTTTCCACAGGTGTTCCAGCCAAGGTAAATTTACTTAAATTTGTATTATTGTCTCTTTTATTATTAACAAAGTTCCATTATCAATTTGCCTTTGCAAGAAGTCAAATAAAGACTCGTAAATGTGATTTGGACTACTAGGAGGAATATAAAGGACCACTAAGGTATACTTTTTCCCACCTACCTTATATTGGATCATTATGGCTTCAAAAAGCGTAGAGTGTTTAACGAAATTGAGTATTCTATATTTTTTCTTAATCGCTATCATTACACCACCCCCTGTAGTTTTTCCCGTCATTGTCAAGTTTCTATCGGCTCTCAGTAAATTATAATAATTTACATTGACAATCTCTCCATCCTTTACACCATCTTGCAGCCATGTTTCTGTAGCTATAATGATATCAAAATCACTTTCTAGTGATCTCCTATAAAATTCAATTAATTTAGTATTTAGACCTCTACAGTTCTGATAGTATAGTTCAATATTATATGTCATATAGTAAACATAATACAGCGAGCTAACTTCAACAAAAATATTTTCCTATATTAAGGGTATTCGTTAAATTTGTATTCGATTTAGTCCATATTATTTTGAGAGAAATTAAAAAACATATATACGAATAATAAACAAATAAGATAAATTTAACAACTTATTCAATTCAGATGACACATTTTTATTTTATTGAATAATTAAATCCTTGTACAAACCAGCCTTAATATTAAGAGCATAAAAAGTGAGGTGATGCTTCGTCCGTATTTTGTTGGCTATCACAAAAAAGGTCTAGTTTTTTTTGTCAATCTTGATTGTGGCAAGATTCTTCAGCAACTGTCTTCACCTCGTTGCCAGTTTTCGCATAAATTCTTCCATTTTGGGACCAAACATTCGGACCATATGTAGCAGTTTAATATGTCGCGGAAGAACATTATAGAGGCCGAAGTCTAGAGAATTATTTTTAGAAACTGAAAGCCTATGCCTAGGAATCCTGATGTTGTCAGCTTTCCTAGTGTTGTAGTGATGAATACGGTTCAGTTTCTATATTCTTCAACTATATCTCATAATATACTTCAGTTTCCAATATCTTATCCACAGTATTCCAATAATTTCATTTTTATACTCTCAAAATAAATAAGTAGATCTTTTTTCTTACTTCTACTGCAATTTCAGATGCACATCCAAAAGCTCCTTCTCGATAATTTTTTTGGAGATTGCCGCTAATAAAAAGAACTATGAGCTGTGCAGTGCTGCTCCTGAGGTGGCAGGTGGCGTATGGATTCAGTAACAAGGCCTACCCAAAACACGTGGCTGATGATAATAGCAGTCGATGCCAAAACACCAAGGAAAAAAATAGCTATTGATGTAACGGGATTATTATGCGATTTATAATAATCGAGGGCGTTGCCAGGCGACGAGGCGCTTGCTTCGCTCCGAGTCGTCAGGCGACTTGGAGTGAAGCAAGTGCCTGATGAAACTTTCGAGATTTATTCAAATTATGCATAATAATCTAGTTAAATTCAAAGCTTTATCGTATCATTGACAACGATGATGTGAAAACAAAATCAACAACTTTGGTTATTGCCATTTAAGCTTGATAGGTATCTAGGGTATTATTAAGTAACATACGTATTATATTTTGTAACTAATGTTTTACGTGTTGTTGTGATGTTTTGATGTTAATTATTTTTAATAAAGATGTAATTTAAAGGAAGCTTAATTTTCAATAATACGATAAAAAATATAGTACCTGCTTTCTTATAAAAAAAAACAAGTGACGTGTGTAGGTATAATTCTTTTACTACGATTTCCCTCTTGATCTAAATACAAACAACACTTTATTCGTATCGGTGGATTAGGTATTATCAATTCCTACTTAGTTTAAATACTTTGAATGGCGTCCATTTTCCATTTCTAGTGCCTTCTTGACTTCGTTTAATTGGACGGGTTCGAATCATTTCAGATTTCCATTGCTTTTGTATTATGAATTCAATTAGCAACTGGTTAGATTCAGAATAAAATACCTACCCAATTTTAAAATAATGAAAATACCTAAATAGGCATTGATGTGTTTCAATTGAAATTCTAATAAGTTGATGACGGTAGTTACAACATTGTATCATAAATATATTTACCTGATTATTTGAGACAAAGTAAATATGTATTATCTTGTCAATTTCAAATCTATAATTTCTTGCCAAACCTCACCCTTTGAAATAAACCAAAAATTCTTTAATAAAACACTCCTTTGTTTATCGATAATTCTTTATTTATGAACTACTCGTTCTAATACCAACCAATATTTGGAAAATACACTCCTGCTTCACAATCGTATTCTCGCAGTCCTGGTGAACTCAACACTTGTTAAATTTGGTATGGAAATAACCTTGACGAGTATGCGGCATCCAGGACCGGTCCTATATGTATTTGGCAACACTAGTCGAGAAACATTTCGGCACCTCCTTTCACCCCTCATAATTATTTCAATATCTCGTGTCATAGTAGAGTTAGTCACAAAGCCAATAGGGGTTTTTCAGGTCAGATACTTTTTATTGCTCTGACATTTATAATAATATTGTACACTCGTATAGAGTGTACCCAAAGCATAGCCAGTACGGGACAGGACGGCTATATTTGGCATTGCGCTCCGGAACGACTTACTGATTTTAGGTGTCGTATTCACCTTTCAGCTGTAGGATAACCCGGAAAATATAAAGCATTACTTGAGTTTCAATAAAAACACCGATACACAGGAAAAGTGTAAGGTTAGGTATTACCACATTGGAACAATGATTTTTACCGGAAATTTGACAATAAGGCTTAAAACGAAAACAAATTCTTTCAGACGGTCTTTCGGATCAATCTTCGGATCAAGCTTATTTACTTTCGAAAGAGATGATAGTAATACCTTTGTCTTTCCTGGAATATTGTACCAAAGTAGACACAACGTTTTTGGAGTTATAATTTCGGAAAACTCTTTCACAGACATTGGCAAAGTGAGTAGAATTCTAGGAGCAACAAATAAGTATAGGAATATTTGTATTCCAGATTAGAATGGCATTACATATACCACTTAACAGTTTTTGAGGGGTTAGGTTATCATCCACACGTGACGACCAATGCCACTGAGTTCAGAATACAGTACGAAATCGTCAATATCACATCGACCCTGGGGTGGGATTACGTGAGCCATAGAATTCTATAGTCGACAATTATGTCTCTGTCTCTCCCGTGAATTCAACTATAATGACACCTCACTTATTCGATGAAAAGTATAATTATATGGCTCACGGAAACCCACCCCTGACCTCCCATTCTTATTGGTAAGTGTTTAACCGTTCCTGAGTGCTAGAATAACAGTTTAATCTCTGCAGAGTTTCTGTTTTTGGGGTCTTGATGTATGTTGTACAAAATCCAAATACACAAGAGAATTCTTTCAACTGAGAAAATCTCTTCATTGCAGCATTATTAGCTGTGTCCATAAGCTGGAGCTAGAAATGAAATTTTAAAAATGTCCAAGAGGTCAGCTACAAACTCGTCTCTTGCCTCATGGCCAAACATTCACTTCTTTCTTCGAACGCAGACCTCTTTCTCAAAAACTGTTTCCAATCCATCTTTTGTTGGCAGGCTATCTGGAAAGCTTGAAGTAGGTGGCGCTGGTTAGGCTGGAGTCTTTTAATTGTCATTTGTCAATGTGAGCTTATTTAAATATTCAAAAATGTTGATGTTTCTCATTGTCACAGTGTCACATACATGTGTGTTGATGTGCACAATATCTATTGAAGGCACAGTCCATGGTCCATGTCATCTGGAAACTAATACTGAATGAATCATTATGTGGCCATAATATCTGCAATCACATTTTTCAACTATTTAGCTAGTTTCAAAATTACCGTTTTTGTCATACACATAAGATGCCGATCTGGAATCAAACAAGTCAAATTATTCATTATTCCAATCTGAGAACCTTCCTGTTAAAGGCTCGTTCACACCCTTGCAAATATTTGTAATTTTTTTGCGATTCGAAACATACGGGGAAAAAATAGCGGGGACAGATGAATCAGTAATGCATTACCTAATAAATAACCCCAAATACTGAGAAATGACATGTATAGTTCATCATTCACCGCATGAATCAAATCACAAAAAATGCGAAGGTCTGCAAGGGTATGAACGAGCCTTAAGGCGTCTTTTTTCCCAATAATTTTCGCATTCCTATTTCTCAACTGATTTTTCAACTGCTTCACAGCCCAACCACCATATTTATCACTCATTTTACTGAAAAAAACTTCCAAAACCAACGAAAATAAATCAAAATACTAGTAAACACAATAATTGTCATATGAATAACACTGGCTGTCAAAAACGAAAGGACTCCAACTACTTCAGCGCCGCTATGCGGAAGCAATTTCGTACATCCCTGCCTTTTTGAGTTACAAATCGAGTCTGGCACTTCTTTTGCAGTACCTATTCGCGAAAACGCGCAAAGGGTGCGACACCTACAGTCAAAAATATTCACTTCCAGGATGGGGAAAACAAACCAAGTCGCCATTAGAGGACGTGTGATTTGAGTAGTGAATAATTAACGTTTCTTTGGTTTTTAAACAGCTTGCCACAGCCGTCTTAATTCTCCTAAGACGGCTGTGAGCTTGCTGAAGTTCAATGTATAAAAAAGATTTGAATAAAGAGAAGCAACTGCAAGAGGTATTGCTCGATGCCCCAGTGTAAACACTTATAAATATACAAATGTGTCAATACACATCTATCCCAAAAGATCCAAAATTGTGCAAGATGTGGCAGAACATTTTGAAACTCAGAAAACCTATTTCCAAATACATATCTAAGTGTAGCAGGCATTTCGTAGAAACATATTATTAAGGTAATTTTAGAATATCTCATACTGTATCTTGGTAATTTCATTCCGGAAATAACGTCTTGATGTTCTGTATTGGTATAATGTTAATGCTCTTTTATATTTAAATTGACTTCATGAGGCCTCGATGTTAAGGCAGAAGTTTGTAGAACCAGCCCAAATATCTCAAGTTTCTCCACATGTTTGACTTAACACAAAATCATATGTCTCGCTTTCAATGCCTTTTCTCCTTCCACATGTCCACCAAACTGATCTTAACGAGTACCATCCTTCACAATTCACCTTTATCGCTCAAAATTCAAAATAGAAATGATTTATTTATAATTGAATCAAATGGGGGTTCACATTGTTTTCCCCATTCCATTGACAAGTTTGACAGATACTGCAGCGCCAACTATCGGAAAAATTTCCCCGAATCTTACTAGTCAAATTTAATTGCATTGTGCCACATAGCAAGAGCGACAAAAAACTTGAACTCTGAGATGTTTTAAGTAGCCTAAATACCTCTGTTTTAGTTTTAATGCTACTAAAGAACAGAGCTAGACTCGAACCAAGGAACAAAACCCTCATATACCAAGAGTGCGGAGCGCGCTAGTCTGCCACTGTCTATGAAGAATGGCGGCCATAACATGTCCAACTACGTCACAAATGTTCTTTCATCTCTGTCTATTGATGTCACCATTGTCTAATGGGGATTATACTAGACTCAACTAACACTCTCGTACTCTGCCATTGTCATTACCTTCTTGAGTATTCTCAACTGATATCTATTGACATATTCAAATACTGATAGTCCGTCAGCCCGCTGCCAGAATGTGTAATGATTTTATAACGTATTTACTTCAATATTATCTAGTTCCAAGGGATAGTGCTAATTTTGCTTGTTCATTGATCATTTTATTTATAACTACCAAAACCCTGAAGGGCATACGTTATAAAATCATTACACATTTTGGAAGCGGGCTATGAAGAACTTTCTCAATTCCATGAAGTGTTTTTTAATCAAAACACGATGTTGTTGTGCATGAGGTCACAAGCATATCAAAGAGGGGGGCGCACGTTTATGTTTTGGACATTGTGCAAAGAAACCATCATACGGTAGCTTGCTTTTACATCGCTTGCTGTAATGAGTTTTCACTTAAATAATGTTTCATTAATTAATGAGAACATTATACAAAAAACTCCGCCGTACCTACCTCCCCTAAATTTTTGTCGCTCTTGGCAGCTGCACAGTAGTTCGCCTACATCTATGAGCCGGCCCTGGCGGCATCGTCAGTTTTCTATCTGTTCGTATCTAACCTACCTCAACGTATGCAACACATTTAACAACTGTTTACAGCTGGTTGTCAATATTGCACCGAATAAAGTTGAAATAATTATCCATCACTCCGTTTTATTTGTCAATGTTACAATATCATCTGGCCAACATTTTCCAACTTGAGTACAACTTCTCACAAATCAAGCAATATGTTTTACAGGAGTGATCACATGAAAACCAAACATTGGATTCATCTAACGAGTTTAAATTCTATTATCTCTTAGATTACGAGATACACTGCTATCCACCAAAAGCAATGAAGAAAAAAGATAAAATATGCAAAATAACGTTTCCTTCAACTATTATATCAAGTGTTTTTCGACGACTCTTATATCAACAGAGAAAAATTGGAGGATTCATTCATTTGACTATCGAAGATAATTTCGAAAAACCTCTCCCCATCATTACAACAAAGATATAAGGCATATCTGACAGGTAATTACTACTTTCCTGGCTACTACCTTGATGGAAATTGAATTACATCTATCATATACGTGTGATATGTGCATCATGCTCATGGAGACCATATTGCAAGAGATTTCTGTAAAACAGCCCTCGATTAATATGGTCGAACTGATCACCTGGCCTTTTATCAGTGACAGGATAGGCCATACAGCATTGAAACGATGTTTTAACTATATCGATCTTGAGTTCAGTATTTGATCCATTCATATACAGTAAGAGGTCACTGGTTTGACTCGTGAACAAACCAAGGAGCACTCCTCTACAAGAACTTCAAAACTAGTCTGCCAGCTGGTCGCCCTCAGTGGATCAAGCTACAGATCTGTTTGACTCCTAGAAGCACTTTTAATAGGGCCCTCCTTGAAAAACAATGAATAGGTATCTGACAGATGTATTTCACTGTCCTCCGTGGTATCAGCCAGGAATGTAGTTGTCTCTAGTTAGATATTTGCCCCATATTCTACTCCGTAAGAATGACGGAGAAAAGGGTATTTAAACTTTGTCAAAATTAACTATTCACTTGGCCTTGTAACTCTACATCAGATTCCTCGACTATGTTGAAACAAGCCTCTCTGTATATACTGATAGTCATTACCAAAATTGTTAATGAACAAAAAAAATTGAAATAATTCCTTTATTGTTCCAGATGTTTACATCAAACTCGGGCATAATAAATATTGTTTTTATTTTTATTCCAGCCTGAATTAAATAATGGAACATTTAAGTTGTATTATGGTAGCTTGAAAGTTTCTCTTCCTGAATTTTTACATAACATATTTCATGACTAGTATCCTGGCCATTCTTTCTCTGTTTGACAGCAGAACTGAAATAATATTATTAATTTCAATGATAGAACTAACATTATGAATTTCACATATTATGGGTCTACAAAACTTCCACAATTGTTTCACCATAAAATGGCTTTCTATGTAGAAGTACCCTACTTAAAGTACTTCCACTTGAAGAAGCCATTGTATGTTAAACAGCTGTCGTGATTTGGTAAACCCATATGGTGAAAATCCATGCATATTTAGTGTTATAATAAAACTTCAACACTAATGACTTTCACACATTATGGGTTTACAAAATCATGACAATTGTTTCACCATACGATGGCTTCCTTGAGTCGAAGTACGCTACTTGAAGAAGCCAATGTATGGTGAAACATTGTCGTGATTTTGTAAACCCATTGGTAGCAGATACTTGATGAAAATCCATGCATAAGTTTCTAACAGAACATGGGTTTACATTTACCGTACAATGGCTTCTTCAAGTACTAGTACAGGGGTACCCTACTCTATTTGAAGTACTTCCATAATCTGTGAAAGGCATTGATGTTGAAGTTTTATTATTAAACTTGATATAGATTTTCTTCAAGTATCGGATACATCGATTCAAAATTATTTTTGATTAGTTTAATAGTATATTTGAAATTTATCAACAATAGTTCAGTTAATTTATGTTATATTTTGTTTCAAGGAATCAACAAATGAAACAATATTTTATATCCCTTAACAATGGTTGAGTGAATTTATGTTGGATTTTGTTGCAGGAAATCAAGAAATGAAACAATTTCTTCAGTGAACCACCCCCATTTTTATGATCAATTATTTATTCCTGGTTTTTGAATACATTCCAAAACTCAGAAACCACCATACAAGAATTTTGTTTTTACTGCATTCAGAATAATGAACTTAGGTTTACTTTACAACTTTGTCATTTATAGATGACACTGGAATAAACAATTTTATATTAAAAAATAACTTGATATAAGAGTGGGGTAAAATTTTTTTCAAACACTATTTGATCATATTCAAAATTGTTTCTGTAGTTGGTAATTTTCATGACTCCCTGGTACCTTGAGCAGTCTATCACTAATTTCTAACGAAAATTGTTCTTTTCTTGTGATGTTTCTCAAAAGAACAATTCAATAACACCTGTCTCTGATGTTCAAGCCTACCTTTTCCAAAATATCAATTTTCATATTTTTCTTTCTTCTTTTTAATTGACATATCAATTTATAGATTGGTGAAAGAAATATTTTGTCGGCTCATGATTTTGAATTATTTTGTTGAATGCTGAAACAAAAGGAACAAAATATATTTATAGAAGGATCGCAGAACGCCCTCGTAAGTATGAAGTGAAGTGAAACTCCTGCTGTAACCTTCGTAAAAAAGTTTTTCAGAATATCTATAAAATATAAAAAAGCAATATGATTATATTTACATTAGGAAAGGAGGAAAAAAAGATCAGAGAATTTTGACAAAAATAATACTTTCGATGCTCGACTGTTTTTTAATTATGTCTCTAGTGTTTCTATGACAGTTATGAACATTATTTAATGACAATCCTGATGAATAGCACCATAAAAAATTTTTTCCTAAACTTGAGACATCACATAAACAAAAGTTGCAGAACAACAGAAGTAAACTCAAAAGGCTTCTTTTGTCAAGTTTGTTATTTTGTTTATGAATAATTTCAGTACCATGAAAAGTATAAAACCTATGAATGATACGGATATAACAGATTAGGGTACTTTATTGGCCTGAACCAATGGTCTCGGCCACAAACATATCGTTGTCTATCATATTAACCGTATCAGCCACATACTGCTGTATATTATTTCATGTCTTCAGTTAATGGAAATGCCTATAATAATAGCTGATCAATCACTTCCCTTTCATTGAAATATGTCATTAATAATTTATCACCTACCATTTTCTCCCATCCAACCTAAAAAGGTTGTGGGTCCAACTCAATGATTTCTGCTGATTGAACTTATATCTCTAAGTCATTTCCGGAAAATATCCATTATTTGGCAGGTGATCTCCTTGGGTTCATATATTTGTTCAATGAAGTAATAAGAACTCGAACAGAATCCACTTGGCTCTATACTTTTGACGATTCTCTACCACACGAAACTTCACAGAGTGACTGTTCCATAGATTTTCTTTCTGCTTTATAGGAATATTACTAATAATTTGCCACATACCACGTCGACAATGACAAAACATCCATTAGATGAATGTTTAAAAAATGTACATGTTACATAGTTTCTAACCAAGTTTTATTTGTATTTTGGATTGGATCTGTCGAAGAAAACATACACACTTTGTCGGTGAACGATTTCTAAAATAAAATAATACTGATCAAAAATCCATTACTCAATATTCATCAATTTATATTCATAACCTTCCATTAGTTCCAAGTTTCATGACAGTATGACATACACAGACAATGAAATGTCGATAAGTTGATATCACAAAAATCTACTTTCGAATAATGCATACTACCACCCTCTATGTATAAGGTACCGTATTATTTTCGGTTCAGCCAAGCGTCAAACCGCATTCGCTTGTAAAGCCTAGTCTGGAATCGTGCTCAGACGTCACAAAAACAGTCATCCCCTCCACAAAAATTTGTTTACATATCATGCAAAAATTTCACATGTTTACGTATCCCGCGATTCATACCTCATGTTAACCTAAAGGAATGGCCGTGTGTACCTATAATGCGGTGCTGTGACCTATCTTGCATTTGAACGCGCCTGGTGTTTACTTATCTTGGAAAAAACATATATATATATATATATATATATATATATATATATATACAGGGTGTCAATTTGAAAACTTCCCACCTTTAATATCTTCCTTCCAGTAAACAATATGAGTAATCGAAAAAACAGGTCAATTTTATTGTCAAGGGGGACACTTTCAAGGACTATTTGTAGCCCTCGTGGTTCAACCCCCTAGGAGGGGTAGATGTTACCCTTCGAATTTTAAATGGGAAGGGGGGTCAAGTGGCACATCATTTTGATGGGCGTTCAATTCTTGTTCCAATGGTACCCTGACTTATTATTTTTTGATGAGCATTTTCCGAAAAATTGCGTTCTAAACTAACAGAAGTAATTATTAGAACGCCTATACTGAGATGCATGGTTTGGCCAGAACTGGTTAGAATATTAGGTGGTACCGTTCCAACCCTTTATTAGGGGTAACACTAGCCATTAGCTCCAAACACTTTACATAAAAAAGTAGTCTAATAGTAAAACGTAGATGGTAGTAAAGTTGTGTTTATTAAATGCTGAATTTTTAAGTGTCATCGCAGAAATTGTACAGATAGCCTTCCTTTTTTGCTACTTCTGCTGTAAAAAGTTTCTGTTTTCTGGCAAAAAATTGGTTAGCAAATTTGAACTATGTGGTAGTATTGTGAATACCGTTGTACCTGTTGGGCTGTTTAGGAATTACTTTAATAAGTGTATAAAAGTGTAAAAATGGTTTTCTTCAAGACAGAATTGAAATGATTGTAATTTATGGAGAAGTTGGAAAGTGCACACGAAGGGCGGCATGTCTTTTTAACGAAAGACATCCAAATTGTAATGTAAGTCACCGGTATGTGCTTGATTTGGTGAATAAGTTTTACGAAACTGGTTCAGTGACAAATAAAAAAAGAAATAACCCCAGAGTACTAAATGAAGCAGCTCAAATTGAAGTTTTGGGAACATTTGCTGCAGAGCCCACGAGCTCCTTACGATCAGTATCAGAACAGACGGGAATGTCACGCGAGACTATAAGAAAAGCATTGAAAATGCATAAATTTCATCCATATAAAATGCAGATTCTTCAAGAGCTCCACGAGGATGATTATGATAGAAGAATAGAGTTTTGTGAAATCATGTCTCATCGAGTCAATACCATCCCTAATCTTCTGTTAAACATCTGTTTCAGCGATGAGTGTTCATTTTTTCTGAATGGCAATGTTAATAGACAAAATTGTCGCTATTGGAGTGACGAAAACCCACATATTTTTCGGAAAGGGCATACACAACACCCACAAAAAGTTAATGTTTGGGCTGGTATTCTTGGAAATGCCATTCTTGGTCCATTATTTCTGGAAGAAAACTTGACTGGCAATCTGTACCTTGATATGCTTGAAGAGACTATCGATCCTCTTATAACTCACGAGCTAGAAACTCAAATTGATGCAGAAGGTAATGAACTTTTGCAGGAGGATCTGTTACATTTCCAGCAGGACGGTGCTCCACCTCATTATTTTCTTCCCGTCCGACAGTGGTTAAACGAGAGATTTCCGGGTAGATGGATTGGCAGAAGGGGAGCAGTTGAATGGCCTACGAGATCACCGGATTTAACACCCTTAGATTTCTTTCTTTGGGGGCATCTTTAATCCGTTGTTTATAAAACACAACCTTCTGATATTGACGAACTTAAAAGACGAATTACAGCAGCATGCCGGTCAATTCCTAGTGAAGTTTTCCGTAATGTTAGAGGGGAGTTCGAAAACAGACTGTATTACTGTTTAGAGCAAAATGGACAACATTTCGAACAGCTAATAAGATAAGCGTAAGTAGATTTTATGTTGGAAATGTCTTTCTCGCAAATTAAATTTTATTGTGTAGAAGGAAAATAACCACCAAATAAAAAATCCCATGCGTAATAAATTTATTCCTGTCATTCAAGGGTTGGAGCGGTGCCACCTACTCTTCTAACCATTTTTATTAAAGGGAGTCAATACAATAATGCATCTCAGTATAGGCGTTCTAATAATTACTTCTGTTAGTTTAGAACGCAATTTTTCGGAAAATGCTCATCACAAAATAATAAGTCAGGGTACCATTGGAACAAGAATTGAACGCCCATCAAAATGATGTGCCACTTGACCCCCCTTCCCATTTAAAATTCTAAGGGTAACATCTACCCCTCCTAGGGGGTTGAACCACGAGGGCTACAAATAGTCCGTGAAAGTGTCCCCCTTGACAATAAAATTGACCTGTTTTTTCGATTACTCATATTGTTTACTGGAAGGAAGATATTAAGGGTGGGAAGTTTTCAAATTGACACCCTGTATATATATATATATATAGTAGGAAGTTTTCGTGACTGATTATAATATGAATTATTAAATTCGTGAGGTTGCAGTCAATTGGTGAGCTAATTAGAAATACTCTTTGAGATTTGTCGAGCTCTCGACAATGTTTATTGTCTTCTTCAGGACGACTACAAAATGTATGGTTTACAGTTGGTATAAATTTGACTGAGATTATTTACATCTGTTTTTTTGTTAATCGATTCTTCATTTTCATTGATGTGTATCATTTCCAGAAATATCCTTTTTGTTTGATTACTTTCAATATCTAAAATAATTGTATCATTATAATTCATTTTATGGTCATTTTGATTTACATGTTCCGATAAGGCACATGAGTTCTTATTACATTTACAGTCACTTTTATGTGAAATAATGCGACTGTTAAGATTTCTCGATGTTTGACCAACATAAGATTTCGAACAATCCATACAAGGTATTTTATAAATGACATCGTTTATTTTAGATAGGAATTTTAACTTTTGTATGTAATTTTGAAATTGTTTTAACATTTTTCTTTGCAATTATAATATTTTCGTATTTTACTACATTTGTCAATTTTGGTGTAAGTTCCTGGATATATGGTAATGATTCAAACACATCATAATTCCACTTCAGATGAAAGAATCCCTGTTTTCCGGTCATTACCATATATCCAGGAACTTACACCAAAATTGACAAATGTAGTAAAATACGAAAATATTATAATTGCAAAGAAAAATGTTAAAACAATTTCAAAATTACATACAAAAGTTAAAAATCCCATCGAAAATAAACAAAAATCCAATGTCATTTAAAAAATACCTTGTATGGATTGTTCCAAATCTTATGTTGGTCAAACATCGAGAAATCTTAACAGTCGCATTATTTCACATAAAAGTGACTGTAAATGTAATAAGAACTCATGTGCCTTATCGGAACATGTAAATCAAAATGACCATGAAATGAATTATAATGATACAATTATTTTAGATATTGAAAGTAATCAAACAAAAAGGATATTTCTGGAAATGATACACATCAATGAAAATGAAGAATCGATCAACAAAAAAACAGATGTAAATAATCTCAGTCAAATTTATACCTACCTCCTCAAATTGAATAAATAATCTATTTCACCCTGTATCAGAATTTTCCTTCTTGATTAGTTATCAAATTTAAATTGTCATCATCATTGTCATCATCTAATGTCATGTTTTCTGTCCGTTTGGTCCCAATTTCATTTTAATTCTCACGTAAGTAAGTAGCTATCTATATTTATATTTATACCAACTGTAAACCATACATTTTGTAGTCGTCCTGAGGAAGACAATATATATGTTTTTATCGAAACTGAACCATATGGAAATTCATACCAACTTGAACCACCCCTTTTGGATAAAAAAATCAAATAAAAAATGGAATATATCTGTTTCTGGGTCCTTGAAATGACCTTATTCCAAAAATATATTTCTGAAAAGTGCTCCCGTAAAAAAATCAGTGAACTAAATATAATCATAATTGAGAGTACAATCCTAAGCCATCTACACCATTCTAACAAATTTGAACCAAAATATACATTTTCATGTAAATGAGCGGTAAATTCTGAGCAAGAGCAGCGATGCCAATGTATATCACTTAGGCCAACCCCATTCAGGTGGTAGGTGCATTTTGAGCATTTCCATCAGTCCTGAGAGTTTCATCATTTTACCTCTATTGTTACGGAAGATACGGGGGTGTTTCCAAGAGAAGTGAGACACTATATATATATATATATATATATATATATATATGAGGATGGATTTAGCGAGGGGCAATATATGAAAATATAAGTAAAAAAGTTATTGGGTATAACCCTCAAAATGTTGTGCAACCGTAGACACGTGTTTCGAGCTTAAGCTCTCATCAGTACGGTAAAATCAAGTGCGAATATGTACAACACTTGGATGTAAAACTAGAAACAAAGGAAGTCAACAATAGGAAGCCAACCACACATTTGTGGCTTCGGTTAGAAGACCTTGTGCTTACAAGGCAACAACTAACGTCGACACGGAGGCAGCTATAGCTACCAGCGTGACAATCCTACCCAGGAAAATACAAATAAGGATGGATTTAGCGAGGGGCAATATATAAAAATATATGTAGAAAAGTTATTGTGTATATCTTAAGCTCTCATCAGTACGGTAAAATAAAGTGCGAAGATGTACAACACTTGGATGTAAAAATAGAAACAAAGGAAGTCAACAACAGGAAGCCAACCACACATTTGTGGCTTCGGTTAGAAGACCTTGTGCTAACAAGGCAACAACTAATGTTGCCACGGAGGCAGCTATAGCTACAAGCGTGACAATCCTACCCAGGAAAATACAATAAGGATGGATTTAGCAAATAATATCTATTCATATTTTTAAATATTGCCCCTCGCTAAATCCATCCTTAGTTGTATTTTCCTGGGTAGGATTGTCACGCTGGTAGCTATAGCTGCCTCCGTGGCGACGTTAGTTGTTGCCTTGTAAGCACAAGGTCTTCTAACCGAAGCCACAAATGTGTGGTTGGCTTCCTGTTGTTGACTTCATTTGTTTCTATTTTTACATCCAAGTGTTGTACATCTTCGCACTTGATTTTACCGTACTGATGAGAGCTTAAGCTCGAAACACGTGTCTACGGTTGCAGAACATTTTGAGGGTTATACCCAATAACTTTTCCACTCATATTTTTATATATTTCCCCTCGCTAAATCCATCCTTATTTGTATTTTCCTGGGTAGGATTTTCACGCTGGTAGCTATAGCTGCCTCCGGGGCGACGTTAGTTGTTGCCTTGTAAGCACAAGGTATTCTAGCCGAAGCCACAAATGTGTGGTTGGCTTTCTGTTGTTGACTTCCTTTGTTTCTATTTTTACATCTAAGTGTTGTACATCTTCGCACTTGATTTTACCGTACTGATGAGAGCTTAAGCTCGAAACACGTGTCTACGGTTGCAGAACATTTTGAGGGTTATACCCAATAACTTTTCTACTAAAATCTTTATATATTGCCCCTCGCTAAATCCATCCTTATTTGTATTTTCCTGGCTAGGATTGTCACGCTGGTAGCTATAGCTGCCTCCGTGGTGACGTTAGTTGTTGCCTTGCATGCACAAGGTCTTCTAACCGAAGCCACAAATGTATGCTTGGCTTCCTGTTGTTGACTTCCTTTGTTTCTATTTTTACTTCCAAGTGTTGTACATCTTCGCACTTGATTTTACCGTACTGATGAGAGCTTATGCTCGAAACACGTGTCTACGGTTGCAGAACATTTTGAGGGTTATACCCAATAACTTTTCTACTTATATTTTTATATATTGCCCCTCGCTAAATCCATCCTTATTTTTATATATATATATATATATATATATATATATATATATATATATATATATATATATATATATATATATATATATAAATATATATATATGTATATATATATAACCCTCAAAATGTTCTGCAACCGTAGACACGTGTTTCGAGCTTAAGCTCTCTCCAGTACGGTAAAATCAAGTGCAAAGATGTACAACACTTGGATGTAAAAGTAGAAACAAAGGAAGTCAACAACAGGAAGCCAACCACACATTTGTGGCATCGGTTAGAAGACCTTGTATTCACAAGGCAACAACTAACGTCGCCACGGAGGTAGCTATAGCTACCAGCGTGACAATCCTACCCAGGAAGATACAAAAAAGGATGGATTTAGCGAGGGGCAATATATGAAAATATAAGTAAAAAAGTTATTATATATAACCCTCAAAATGTTGTGCAACCGTAGACACGTGTTTCGAGCTTAAGCTCTCTTCAGTACGGTAAAATCAAGTGCGAAGATGTACAACACTTGGATGTAAAAATATAAACAAAGGAAGTCAACAACAGGAAGCCAACCACACATTTGTGGCATCGGTTAGAAGACCTTGTACTCACAAGGCAACAACTAACGTCGCCACGGAGGTAGTTATAGCTACCAGCGTGACAATCCTACCCAGGAAGATACAAAAAAGGATGGATTTAGTGAGGGGCAATATATGAAAATATAAGTAAAAAAGTTATTGGGTATAACCCTCAAAATGTTGTCTTCAGTGAAACAATTGATATCATCTCTGTCGAGTGGCCTGTTTCTATTAGCAATTGTCCTCATCCTTTCAAGAAAATGTTGAATAGCGGAAATTATGTATGGTTTAATCACAAAATGCATGCCTCCATGCAAGTAATTTGGAAGGAAACCTTGATGATCAAGATGGTGACCACAAATTCTCAAGAAATCTGGGACATAGATATCAGAAGCAACAAAAACATCCACTCTACATTCTAAAGGAAGTCTTCGAATATTTTGACGAGCATTACAAATAATGCACGCACGACTTGATACGCGGGACAATACATTGAGACGAAGGCAATTCGGGTTATTTTCCATAGAAATAATGTCATTCATCACTGTTATTACAATTGAAACATATTTTTGTATCATCCTGAATGTCAGTAGGTGGATTTCCCACAGCTTATCTTCGATTTGCAAAACATCGATAGTATTTCCTCTATTCAAACGCATTGAGAGTCTAGGAATAACACTTCGGTCACAAACATAACAACTCACTCTATTTGCGAAGGACATATTGTTCAGCAAAGTTATAAATACACTGTCAAGAGAATAATTATATTTCACAATGAGATAATGTGGTTTCTAGGATGAAGAGTAGAATGTCTTCACTGAAAGCAAATTCTTTCAAAGAGAATTTATGTAAAGAAACAAACATCCCAATCAGTTTGAAATGGGAGTATATTCATCAATTAGAAATAATTATTATTTTCAGAAGATTATTCTATTCAAGAGTGTGTATATTTTTGATTGAATATATCCTTTTTATCTGTGAGGTGCTGTTGCTGTTGATGAGGATGAAAATGATTGGCTTACCCTACCTCTCCTAAAAATTTGTACAATAATAGTAATTATACGCCATGGTGCAGAAGACACTTTTCTCAGCAGGTGACTTACATTCCACCTTCATCTGCTCACATACTTGCTAAGTTTTCAATCTTATATTTTCTACATTCTCCACAATTAAAACTGGTATGACATTCTTCTTGATGAGAGTTCTTCCTGATGAGAGTTCTTCCTTTCCTGACAGGTGAACAATGTTTTCAGGGTGGAAATGGTTGGAACAAAACTATGAGTACTTTTTCATTTTTTTTCTGTCTAGTTGAAGAGCCTCACACCACAAGTTCGAGACATTCTTATCAGAGGGAAACCTGCGAAAAATATTGTCATATCAAAAACTATCGATAGCCATCAAATATCAATAGGGTATTAGACAGTATCAATAATATAAGTGATGGTTTGTTTGAAAGTGGTTGACAATGTTTCACTTTGAGTAAGGTTATTCTGGACTTTCATTGTCTTAAAAAGAACAAAGAAAAATTCATCTCTGCAATTTTTAATCACGACGTTTCAACTGTTGAAATCTACAGTCGTTATCAAGTGTATAATGCGATAATCTCAAGGATACTTCTTATATATGCTGTGGATAATTTTGTGTCATTAGCCTAGGGGTAATTTGGCGGTATACAGGTGAGCTTGTTAATTACTGTGCCAGGTCCCTCCGGTACAGCATTGTTAATTCTTATCGCAATTTCAATTGATCCATGCCACTAATGTCTGGACGACCCAACATAACATAAAATGGACTGAAGCCGAAGTCATCCATAAAGAAGAGGGCTGGTATAGAAGGAAGTTTAAAGAGAGTGCATATATTATGAACAACAAAGTCTTTAGTCAGGCCAGCATAGAAATCCGTAATGTGTGGAAACCCTTAATTAGTGGCATGGATCAATTGAAATTGCGATAAGAATTAACAATGCTGTACCGGAGGGACCTGGCACAGTAATTAACAAGCTTACCTGTATACCGCCAAATTACCCCTAGGCTAATGACACAAAATTATCCACAGCATATATAAGAAGTATCCTTGAGATTATCGCATTATACACTTGATAACGACTGTAGATTTCAACAGTTGAAACGTCGTGATTAAAAATTGCAGAGAATTGAATTTTTCTTTGTTCTTTTTTAGACAATGAAAGCCCAGAATAACCTTACTCATAAGTGATGGTGTTGCGAATATTATAGAATATATTAAAATAGACGTCAAAAATCATGTTGCTGCCATTTTAAGGGTAAAAAATGCAATATAATGGAAGTTGAAGTTTTATTATTTGGTTACCTGGCTTGGCGCCTTTAAACAGACCCATGATTGGTGTGACGTCACTTGGCAAGGTCTGTTTCGGTGTTAAACGTCAGATAAGCCATGTTCACACCTTTCGTATATTCTGTTCTTTGTCAAACACAAACGATAAAAAGAAATCAGTAATATTGCCGAACACACCATCTACCACATTGTCAACTGTCAATTCGAGTCTTGTAGCTGAATGTCAGTTCCAGTTTGTAGTTTGTATTATTTACATTTATTTTACTCTTAGTAACATTTGAACTTTGTTTTACAATTGAAAATAATTTCATCAAAGCTGATTTGCCAAGAGTGGATATTCTTATGATTAGGAGTTATTTCATATCATATCCAGACTTCCATTCGGACGAGTTCAGGAACGTAAAAACTTCTGTGTAAGTATGAAAGTAATCATTCTAATAAGTTTTGAACTTTCCCAATATTGATATTCATTGTAAATTCAGCATGTAATTCAACTGTTCATCCACTGAAAATGGTCTTATAACATTTTTTGTTGTAGGTCTTCGAGATAATCCTATGGTGATGATGCTATTGGATATGTACAGCTGCGAAGAGAAGCATGTATTGTTAAGTGTAAGATTTGTCCTGAACACAAAGTGAACGCAAAATCATACAATGTTACAATGACTGTTGAAGAAAAAGACAGCAAAGTGATGAGTGTTCAATGTCAAGATTGTGCTGCATCAGAAGAGGGCTGCAAGCATGCAGTTGCATTTCTAATGTGGGTCCATCATCACTTCAATTGAGTGTTATTGGAGAAAGTCCAAACTGGCTAAAGTGGGGAGTTCTCTGAAAATCATGAAAGCCAAAGACCTATGTAGGAAAAAAGCAGTGCCAGTTGTTGACACAACAGAGGATGAGGCGCTGGGGAAGCTCATTTTCAAAGATTTGGTGAAAATGCAGAGGAAAGAAAAATAGATTGTCAGGTTCTCCGACATCAATCAACTCATGAGATTTCTGATGTAAAAATGATGTCCCTTCATAATTTGATGATGAAATATAGAAATGAGTATCGCAACGATAGCATCAAATTTTTGGAGTGTCTAAAAAATATGCCAAATGGGTCAGTGTTACATAAAATCGAAAAGGAGACTAGGGAGTAATATAAAAGTGGTCTTTGGTATGAACTGAGGTATGACAGAATAACAGCTTCAAAAGCGTTTGAAGTGAGTCGATGCAAAACTGCAACTGGCCCATTAGCCGCCACAATTATTGGTGCCAAGATGCCGGACACGCAAGCAATGAAACGTGGAAGGGACCTAGAAGATAGTGTGAGAAAAACTGTTGAGAAAATGTTTAAAAAAAATTGAGATGTGTGGTCTCATTATGCGAAGAAATTCCAATTTTAGCAGCGTCACCAGATGGTAGATGTGAAGAATCTATCATAGAGATAAAATGCCCAGCAAAGTTAGATACTCTCAAAAGCTACCTGAAAAATGTCCAGATTACAAAGAAATGTTTAGCCCAAGTTCAGCTTCAGATATTTGTATCAAAGTTGAAAAAATGCTATTGTTGTGTTGCTGATCCTAAGTCCGATCTAAATAATGAAGAACTAATAGTGTTAATAGAATATGATAATATATATTAATGATATTGTGAATACCTTGGTTTCTTTTTGGAAAAAAACATTTATACGCTATTATATAATAGTACGATAATAAGATAAGACATATTTTCTTGTGACATTATTTATTTCAGTTGCACCATACAAATATCTTGGCATAATAGAATATTTAACAAATATTACATTAATAAAATAAAAAAATGTTTTATGTGATAATTGGCCCCTGTAAATTCACAAGTCCACAAGCTATAGAATTGAGAACTGAATGAGGTTTCAGCATCGAGAATTCTCGAATTCTTCTTATAACACGTTCAATGTGAATCCTAATGCTGGCAATTTCTTTGGTTTGTCGAACATGTGCTTTTGATAATTTGCTTCCAGTAGCAACACTAGGAGGCCTCAGTAGTCGGAATTGTTGTAGGAGTAATTCTTCTACATGCTTGAATCCTCTATCTGCCAAAGTACAAGCACCAGGTGGCAAAGTTTCTGAGAAATTATAATCTTCAACCAAAAGTACATCACTTATTCTTTCCCCATAACCAGGAGAAATATAGTTGATGAGGCCATCAGGAGTACAAGAAATCAAATATTTCAATGTATTTGCTTTTTGTATTCGGACCATGTCAAAGCTTGATGCACAGCTTTTGAAGGCATTTGTATTTCAATTTCAAGGCAGTCAATAATACAACTCACACTGCTATATTTACACCGGAAAGCAATGGGTAGATTCCGTTTAATACTGAAATTGGTCACCTTTGGCATGAAGGATCGTAGAATAGTAGAAAGTCTTGGTATAGTCTTCATAAAAATTTTGCTAGCATACGATGTAGACACACCAAAAAGATCACCAAGTTTTGAAAATGTGGTGTTTAATAGTATTTTTCTCAAACATAGCAATATATGTTTTTCAGAAATATTAGAATATTTCTGTAAAATATTTATAAGAAAATAACACTCTTTAGTGTTATACCAATATAAAACCGTGGTTTTTTTCTTATGAGTCTGAGAGTGTTCTCAAGAGATAGTTGAGCAGTTTCTTGTTCTTCGATTATCGATTCCGTTTGTTTGGCACTACAATCAGACGTCATCTCTGACACTTGATATGAGGATGAGTCTCCACTTGTTGATGGCATCTGTAACAATGACTCACTGTCTGATTCCGTTTCTTTCTCAAATTCAAATTTTAAATGTTTACGAACGCTGCCCTCTATTGACAAGTTTTCTTTGAGCAACTGAACTTTAAATGGAGAGGTCGATATACTTGCAGCTGAAGTAACTTTTATTGGAGATACAGCTGTGCTTTTTAATTTTGTTATGCACTGGGTGCTTTCACTTCTGAACTTTTTCCGAATATGCACTTGAACTGATTTTAAAGTAGAGGGTTCTATCAACTTCTCTTCGGGGAATACTGAACCTAAAATAAAACCATAAGTAGGATTTCAGATGTTAATAATGATCAAGTTATTTCTTTACAGAAATCTTTTGGACCTAACTTGAATGACGAGGGTAATTGTGCAACCTGAAGAAGTACATTATATGAATATTAATAATAATAATATATTTATCAATAAAATAATATAAAATACAAGACAATACCAGTATCAAGTGAATACAGGTAACCCACAAAGGGATGAATCCCTGTGCGTGGGTATAAAATTTTAGTTGCACTTACACATATACATAATAAACAAACATGAGTACACACACCTATATAAATATATACAACATGCACACATATCTTATAATACAACAAATTGAAGAAGAGTTGAACAATACATATAGATATAAGTGAACAGGAACAGCATATATCACATAATAAAAATCAAGTGTTAGTATTATTATTCTTAATGATGAGCTTCTTCTTCAAGTATACTGATAATAATAATAAAATACCCACCTGTATCTTCTGCATCCTGTGTTTTTACTGATGTACTTGTTTGAGCTGTCTGGTAATCTGAAACTTTCACAGATTCTTCCACTTCTGACAATCTCCTTCGCTTCAAAGATGAGGGTGAACATGGGGTTTGCTGTATCCTTGTGGAGCGCCCCTGACTTTCAAATTTTGAAGGGAAACATCCATCCTTCATGCGAATTCTTTTAACTGAACCCATAATCTTTACTGGATATAGTTCTCCATATCACCTGGTATAACGGAAAGTTTCGAGTTATTATAATAACATCTTTTCAACCTTACCTGAACTTTACTACACTACTGCATACATTCATAACTCATGATATGATATAACTCACATTGAAATGATCCTCACAAATATACAGATGGCTTCTGCTAGAGAATTCATTCACATCCCTTCCTGAAATCTCCAGCCATATATTTTGAATTTCTAATTTTGATGGCACTGAAATAAATAGCTTTTCTGGATTTCTCCGTAAACTGTTGAAACATAGCGGTACCATACAACTATGAAATGTTTTATCCATTCTGATTCCAGTGAAACTCAGTCAATAATACAACAATCCAATAATGCAAATTTAATACGGTCAAGTCCTGAACAATAAACAACGTTTATGTTTTGTTTTGATAGACTTCACACTTCAGCCTTCACTGTCATTTGTCATATGTCACTACGTCAGCATTTATGAATAAGCGTTTTAACGCCAAATCACTTTGAAAATCAAAGTCTATTTTTCGGCTTATTAAATATTATTTTCACAAAAAAATAGTTTTCGAGAGCATATTGTGTATATACGTCTACTATGAGACATTTTATCAATTTAAGTCTAATACCCTATTCTATCAATAATTCTGGGCAACACCCATGGTCCATGTGTTGTTAAAAACCTGTGAAATGTTACATCAATGTGTGAGGATTGCAGAAATACACAAACAATGCAAGTTTCTACCATTTTCAGTATTACTTTCTGCACTAAAGCAAAAATTTCGTTAAAGTGACATTTGCTATCTTGAACCAGGGTATGTGCGGTATATTAATCATCATTCTGTTAATCCTCACTTCTTCTCTGTGGAGAGGTTACCATGTGCCACTTATTTCGATTTGAATTTGATTTACAGATTTTAATTTTCCGAGTTGAGGAGGGTGAACACCCAAAAAACGATGTCGAGAAAACCACAAAATCAAACATTTTTTCAATATTTCTATTGTATTTGAATCAAATTGTTGATTTCAGCAATTTTATTTCGAAAAAGTACATTATGTAACAAGTGTTATGAACGTCCTTTAAGTAAGTATTTTTGACGGCGATATAATAGAACACTGATTTGTTTCTACTGCTGACTAAAACCGGTATTATCTATTATCTTGTCCAATCAAAATGGAAGAAATCTTGACTGAGTGATAGAAACATTAACGTCAAACTTTCATGCACAAAGAGTAGTGTTACTATGAGGATTCTGTCATCAAGCGATATCGCTCACCGATGAGCTGAGGTACGTGGACGTACGCGTACGAACATAAGACAAATAATGAGGTTATATAAACAATTTCATCAAAACAATAACAATTTTAACGAATAAATGAGCTAACCTAACCTAAGCGTCGACGTGCACACCGTCCTAAATAGAAAATAATAATAATTTTAACAAAAAAGCCAGCTAACGTAACGCAAGCGCCAACAGCCCAAATAGAAAATACCATATACAAGGTGTTTCAAAGTACATCATTGAAGAAAAAATACAGGGTGTTTCGTAATACATCGTTTAAGAAAAAAAAACAGCTAACGTAACGTAAGCGCCAACGGCCCAAATAGAAAATACCATAAACAAGGTGTTTCAAAGTACATAATTGAAAAAAAAAACACATATAGGGTGTTTCAATGCAAGCGGATAGGAAAAAACATATACAGGGTGTTTAAAAATACAGCTTTAAAGAAAAATGGTATACAGGGCAAATATACTCCGTTGAAAAATCCCAAATAGCATATACAGGATGTTTCAAAATACATCATTTTGAAAAAAACGTATACGGGGTGTTTCAATGCGAACAGATGAAAAATCTTGGTGTTTGACATAAACAAGGTGTCTCGCGTTGGATACAAATGTTTCCAGGCGAAATTCCGTTAAAGGTGAAGAAGAGACGTAGCCCTCACGTATTAGACTGCGAAGGTATGCATTCAGTCACGTTGCCAGCACATTTCCAATGGAATTAAAAAAATAAAAATTGTCAGGTATGGGATTCGAACCCATGCTCCCTTCCGGGAACCATAGCTTAAATATGGTGCCTTAGACCGCTCGGCCAACCTGACTTATAAGTATATATAATTAAATATTGTTTAATTAGACATTAACCAGAGGAGTAGCTGCTTCATTCGAACCGAAAACAATAAAAATATCAGTCTACTGGTCTACCAACCAAACTATTTCAGTTTGTCATATACCTTGTGTAACTATTGAGCATTTGAAATAAAAAACATTTGTTTAAAAATTGTATTTATTAAAATCAAATTAAACATGTTATTATGTCATGAAGCCATTTGTATAAAATATCAACGTTACGGAGACTGCAACTGTAGGTTTGATCTCGAAAGTGGTGCATACAGGGTGAAGCACCTTCGTTGACAAATGTAGGAACCATCCATGACGTGTTATCATAATCCTCCAAATTTGCAATGCGTGGTGGTAGCTGTATACGCAACTGTTGAAATTTTGCAACTAGATAGTTTTTCTTTTGATGACCTCGCACGTGAACGATATCAACATCACGCAGATTTTCTTTAAAGATATTATCTAATTGATGATATTCCAAAAATCCTGATGAATACTTCAAGCCATGAACGTTTCGCTCCAAGAAACATACGGTACGACGATCTTCTCTGCTCAATGAGGAAAACGGTTTGATTGGTAATAGTAAGAAATTACTGCATTGAACTCCAATCCTAATGGCCATCTCTTTAGGATAGAATTGTTGCTCGATAACGAAGCCCTGAATATCTACTACAGCTATTTTCATGGTGACTCTCTGAATGATACTGGTACAGAATCACATGCTCAGTTCCATTTTTTAACAATTTCGCTGAGGGGGAGGTGCTCAATAACAGTGTCATGCACAATGATGCAATAGGCTCGGGTATTTGTAGAAAAACCCTCGGATGCCTCGATTTCAAGCTTCACGTTAACACTAGAACTTTTGATACTCTCATCTCTTCTGGAACAATCAACAAAAAGAGATTTAGTGACAAAGTCAGCGGTGTTCAGAAGAGGACTATGCTGATTGGTATTCTTGTAACCAAGACCGAATTGAGCGTAGTTGAAATAGGCTTGCGAAAAATTTCCTTTTCCAAAATTTAGATGCATATTTTCTTTGGGATAATTGTCTCCATTCAGAGTCAGTGTTATGTTAGTGATATTCATATGACTGAAAACCGTAGGATCATGGTTAACTTTAGTGTAATCACGATCCTTCTGGAAGCAAACAATTACATATCGAGGGCTTTCGAGAAACGAAGAAGTCTTGACAGCCCATATTTCATTCGTTGCGCTTGCTGTAAGAGCCGGCAGCATATGTAGCTCCCACTTTCTGAACGGCATAAGAATAGGAACATCAGCTTTGATGGCTTTTAAAAGCTGCAATTTGATTTGATCATGTGGAAATAGTCGTTTAACTTCTGTCTTTGGTGTTGCTGCTAAGGTATTAATCTCCTCTATTTTGAAACAGTTGTTGTCATTTTCCTGCTCGTACCAATCGAATAGTATGTTTACCATAAGAAACACACTGATAGTCGTTGAAAATATTCAAAAAATGCTTTAGGGGTATGAGCGTGTTGAACGTTAGATGAGTTGTATTGATTACCCCAATATTATCGGGAAACTTCCAACCTGAGGTGGCCAAATGTTTGAAATCATCGTCGGTGTAGGTGAGAAAGCCTCTTACAGTACTGACAATTCCAACTTCACGAACAGCTTCCAATTCCTTACTACTTTGTTCAGAACTGACAGATTGAAACATGAATGCGCCAGCATTATTTACGAACTTTACACGACCTCCTCCTTGGGTTCTAACAACTTTTCCGCTGATGAATAATAAACTATCATACAGGGCATCGTAGGCATCCGACTGATGTTGATGTTGATTTCAATAACGTCATTGTTGCGAAAAGACTTGACATAAGGGTAGTAGGTCCGCCACTCTACCTTTTTTTTGTATGGATTCATCATTTTGCGGTTTTCGGAAAATGTTGAAAACTTGATTTGACAACATGACAGCCAAGACATTCCAAATATAATTTATTATTCGCTGTTAGTAGTTGTCGCAGGCTAAAGGTTGGAGAAGACTGAGGCTGGGAACGTAGATGGTTGATTCTTATGCATGGTTAACACCATAGTTTCTGATCAGTTCCAATCGAATTATTATTTCATCGTTTCGAAAATCAATCAAGTGGGTGCGTCAGTCGAGCACTTTGAGCGTAATATTGCTTATTTCATTTCTAAGAGAAATTGTCAGAAAAATGAGATGATGACGCGTTATCACAGGCTTGAAGTCATGAAGAAGACTGAGGCTGTGAATGTTGATTGTTGTATATTATGGATATTTAACACCATACTTTCTCTTCAGTTCCAATCGAATTATTATTTCTTCGTTTCGAAAATCAATCAGATGGGAATGTTGGTCAAGCACTCTGAGCGTAATATTGCTTATTTCGTTTCTATGAGAAATTGGTAGATAAATGAGATGATGAGGCGTTTCGTCAATCGCGTAACCAGGATCAACACCAACAGCGAATTCGTATATCGTATGAGACGGTATATTGTTGTAGAAAGCTCCAATGTTGCTATCTATGTGTATGGTTTGTACTTTAATGATGTCCACAGGTAGATCTGATGCGTAATGCAAGTTGGGATTGAGAAGTTTAGCCGAAAACCCCAAAATACGAGCCAAACTATTTGCAGGTGTGAAATCGATCGAATGTTTCAGACAAAATATTTAGCTTTTCAGCGTATTATTATTCGGTAGGAGATAGAAAAATTCCTCAGGCTTCTCGTTGAACGTTTTGGGAAAAGTATGTTTTCTAATCAAAGCCTCAATATCTTCAATTTCGTAAGCTCCAGCAGGGATATCGATACTTCTTCTTCTAGTCTCATCAGCGTTTTCGTAGTAGAAGAATTTTGTACCTTCTACAATGTTAGGAATACTATTGTATGAATGAAAACTTAACAAAGCCAAACTGTATTCTGAATCAGATTCCAGTCAAATGGGAGTAGCAAAATCGATGGAAAGCATCGAAGAACGACCAGTTAGCGTTAATATTATGGACATGACTGATACGATCCTATCAATTTTACGCCTTAAATAATGATAATCTTTTTGATTTCAAGCCCAAGGTCTGACGTAAGCGTATCAAATATTCGACGGGAAAAGCCTCCAATTCTTTTGTAGTGAAGTACAGTAATTTTTCATGTCTGATTGTGTACACTGATAATGCATCAATCATAGACGATATCTGGAATATGACTAAGATATTTTTGAAATGTTAACAAGGTCAAATAACAAGATTTGAAGAAACTTAAAATCATTTATTCAGATAATAACAATGATAATAACAGTAAGAATTTTTCCAGAATTTTCCTCTGGGACATTTCATGTTCTGTCTCTTTCGACATTATGAAAAAGAAACTGTAGGCAGAGATGTCCACAATTACTTTGATCATAGTTCTGGTATTGGACAGTATTATATGTGATTTTTAGGTCCATTCCAAAATATTGTACTAATTCTATCGGAGGTTTGAGATTACCGAAACTGTCAAAATATTCCACAACGTTGGTGCCCTTATTCAAGTGAGAGTCCAAGTTCATTACAGCACATTCGTTCGGCCTAGGACCATTAGTTGGCAAAGTGTCACGCATAAAAATTCCTCGAAAATGTGGTATTTTCAGTTGACGAGCACACTCATTAATTTCCTTATCATATAATGCTGGGTAGCTTCAGCAGGAGTTTTTTTGCTTTTTCAAATAAAGGCCACGTCCTTTCCGTTGTTGTTGTGGTTGTTCATGTTTCTTCAGGAATAACCCAAATCCTCTAGACGTTTTACGGAGATACAGACCAGACCCCAAATGCTCCATAGCTTTGTTGTGACGTTGATCTTCTTCAAGTTACTTTTTAGCAGCCTTTGCATCCACTACGGCCTTTGCGATGGCGCTTACTCCACCTGCCAACGACCCCAAAGCCGAAAGGCCTGCAAATATAGGTATGAGCAGTAGAATTCCTCCAGACTTTGATTCAATTGGAATTATTCTCGGTATTCGTATTTTCTTGCGTCCTCCAGCTTGACTTATTGCCTTTTTAGCAGCCCGTAAAGCTGAAGCGCTGGATTTCTTAACATTATTATGATGTGGCTTCCAAATTTTACTAATTTTTTAACAATGTTTCTTCGAAAGGACATCTCCATTCCAAGTTTTCGCTTAATTTTCATACCTGCTGTGACAAATAAAGCAGCTGTTTTCTCACTGATTTTCGCGTCTTTCGATTTAACACGTTCCCAAGCTTTATTTTCCAACACCCTGTCAGCTTTATGACGGTCTTCTAAGGAGTTGCTTTGAGCATATGCAATATCGTGATCTCTGCAGCTTCCATCCAAAGAATTCACACCTTTTTCACCACGCGCCAATCTTTCCTCCAATTTGGTTCCTGAGCCGCAAAACGAGTAACCTGGCAGATGTACTTCGAACGGGAGCTTATTGATGAGAGAATTGACAACACCTGCACCGTTGTAAGTCAGCATTGATAATGACGAGGGTTGTTGATGTTATTTCTGTTTATAGACGTGTCTTGCTGAGTTTGCAATCACATCATGAAAGTCATTCAGCAAGAGAAGTCCCTTCCAATCGAAAATTTGGACTTTCTGAATGAAGTTCGCAGTATTGATGGAAAGCATGGCAAATTATTACCAAACTCGTTTCGTGCAATCATTTGCAGCCCAAGAGGATGTGGAAAAACAAATGCAGTATTATCATTGCTATTCCATCCACTTAATGGTTTTCTTGTTCAAATGAAGCAAACAAATGACGAACGCTATGACAAATTGATGATGTTTGACGAAAAATTCAACCGACAGTACGGAAATGATTGAAAATATTCGGGAAGATCTATTGAAGAAAGTAGCAGAAATAACTGATTTGATTCATTCACACAACAACGATACGAATTTATCTACGAAGCAGAGTGAGGGGAAAATCAAAAAGGAATTGAACCAATTTTGAGGCGATATCATACTGGAATTTGAGACAATAAAGTTGGATATAGCAAATCTGAAGGGGGGTGCTGTCAAGAAAATAACAGATTTTAACCCAATAAATTGAATTGGTTGTCATTATTAGACTTAGTTATGACGTCCAAAGAGAAGATTCAACTCGTCCACGAACTGCACAAACCAATTAGAAAAAAATATCCTCGACGTCGTACCATCATCAAAGGATTAGACGATCTCTGGCAAGTAGACTTGGGGGAAATGAGACCTTACTCTCATCAAAATCGAAATTTCAAACTGATTCTAGTCGTTATCGATTGCTTTTCAAAATTTGTATGGACCAAACCCCTCAAATTTAAGATAGGCGAAGAAATTACCAAAACATTTGCAAGTATTTTGACACATACAAAACGTTGTCCAACAAATCTTCAGACTGATCAGGGGACAGAATTCTACAACAGTAAATTCCAAAGTTTAATGAAGAAACATCAAATCAATCACTATAATTCTTATACAATCATGAAGGCCTCTATGGCTGAACGCGTCATAAGGACTTTGAAAGAAAGACTGTTCAAATTTTTTAGTTTAAACGGCACTTACAAATGGTTTGATATTTTACCTGAAATCATAAATTCCTACAATAATACGCTTGAAGCCGGCTGAAATCAACAAAGCCAACGAAAAAGTAATTCTCAAAACAACATACAACCACTTAAAAATAGCAGTACCAAGAAAGTTCAAAGTCGGTGATATTGTGAGAATTAGTAAGGCAAAGTACATTTTCGAAAAAGGTTACACACCTAATTGGACTACTGAATTATTCAAAATTATCAAAGTCAACATCACCAATCCTGCTACCTATATGCTAGAATATATGCAAGACACGCCAATCAGTGGAGCTTTCTATGAACAAGAACTACAGAAAACTGCGAATCCTGATGTTTATCTCGTTGAAAAGATGGCTTGGTTTGGACATCAAACATAACAGTTGGATCAAAAATGCTGAGTTTGTATAGTATCTACGGAAAAACATGCACACGCGAATACACCAAGTCAGGTGTGGAGAGAGCCTTTTTTCAAATACATATTTCTGATTAAACGTCACACATGATTTGAACCCAAACAACACAAATTTCACGTGATTCGAGGCTATAAAAGCATATGCAGGAACAGACAAATTTTCATTTCAAACAAAAATGTCTCTCGATACTGGTTACGGTATCCTAACACCAGCGAAGTTGAAACAACGTTTGACAGTGATGACGGTGGAGAAGATTACTACCAAACTCTAAGTGCAATCGACGATGCGTTGGGGAAATATGAAATCGCCTCTCAAAGTGAAAATCAATTATTGCTGACGGTGTTTCCTCTGACCATGTACGAAATTCGCTGTGGCTTAAGCCCATCTCGAGATTTCAGCACATGTGTTATTTTGAGGCAGCAGTTTTCCACCCGTTCGATAAGCTTTACTACTTTCGAATGGGCAACCCTCATCGATATCCTGTTGGCAGTAAGGAGGAATTTCTTTGAATCTGAAATCGATGGTTATCCTGACGAGTATGATCCCATCACAATACGTTGTGAGGATTTGGTTAGCATCACCCAGTATATTAAATGAATGAAGCACATTTCCATCTCCAAATGTATCCTGAATATGGAATCGACAGAGCAGGATGTGAACGCTGTTCTGAATACACACATGGGAGTGCTGTCAGACCGAATTGCTATGTTAGATGTTCTGAACTTTTATGAGTACTACCGAGGTGTGTTTGATATTATTAAATCATGGTTACGTGATAATAAGACTAATTTGACTGTTGAAGAAATTGTTATTGGATTTTGTCAAGCTTCACATCTAGATAGTTTGTACGGTAATGCCTTAAGGGGATATTTATTCTACTACAATCAGAAATTATTGTATGATTTATGTGACTAATAAAATGAGTAATGAAACCCGTTTTTTTACCACACCCCAAATACTCTCTCACTCCTCTGGAATACTTTCAAAATAGCCCTGTTCAATTATTTCAAGAAATGTATCAATATCTGTCTGTATTGTGGTCATTAACATGTTAGAAAATACGTTCATGACCTACTTAAAATTGTTGAAAATTTTTGTTTGATTATTCTAAGTAGTTTATTAATATATGATTGCATTGACTTCATTACAAAATGTGCTTATTAGACAAGTTTAATGAGTAGCATCATTAAAATATTTAGAAAAATGTGTATGACATACTTAAAAATGCTGACAAATTTTGTTTGATTATTTCGACTAATTTATCAATATATAACCATCTTGATAATGATAATGAGGAACACACATTATAAAATTTTCAATATTTTATTTAGTAAATATTCATCAATGGAACTAATATTTTCATAGATTGCACAATGTATTCGGTTACAAAATTTTAAAATTTATAAAATTATGGTAGGAAAATAGAATAGAATTTAAACAGGATTATATTTCCATTAATACAAAGTAAATTTTTGCGGATGTAAATTTATCCACACCAACACAAAACATATAAGTTACACCTATACACAATACAAAACAATACCAACATTATTATTTTTTTATATATTAATAAAAAATGCATAGGTACAAAGGCATATTTACAGCATTATGAAATAGTAAAGAAAATGAGGTGATGGCGATAGCAGCCGGTTGAGATGGCGATAGCAGCCGGTTGAGATGGCGAAATGTTAACTCAAACTATAATGCCCCCATGGTGATGTTTCAAATGACTGAGGAAGTAGATACCTTTTGTCATCATGGGGACTCAGACCGACTTTAGTCTGCTCGATGCTGAAAACTTTGTGGGCATAGGAACGGATCGTACGCTGGGTCACGTTTTTTTGTTTAGAATTCTTCAAGCAATCCGCATAATCATCGAAAATGATTTTATTTTTGACAACGCTTTATTTCATCCCTTTTGATTTTTTAGCAACTTTACCCCCTTGCATTTTGTAGGTATACATTTTTGAACGTAACCCTGCAAAGTGCGTAATAATTTTGCCATTCGCTTCATCCTTCATCAAACCTGGAACTTTTTTATTAGCAAGCAAAATTTTATATTCATTATCTTCAGAATAATCGGACGTATCAAATTTTGACGAATGTTGTTTAATAATTTCCGTGTAAGCATCCTCACACGTCACCCCGTAAATGGAGCTATCTGTGTCTGTGTACAGTAACTTGCATGTTTCCACAATCACCGTTGGCAACATGAAATCATAATGGAAATCAAACATGCACGTTTTAGAAATGTCCAATATAGCCATTCCAATATACAATGGTTTGTTGAATGTGAGTTCAACCTTTCTCATTTCAATAGCCATCAGATCGTCATCGAAAACGGTTCGACTCTGAAATCGAGGGCTTGCAATCAGATTAATGGCGCCATAGCGACCTTCGAATGATTTCACCAGCTTCACTATTCGGTATAACCGGATGTTCTCCATGGTTTTCCCGAAAATTGCATTATTGGCCAATTTGAACTGATTTTTTTCGAAAGTACTTGTAGCTGCAGTCCGTAGGCGAGTGTTTAACTCGATATAGGGACGCAGCCACGTCGATTGTTTGAATTTCAATATTTTGTGAATTTTAGTCAGAATCAAACCGTTTCGCAATGCTTGCTTCAAATTTCGGTAATGTAGAATATATTTGTCATATTTGTCATACAGGGTGGTCATCCATTTCGTTTGTCTTGAATTGGGCGGTATGCGATGTTCACGACTGAAAGGAAAATCCTTGTGTAAATCATGCAATCTTTCTGGATACTCCAAATCAACCTTCTAGCGTATCATCCGCGATAGACATAACATCGAAATTTTCAAAATGTTCTATCCATGAAATGCCGTCGAAAGGTAAACATTCTGACATTGCCCAACCATACAGATTGTTCACGTCCAAATAAAAAAGACATTTCGATGGCTTTTCGGAATTGTATGCCTTCATATACTTGTTGTTTGCTTCGCTATAGCGATTAGAACAAACTGAAACCCCACCCCGAATACCCTTTTCGATGAACATAACCATGTCAACGTCTTTCAAAATCTGTAATTTACACTTTGTATACTTCAGCATACAATCCCACTTATCGAGGACTTAGTGTCACAGAAGCGTATCTACAAATTATTCATTTCGAGGAAAACAAGAATAACTGAATTTTATTCACTAGTTTATCTATATCGACCATAATGTTTTGAGTAGGACATCTATTTTTGGATAAATATAACAACTTGATATTCAGGAACCATGTCAAATCTTCTACAAACTTGATAATGATGAAAAATTTAC
This sequence comes from Chrysolina oricalcia, assembly GCA_944452925.2. Classification (NCBI taxonomy): domain Eukaryota; kingdom Metazoa; phylum Arthropoda; class Insecta; order Coleoptera; family Chrysomelidae; genus Chrysolina; species Chrysolina oricalcia. The sequence continues at coordinate 34,140,203 of OX101822.2, read as the reverse complement.
GTTTTTGTGACTCCAATATTTTTTTTTTAATACAGGTGCGTATCTACGATCAGGATTGAGGGAATAGTTAAAAACAACTACTACATAACTAAGATCAATTTATTGACAACACTTTTGAAGAGTGGTTATATAAATCAATGCAAGAGTGATATATAGATGAGCTAATCTGATTCTTCAGACGAGTTGTTTTCATCCACGGAATCAGACGATTGTAAAGCCTTGTAGAAAGGGTGGTAATTCAATCCTATGGTATATGAGTCACAGAGATCTATGAGATCCTTGAGTTTCTTTGCGTCTATGGGAGTGGGTCTATTATATGCTGGTTTCAGTGAAAAAGTATTTTCCTCTGCCCTCTGTTGTTGTCTCAAACTTTTCCTAGCTGATATTGACCGAACATTGAAAGAAAGAAAGTTTGCTGCGTCCATTTCATATTTGAAAAAGACGGTGTCAGGGTGCGATTTTCGGAACTGTAACCAAACTATTCTCAACCAGTTTACTCTATGTCCATCAGTATCCGTAGTCCTATTTCGAATAGAATGAATCTTTAGTGATTTGAAGTCAAGAAACTTGCTCTGATCCATTTCAATAACTTCATACTTGGCATTCTTGGAAGCTAACCTGACGACTGTGTACCAGCCTGAAGGATGAAATATGTCAATATTTTCAGTTTTATTCTCAATGTGCATGTACAGAGTCACATTCCATCTGAGAGTGTCCAGGTTCAAAGAAAAAATGATTTAGGGTTTCAATTCTCAATTGAACCACTGCATATAAAAAACTGGAAACCACGCTAATATTCCTGTTCTGTCCACCACAGGTGTCGGAAAAAAGGTTCACCTCATTCGAATTTTCCAGTTTGATTAGATAGTCCCAGAGGCAAGAAGCAATTTCAATTGAACCTCTTTTAGCAACTCCTTCGTGCCACATGTAGCAAAACGCATATTTGGTTGCAACATTAAATACTGTGAGATTATAAACGGCTAATCGTCTCTTATAAAAAAATTTCTTCGCATTTATGTGGGGACAATATCTAACAGCTTCCAGGTCAAACTCTGCCAAATGGCATTCACCTTTTTCGGCCCTTTCTTTAATCGAGTTTTTCATGTTCCTAGCTAGATCCTTTTTCTTTAAATGCGTATTTAATTCTTCTTGTTTAGAATTTTTCTGTTCTGGCGTCAATTGGTTGAAACTAAAACATTTATCGCACATATCTTTCCTAGGAATATGGAAAGAAATATGAAATTCCGTATTGAAGATGTTTCGATAAAACCAAAGCTTTTCAGGTTGGATATCCAACTCTCGGCATTTATCAACATATAAAGTGTACATCATCTGAAGGTTCATATCACCAGGGAGATATTCCTTATTTGTATCTTTACGACAGTAGTGGGATGGCACCCTCGGAAATGAGTTTATATGATCTTTAATAAAATTTCTCGTTTCTTCTGGCCTTTTCAAACCAGGTGGATGATGACCCCTTTTATCCGGTTCGATGATATTTTGTCCATTCCGTTTTTGATGATCCCTCTAACAAACCCTTCAGAAACACCAAACGTCAGTAGAAATTGTTTTTGGCAAACTTCCAATTTTTCTTGATTCTTTATTAGGTAGTAGCGATTGGTTTTACTCCTTCTCGATTCAACAGAACGGGTTCTCTTCAAATGTTTGTTTTCGTTATCAATCAAGGAACTTAGATAGATACGTTGTTTTTCTAAATCACCTATGTTCCAATACGCCTCAAAAATAACCCTTCTTTCCTCTTCGTTGAACTTTTCATTACATTTCTTCTTGCACTTGGAACAATCTTTCACTTTCAGCACACGTGCGTTGACGCTTTTTCCTCGCATGGAAATATACGCATCACCCTTCTGCCGTTTTATTTTTCTCTCATTTCTTTTCCACTTCATGGGTTGAGCGATTTTATTTCTTCTCTTTTTTCCCTTATTGATGTTTTCAACACTGACATTACCATCCCTTGGAGACAAATCACCATCAAATTGATCTAAAATAAAAATATTCATTAAAAATTAGACGTGCTGTGATTGTTTAATACAATTAATGTTAGATATAATTTTCAACTCACCCAAGTCAACGGGAATGTTTCTATCATTATCATTATCCGTTGCTTCATTATCGGATGGCGAAAACGTTGGATCTTCCACAGAGTCATCCAAGTCATCAGACTCTGGTGAATTGTATTCTTCAGCTGCCATAAATTGTGGTTGATTACCATTTCGATTTTCCAAAATTAAACCTGCAAACATTGTTCAAAATACATTTTGATTTGATTCTTCCCGAAATACTCAATGAAATACAAATCACACCTGAAGTAGATGGTACGACTAGGTTATGTTCGTTGCGTAATATACTATCATCTTCCTTGGTACGTGAGTTTAAATTATTACCTTCTTGATATACTCTGATGTCGTCATCGGTGGTAGTAGAGTCTGTTTCAGAAAAAAATTATTGAAATCAAATTATTTATACGTGTTATTTTCTACAAACCAATTTGTTTCAAAGCCATAGCCACTATTAACTTTCCTCTGGACATTTTATAACCTTCTTCTATCGAAATCACTTCACAAATAAACGTAAACAGTCGAAAACTGACCTGTTGGAACTTGTAAAAAATAAAATTAATTTTAGTGTAACACAAGCGTAACAGCTCTTACGCTTCCATCTTCTCCAGGAGGGTAAGACTCATACAAGCGTATGTCCACTTACGCTCTTGTGATCGAAAAAACATCCGTTAAAATGCACTTCCGTTAAATGTTAAAATACGTACTATAATATATAATGAGTTCCGCTCTTGTGTCACAAAATAGACATCACTTTTTGATATATGTTGGTAAACCTAACTCAAAACCACTAATATTGTAGTTACGCTTCTGTGACACTAAGTCCTCGATATAACCTGGCATAGTATAATATCATGCAGAATCTAACCCGTATGTTTTTAAATCAATATCGCGAAAATTCTCAAAAACGTCGGCCAAAAGGAGTATATCCGTCTGCAAGTACAAGTCGCTATATTCGCCTAAAGTTTTGATTCCGAATTTTTTCCAAACAGTTTGCGCATGAGTGTACTTCTCATCATCAATTTCAACATCGTTAAGTTTATTGTAAAAATGTTTTCTTGAATGTAGCTCAGTCTCGAGGAGTTTTTGAGAATTATCAATGTAATCATAGGGAAATACACCCTTCTTAGTGAGAAGGGTATATTTCTCATTGTCTAAATGATGGAATTCCTTTTTTAGAATTCTTAAATTTTCCGGTTTTAATGTGGAAACAAGTTCCTGAAGACCGGCCCCCATAAATCTGAATGAATCAATGAAGCGAAATTTAATTTCAGTGTTTTCATCGTACTGCGTGAAAAATATATATTTTTCATGATTAATAGGAAGTACGCTCACGTATCCTCTTTTGACAATATCATTAATTATGAAATGACTGTCATAGCCGGAAAGATTGTGAAATACGATGGGTATGACAAACAGTTTTTTGAAGTTGATATTACAGGGTGTTTGGTGGGCATATCCCCTAAACAACCCCGTAAAATGGTCATGATCGCGAACGATAACATCATTTTTGGCGAACGGTTTTTCACAAATGTGACAGATTCGAGTATTGCCAATATTGTCGGATTTAACTATCATCGGTATTACGGTTTTGGTTTTTGTCTGTACAAATTTGGCAATGTCGCACATTTGATTGGCAAACCATTCCATACAATCTACACCTCGATAGCTCTTGAATTGACAAAGACTTTCGTCGAAAGCACACTTTATGTAATAGCCTGCACAGTTGTTTCTGAAATTTTTTGATTACATTTTTCCAACATTGATTCAAAATCTGCATATATAATGAAAGGACACTTTTGTTTATAAATAAAATTACGAAATTCTACATGATCATATGGGGAAAAAGAAATTTTACAATCGTTTATATTGCTGCACAATATTTCATAATCTTTCAATTTTTGTTCGCTATGAAAATAATTTAAACATCTGTCACAAATGAACTTTTTACTTTTATTTTTGTTTAGTTGACTGGATAATAATCGTGATAAATTTTTGATCCAACAATAATGTATCTTAATTTCGAAATTTTCGTTGTCAACAGGAAGAGCGTCATAATCATTCAATTGTGGAAAATATTTATCCTGTACAATTAGTAAATTGACATGACGTTCCTGTTTCAACTTGGTTATCGGTACAGGCACTACTACATAAAATTCTTTCTCGTCATTCACATTCAACTCCAGCGCATACACATTCACTGACATTTTATTCATCTTTTCAAATTTTTGAATTTGGCTGATTGGAACCGGAATTTCCAAACCTCCTGTATTCAAAACGGTACTATAATGCGGATATGAAGCTGTACGTTCACAATTGATTTTCACAGGACGAATAGCACTTAGTATGGACCAAAGAAAACAAGCCGAATCGTTATTTTTTACATTTATGCATGCTTTTTTCCTTATGATTTGCCCCGGCAGCCTAATGAAGGAGGAAGCGCTATTTCCGATTTCAAATTTATTTACAGCAATTTCTATTAGAAGAATTTCAAGTAAGGCCCACCCAGAGTCACGTTCCTGAAATTCCCCAATTTTATTTAGAGTAACATCTACAACGTTTTCTGCATACCACAGAGCTAAGTCCAACCCCCCGTCAATGACACCATTTGGAGTACTAAAATATTTTGGTTCAACCAATTCCCCATCATTTGATTTCTTAACAAAATCACCCGAAAATGTTGTATTAACTTTTACCATGGGCATTTGCTTTAAAAATTTTGAAATTTTTGATTTGAATAGATGAAAAGCATCTTCGAAAAATATTTTTGGATCTTTATGTGTTAAGTTTATGATTACCCCCGTCTGAATTCTGTTTTGGAAAATGGTATTAACATTGCGCCATCTCAGCCGACTGCTACGTTTCACATTCCCAAAACCGATGTGACCATCTTTACGTTTGCTCATTAATTTAATAAAACATTTCATTCGTTTCAATTCATTAACTTTTGTGTACATTTTTCGTTTTTCCCTCATGGTAAATACTTTTTTTTCTAACATGCTTGTCTATTAATTTGACTGCTGTATTTGCAGCACAATGGTTTTCTTTAATGAATTTGAGAGTCATATCGATTTTTGAGGTGTTGAACATTTTCAATAAAATTTCAAAACGCTGTATCTCACTAATTTTTTTTATTTATTTTTTCTCTTGAATGAACGTTGAGGTGAGGTGCTGCTATGGGCGACTCTTGCGAGGCTGCTGCTCTGATGGTGTGATGATGATGGCAGCTCGGTAGTATTGCTAATCTGTGAAAAAAAATTCATAAACACATTACTAAATGTGCTTATTAGGCATTTTTTCATAACTGTATTTTCAGCAAATTACAGAACATAATTATGATTCTGTAATTTAAAAAAAGAAGCCTATTTTTAACGTTAACTTTTTTTTTATACACCCTGTATATATATATTTCTATTTGTTCGCATCGAAACACCTCGTATGTGATTTTTTCATTCTATTTGAGACAAGTGACTCTTATTAATTCATACTACATGCTAGTTTATCTCCCTTCCCATTGAAAACAAAATTAATTTGAATTCAAAACACTAGAAAAAACAAAAACCACTCACGTTTGTTTCTTCTTTCTATATCTCTCTGACAGCTGGCTGTTCCTGTCGCTCCACAATCTTGAATTATGCCAAAGGATGCTGCTTTCCTGTATCGACACTCCCCAGAAACACCAAACAATATTTTTTGGTTGAGAAATATTCGATGCTGGCCCGGTACGCTTCGGTGACTCGTTGGGGTAAAAACACCACCCTCTCAGCTTCCAATTCAATCAAGACTGTCTCTCCGAATTTCGTTTGGATGATTTTTTGCGTTTTCAATATTTTGCGGCAAGTCTTTCGGCAAGTTCTGAAGTTTGATACAGTTTTTTCTTTCTGCAATGTTCCAATAATTCGAGGCGAAACCGCTGAATAGTTTTGTTTCAATGTTTATTGTCTAATTTCGGTGACCCCAATTATTGTATGTTGCAATGAATGCTAACCGGTAAAGTTTCCTTAATAACATATTTTAATTTTCGAAAACAAACAAATATTCAACTACTTCTATAGAAAGGATTCTGGGAATGATCATTTTCACTTTCTTCAACTTGAACTGGCTGATTTCTTCGCAACGAATATCTAGTCTGGGGTAAATTACGTTCAAAAACTGTACCCTCCAACTCAATTTCTTTAACTGACTCAGAATAGTCTCTTTATCTTCATATAGTTGAATATCTTTAGACAGTTCCGGAATTCGTTCAACAAATTCAGCAAGCTTGTGAATGTATTCTTCGGATGACATTTTCAAAATGTGGCACAGGGTGTATAAAAATACAGCTGTCTAATTAACCAATATTTAATTATATATACTTATAAGTCAGGTTGAAGGAGCGGTCTAAGGCGCAATATTTAAGCTATGATTCCCGGAAGGGCGCATGGGTTTGAATTCCCATACCTGACAAATTTTATTGTTTTTAATTCAATTGGGAATGTACTTTGAAACACCTTGTATATGGTATTTTCTATTTGGGCCGTTGGCGCTTACGTTACGTTAGCTGTTTTTTTTCCTTAAACGATGTATTTCGAAACACCCTGTATTTTTTCTTCAATGATGTACTTTGAAACACCTTGTATATGGTATTTTCTATTTGGGTCCGTTGGCGCTTACGTTACGTTAGCTGTTTTTTTTCTTAAACGATGTATTTCGAAACACCCTGTATTTTTTCTTCAATGATGTACTTTGAAACACCTTGTATATGGTATTTTCTATTTGGGCCGTTGGCGCTTACGTTACGTTAGCTGTTTCTTTTTTCTTAAACGATGTATTTCGAAACACCCTGTATTTTTCTTCAATGATGTACTTTGAAACACCTTGTATATGGTATTTTCTATTTGGGCCGTTGGCGCTTACGTTACGTTAGCTGGCTTTTTTGTTAAAATTATTATTATTTTCTATTTGGGGCGGTGTGCACGTCGACGCTTAGGTTACGTTAAAATTATTATTTTCTATTTAGGGCGGTGTGCACGTCGACGCTTAGGTTAGGTTAGCTGACTTATTCGCTAAAATTGTTATTGTTTTGATGAAATTGTTTATATAACCTCATTATTTGTCTTATGTACGTACGCGTACGTCCACGTACCTCGGCTCATTGGTTAGGTTACCACGATATCGCTTGATGACATAATCCCCATAGTAACACTACTATAAAGTTCTAACATTTTCATTTTCAATTCTTGTTTATTTACATTGCCGCAACTCATGGAGGAACAAAATATAACAATGATAGTGAAACAGAAAGAACTGATGGTCGAATTCATTTCACCAAGAATAGAAATGTATACAGGAAAATTAATCCTACCTACTCAAGGGAGAAAATGAAGGCTCGTTGAGCTGAACTAAACACTCTTTTGAATAGCATTGCAGGAGTACCAGCTAAAGAGTAGCAGCAATGGAGAAAGGTTTTAACTTATTTTCAAAATGGTTTATTGTTTCATCATTCGTTTTTTTAGACTTGAGTGGACCTAATAAAAATACAAATTCTAAACTATCTGAGGATGAAAAATATTGAATAGGTACTGGGGGTGGCCTCCTACTATTGAAGACAAGATACTGGCGATTATAACACCTGCTTCAGTACGAGGTGACGATCTTATTCAAAAATCTCTGGTTGAGTTCAATTTCTCAGACGAAATGCCAGTTCCTGCGTCACTCCCAGAAGCTGTCTCTGAGGTGGGTGTTTTCATGACTTATTACCAATCTTATAAATATTATAAATGAATATTTCACTAACAGGCCATCATACAGCAAAATGTTGTTGACCAAGATTATTCATGTATACTTGAATCGAATCAAAGCGGAAGTGATAATCCAAAGACACGTAAAAGAAAGAGAGAAAGAGAAAGACCACACGAATAACGGAATCTATAAAAAATCATGAAAAAATGAACGAAAAAAAACGTACAATCGCAAAGAAATTATAGAATAAAAAGACTTGAGTTTTTGGAAAATGAGTTGAATCTGAAGAAAGACTACTACAACCAAAAACTATGTATACTGAAAGATGTTGCACATGCTGTTACCCAAGTAGCAGAAAATTTGAGAATCTTGCTTAAAAGGAATTAATGTGACTCAAGCCATCCTAAGTAAAAGTGTTTCACTCCGCTTCGATTTTTCTGGTGCCAACTTTCGTTTAGCTGAAATCAGTTGAAGAAAAACTGTAACCATGGCAACTGTTGCTATGGTAACGAAAATACAGACACCCGGTTCCCATGGTGTGGAAATGCGTGGTTGCCAAGTTTACTGCTTTAGTTTAGCGCTAATCAGATATGTAAAAGAGGTTACCGTTGTTAAGGTGGGAAGTAAACAAAAATGGTATGCCTGTTTTGCGGAAATGCATGGTTGCCAAGTTGGATCAGTTGTGATAAAGATTTAAATCATTTATCTTACATTTTCAATAGTTCACCAAATTCTTGTCATTTTTAATTATGTTATTTCAGCAACTATTCGTACTGAAACGTTGCAGTATCATTGAACTCATCGGAGCATCAAACCGACCCAATTATGTATTTCTGCAACATTTCAGTACATTGAACTGTCTGCAATTCAAAATATAAAAACATTAGATTATTAGTGATGACTAACCAATTTATATCGAATACGAATTTCGGACTGTTTATGTACTCGTCGTTGTAAGATGTTACCTTTTCTACGAATAAACAAAGTTCCTTGGTAATGACTGGTTTTAATAAATCAACCTGCTGCCACCAACAATTCATGGCGATCCTGCCAGTCCAATCGATGTGAATAGAAAAAAAAATTTTTAAAAATATGTGTGGATCAAAAGTTACCAACGAAGAAAGACTGCAGATACAAACTGCTGGCACGGGATCAAATAATGCTATTCAATCAAGTTCCAGCACATTTACACACACCGTCGGAATGATAATCCCAATTTTAATATTCATTGTGATCGTCATCATCTACTCCATCTGGAGAAACATGCAAGATGGTATGAAGAAATCAATGGAACGCCAGATTGCGCTAAGCGAGCTCCGAAGATCTCGTGACGGTCTTGATTCGAACTGAAGAGGAGAAAAGTTACTGTCCAGGGCTCATGAGCAGCAAAGACATTCTGAGGGAGTTCGAAGAAGCTGAAGAACAAGTGGTGAAATTTGAAGAAAACCTTCGCAAAGACTCTTACGAAAAACGTAGTGAATCGGCTACGCAGAGACGATATCAAAGGTTAGAAAATGTTAATTCACTGATTAATAAACTGGTACATAAGTTTAATAGTAGTAGTCCAACTAAAGGTGAAATCACTTAAGCAGAACTATATTTACATAGAATAGAGAAAGTATCTACGAAAGTCAAAAATATTTTGGATGATAGGATTAGGTCTGTTAGGAAAGTAGAAATTAATACTGATACAGGTATAATTACAGGACTAATCATGAGTGGAGAGAAATTTGATTTTAAAACAGCAGCTTACTTACTGCCAAAATTAAACGGCACAACTGAAGGCGTGTATCAATTGATAGAGGGTATAGAATTGTACGACTCAGCTTTAGACGCGGTGGGAAAACAATCACTAATCAATTATGTTCTTAAAGCTTGTATATCTCACAGAGATAAAATTAGGATGAAAAATAGTTATACCACCCATGAAACTTCAATAAGTGATCTAAGAAATAACTTTTTACCAAAGCAATCAGCTCCAACTATTTCGGCTAAATTACAATACGTAAAGCAAGGTAATTTAAGTATTGATGAATATGGAAGATCAATAGAAATAGTAATGTCAGATCTTACTTTAGCTCAGGCAGGTGACAATACAGATACTATAGATATTTTCAGGAAACATAATGAAAAACTATCCATCGACGTTTTTGCAAAGGGTATAAAAAATACAGAACTTAGGACAATTATAAAAGCGCGGAATCACAGAAGCAATTAACGGAGCAAAAGACGAATTTACACAAGATAATCATCAACAACCGACCATGTTCCACATTAGAAATAAACCAAACCACCATTTCCAAAATTTTAACAATAGATTTAGAGGACAAAACTTCAATAGGTATAGAAACAATTCTAACAGACATGACTATACAAACCCCAACCAAAACAACAATTTTAGAGGGCGATACAATAGTAATAACAGACATAACAACTATATAAATAGAGGAAGTTCATCTCAAAACTCCTCAAATTTTCAAAATCCTAGAGGTGACAACAGAAGACAAACCATGTTTTTAGTAAATGTTGTAGACAGCGAGGCATCAAGTCAAAACAGTTCACAGGAGCAAACATTTTTTCGAGGCCAATAGTCTGAAAAATAATTCTATTTTTGGTATACACGGTTTGAATTATGTTAGATTCAATTACAATAATCAGGAAATTTATTTACTCCTAGACTCAGGTGCATCAATTAGCGCAATTTTCCACAAACATGTAAACCGACACTTTAATACAATAGACTACTCAGACACAATAAAGATCGACGGAATTTCAGGGTCAACAAAAAATAAGTTAACAATTCCGATAAAATCTAACTTAAATAATAATACCAGTATTCCTCCACGTTGTGAAATCATTAAGTACTTAAAGATAAATAAAGATTTTGAATGCATAGTATTTCCACAGGAAATAGCCAGTAGCGTCTTCGTTGCTGGATCAATTTCAAAACCGGTAGACGGATATGAAATTCCAGTAAAAATTTTGAATACCCGAGAAGAACCAGTAGAAATTAAGAATTTTGAACCTGAAATTGCTGACGCTAAATTGTTCGAAATTATTTCTTATAACGACATGAATATTTCATCCGTTCAACGGGTGGAAGAAGTTCTAAAATCAATTTGCTCAGACGGACTAAATGGAGAGGAAAAACGAGCGCTTGACCACAATTGCAAAATTCGCGGACGTTTTCCATTCACCCAATGACATACTTTCAGTAACTAACATTTATAAACATTCAATTCAACTAGAAGAAAATACAAAACCGTACAGACTTCCCCAATCACAGACACTAGAAATCGATAAACAGATTGATAAAATGTTAAAAGACAAAATAATTGAACCTGTTAGATCTCCATGGTCATCACCCCTGCTAATAGTACCAAAAAAGACACACGTAAACGGTGACCGCAAGTGGAGAGTTGTTATTGACTACAGGCTACTAAATAAATGTTTGAAAGACGAAAAATGTCCTATAGCAAATATTAATGAGATTTTAGATTCACTTTCAGGTGCAATTAATTTTTCCCATCTTGACCTAGCACAAGTGTATTACCAAATTGAGCTAGACCCAGCTTGTAGAGAGTATACAGCTTTCACAACAAATACAGGGCAATATCAAATGACCAGATTGCCAATGGGTGCGAAAGTAAGTCCCAGTGTATTCTCAAGGGCTTTAACTATGGCTATGACAGGTTTTAATTTTGAATGCTGTTTTGTTTACTTAGATGATCTTATCATTCTGGGAAATAGTTTGAAGGATCACAACAAAAATTTAACGAAAGTTTTGCATAGGTTGCGAAACGTAAATTTAAAACTGAATCCGAGTAAATGTAAATTTTTTAGAAAAGAAATTCTTTATTTAGGTCACAAAATTTCATCATCAGGAGTATCTCCCGACCCGTCAAAAATTCTTACATTACAAAAATATCCAGTGCCCAAAGATGCACAAGAAACGAAACGATTTGTAGCTTTTGCTAATTCCAAATTTTGCTCAAATAACATCACCCTTGAACAAACTTTCTAGAAGAGGTGAAAAATTTCTCTGTACAAACGAATGTCAAGAAGCATTTGAAAATTTGAAATCAAGACTAATATCACCCCCAATTTTACAACACCCAAATTTTTCAGTTCAAAACACTTTTATTTTGAAAACTGATGCGTCAAAAATTGCCATCTCTGGAGTGCTATGTAACGGGGACAATAAACCGATTGCATATGCCAGTAGAACATTAAATAAGGCGGAAAGAAATTATAGCATTATAGAACTAGAACTTTTAGCTATAGTTTGGTCAGTGAAACATTACAGGCCATATTTGTACGGAAGAAAATTTATAATACAGACCGACCATAGACCTCTCATATTTTTGTATGGTTTAAATCAACCGTCTAGTAGACTGACAAAATTTCGACTTGTTTTAGATGAATACGACTATGTAGTACAGTACGTTAAGGGAAACTCAAACATTGCAGATGCTCTTTCTCGAGTAGAAATACCACCTGACTACTTGAAAGAAATGTCCAGGAAAATCGATGCCTCTGTGAATGTCATAACACGTTTACGAACAAAGAGATTGCTGGATAACTCAACTGCAGACGATGAGACTAGGACTGATCACCCCGGAATTGTCGAAGTTTTGAAAAAACCTCATAACGTAACTGAATTGAAATTATTGAGCTCACAATTCAATAAACTACAGAAGTCAGAAAAACAATTTAAGTTCTTGAACGATTATTTAATTTATGACGCAAGCTTGCAGACTATATATTTAAATAAGACAGATGCTTGCTCAACATCAGACCTTCGAGAGATGTTGAAAGACTGTCAAAAGTTGTCCGGACAAGAAAATATTCCGGAACTATTAATTAATAAAAATAACGATTTTTCTACAGATATAATTAAAGAGATTTCAAAAATCTTCAAGAAGTCGAAAACAAAAATAACATTCATAAACAATTGCCAAAACATTGACGATTTAGCAACTAGACAATTCATTTTAAATGATTTCCACATTCTGCATACGGGAGACCACGCAGGTATCAGTAGAATGTTTAATAACATTAAGAGGTATTACAACTGGAAGGGACTGTATAATGACGTAGAAAAATTTTAAAAAATCTGCGATGACTGTCAAAGATACAAACACTCTAATCCATTTGGAGAACCGCTGAATATTACGACAACATCATCATACGCTTTTGAGAAAATATCTTTAGACTTAGTAGGACCTATCGAGACATCGAGACATTGAGAACAATAAATATATTTTGACATTACAATGCGACTTGTCAAAATTTGTGGAAGCATATGCACTACCAAATAAGGAAGCAGTTACTGTAGCAAAATCTTTCGTAAACAATTTTGTTTTACGATATGGTATTCCAAAACAAATTCTTTCGGATCAGGGTACCTATTGAATGAATACAGTACTCAGAGAAATATGTGAATAACTCAACATAAAAAAAAAACTTAATTCGTGCGCATACCACCCACAGACAATAGGTTCCTTAGAAAACTCACACAAACACTTAGGCGCATACTTAAGAATGCAGACATCTAAATTTGAGGCTGCATGGAGCACTTGACAACAATTTTGGTGTTTTTCATACAACACATCGGTTCATACAGAAACTAAATATTCTCCATACAAGCTAATTTTTGGACATTTACCCAAACTACCCTCTAACATTACCCAAAATATTGATCCTCTGTATACTTTTGAAAATTACCCTCTAGAGCTGAAACACCGTCTTTAGCGAGCTTGTGCCGAAGCAAGAAATAATTTGTTACACTCAAAAACAAATAGAAAAGATAGATATGATAAGTCCTGTAATCCTAATAATACGCTTAGAGTAGAAGATTTAGTTTTAGTTAAAAATAATGTTACTAACAAAATGCAAGAACTTTTTAAGGGTCCTTATTCAGTGATAAGAAACAAACACCCGAATATAGTGATAAAAGTGGACAATAAAGAAATCACAGTGCATAAAAACAGAGTGAAACCGTATTATAACTGAGTGATACTATTATATCAACATTAGATGAAGTTTTAGTGATAGCTTACAAAAAAAAGAAAAACTTTGTAAAACTTTTCTTTTTTCTTTTACCGAGGGAGATGTGATAAAGATTTAAATCATTTATCTTACATTTCCAATAGTTCACCAAATTCTTGTCATTTTTAATTATGTTATTTCAGCAACTATTCGCACTGAAACGTTGCAGTATCATTAAACTCATCGGAGCATCAAACCGACCCAATTATGTATTTCTGCAACATTTCAGTACATTGAACTGTCTGCAATTCAAAATATAAAAACATTAGATTATTAGTGATGACTAACCAATTTATATCGAATACGAATTTCGGACATTACGGTTTATGTACTCGTCGTTGTAAGATGTTACCTTTTCTACGAATAAACAAAGTTCCTTGGTAATGACTGGTTTTAATAAATCGACTTGCTGCCACCAACATTTCACAGTTATAGTTTAGCTAGTTTTGCTATGATCACAAGTAATCAAAAACCTAATTCCCATAGTTTGGAAATGCGTGGTTGCCAAATTTTCTACTTTAGTTCAGCTGAAATCAGTTAAGAAAAGTTGATGCCGTGGCAACCGTTGCTAGTATGGGTGAAAACGAAAACCATACTTCCGCTTTGCGGAAATGCGCGGTTGCCAAATTATCTACTTGGAAATGAATTAAAAATGCTTCTAGCAATTTATTGTTTTGATGGCGTTGAGAAGATCTAACAGCCCGTTCAGAGGGTACCGATTCGAATGTTTGCTCGAATCGAGAAAAATGTCGATTTGCTCAGTGGCACATAGTTTTAAATGTGCAAATCGTATGCCGTGATGCGATAAAAAATTCGACTCCAACGTCAGTGGCGCTTGTGTATAGGCATGCTTCTTCACACGATTCAAGTTTTATCGAACATGAAGAAAGCGTGTGGTACAGAGAGGTAGGAACTATTTATTTCTATGGGGCAAACCGTACACAGATGCCACACGGGTACCACACGTAACCGACAACAAATAAGGTTGTTGCACCACCAATCACAAGTCCAAGCGAGACTCCTCAACAATCACCAGCCACTCAATCTTTTGCCAGTGTAGAATATGCTAAATATTCACAACGATCATTATTGGATTTAGATGTAAAAGATTTTTAGCTTTTAATAAATAATAAATGTTATGGACTACAAAAGCGAATCGTTTTTTACCATAAGCATATACACAGTTGTTCCTTAGCAGTAATATACATCTTCTGATATTGTTGTCTTGTTTTGTCAAATAATTTTCAACTCTGTTCAACAGTTCAACAAATGCTGACGCTGACATCCGAAATTAATTAAAAATTGTTTGTTGTTTGTCCATTCTTAATTGACACTTAAGTTTCTGTAAAGCTCCCAAATTATATCTCTGCCTAATGTTTTTGACATTTTCGATACTGATAAATCATAGCAAACGTATTGACATCCATTCTTCACCGTTACCAGAAACCAACTTGGCAGTCCGGGCTATAGATATTCGAAACAAAAACAATAAATTGGATTCGATTAACATATCGTTTCGAATAAATCGTTGTATGAATTGATGAATATTTCGATTCGATTAAAATATCGTTTCGACCAATTTGTCGTATCGTGCATGCCGTCAGAACGAGCTGTAACGTAGGATTTATTTATTTTTTTAAAATATCGCCTTTCAAAAAATTTAGTTTGTCTGCGAATTAATCTTGAGGGACATGCTAGCCCTTGAAATTTTTTTTGCATTACCCCACTGAGACTCGATATTTTGAGTGTGGGTACCGTCAGAAGCCACAAATGACGGTACCGATATTCAGAAAGTTTCGAGTTATCTCTCCACATATCACGGTGAATTGTTGACCCACGTTCTACGTGCTGCTGAATAATCGCTATCAAGGAGTCTTCTGTTATCAGTCCCAGAACCCAGTGTTCCTCTTCAATTCTTCCTCGATTTTCTTTTTCCGAACTTAGATTCGTCGTCCTGAAATAGTATACAAATACATAATGAAGCAATTCAATAAATAAAAAATTAACTGAAGAAGAAACTGGAATTGTATTTTTACCTCGACAACAAAACCGGGTCCACCGAATTATCATTTCCCGACAGTACCTTATCCTGGCGGCAAGTGTTGCACTTGATAGTTTTTCCTCCACTCCTAACTC
This sequence comes from Chrysolina oricalcia, assembly GCA_944452925.2. Classification (NCBI taxonomy): domain Eukaryota; kingdom Metazoa; phylum Arthropoda; class Insecta; order Coleoptera; family Chrysomelidae; genus Chrysolina; species Chrysolina oricalcia. The sequence continues at coordinate 34,124,217 of OX101822.2, read as the reverse complement.
GTTTGTTCATATTTTTCGTTGTGAGCGGAAACAAAAAGGGACAATCGGCTGTTTTCAAACCACATCCCATTAGCCACTATTGCGTCCAGTCTACTTTTATTCTGTTTGGAACAACAGTACATTCCTAAATCCGTTTTCCCAAAGTAATAATGAGAAAATGGTACAAATAGGTATTGGTGGTATCAAACCATGAAGAATCTCGAATTCAAACGCTTCTTGTCGATTTCTTGGTGGAGACCAATCTGGTAGTCATCAGTTTTCTCAACAGTCCTACTCGACGTGATCGTCCGGAATCTTCGAATACTTCCAATAATTTATTCCAGGCATCCTTGCTACCTGTGTGTATTGAATGTGAACATGAAGAGTGGGATCTACTGATAGGATGATTTTGGCCGTTGCATTGACTATATTTTGCTTGTCTGAATTGGCAACTGTTCCTTCTATATATTCCAAAAGGTCTTCATGCTCCAAATAACTTTGCATTGCGAATCTTCACGTACTGAAGTTATTTCTACCGAACAATTTTTCGATTGGTCGGTAAACTGCTTCCTCCCATTTTATATACTATACTGATGAATGATCTATATCCTATTTGTTTCCTGGGTCCATAAAAAAATAGGGCTCCAGAATGAGTGTTTAAATAGTTTCAAATGACAGGTCAAGGCCTACTCTGTCATGAGGGTTTTTAACAACTGAAATCAAATAGAAACCCTAGCCATGTACTTGAATAATGGAGTGAAGAATGGTAATGTTTTCAAAAATTTGCTTCAGATACAGATTGTGAGTCTGTGATTAATTGATCATTTAACGTGGCACACTAAATTTCATTTCATTAAGGTGAGTTGAAAAAGTAAGTCAAGTTTTCAATGACTCGGTTTTTACTTGATAGAAATCCATAACACTTCTCAGACTGTTGGATACGTATGTTACTAAAACCTAATTAAAAACGATGAGATTTCAACAAATTACTGATAAAGGAAAGCACCGTGATGAGGTTTTTTCCATGTTAGGAATAATTTGTTTTCTGTTTCATGTCCTAATTCTCTAGTCTTTTCCAAATAATATCTTAAAGTTTTTACTTCACATAGACCAGGTCTGTCTTTGAATTCAGGGAACCTCAATAGGGGCTGATATTTTTTAGGCCCAGATGTTTTAATTTTGTCTGTGATACGAATCTCTATTCCTCCGTTTTCTGCTTCCTTAATGTTGCCAACTTCGATTTTCGATATGGTTTGCATTCGATGAGCAGACACGAGAGCTAGTAATGTGGCTAATTTATAACTTAGCGTTTCCAAGGATAAGTTTTCCAATGGATAAAGTGTTTCCAAATAGTGTAAAACTTTGTCAGGGTCCCAGGTGGTTTCATATTTCGGTTGCGGAGGGTTGAGGTTATATTGAAATATCTTTCCAATATTAATTCATCATTTGGATCAATATTCAAAATTAACGACAAAGCAGCGGTATGTGTATTAAGAGATGAAAAAGAATTTTTTTTTTGAATTTCTGAAATATATGTCAGTATTCTATTCAATCGATATTCAAATGGGTCGTAACCATTTTTTATACAGTAAGACTACCAATTTTTCAAACAACGATTGTATTGTCGAACTGAACTAGCCGATAAGGAAGTCATTAGAACAGGTAGAACCTCTTCCGGGGTGCCTCGCATCAGAAAAGCCCTCCGTATAATTTTGCTGCCTTCAAGGGTGTACGGCAATAAATCGAGTGTTTCTCTCTGCAATTAAACAAGGAACATGCTTTACTCGCTTGAAAGATAAAAGGTTTTTCGGTGAGAAGTTTCTGGAATAATGGATACCAGGCTTGGCTCTGCCAGACCGGGAAAACAACTATTCCAGTAGATTTGTCAGAAATAATTTTTTCTAAAACTCTACCTGCTAAAGAAAAGGGTGGAAAAGCATAAAAATACTCTTGATCCCATCTGAGTGTAAAAGCATCTACGTACAAAGATTCGGGATCTGGGAATCTGGAAACAAAACGTCTACATTTCCTATTTTGATATGTCGCGAAGAGATCTATTGGCCAAATTTTTCAAGGATGAGTAGAAATTTCTCTTTACTTAATGGTAATTTTTAATTCTAGATTGCATGTCAGCGACTTTATTATCTAGAGAAGTAATATAAGATGCACGAATAAAAATATTTTTCTTTTCACACCAATCCCATATATTTCTAGCAATATTATTAAGATTTTTATACTTCACACTCCCCATTCTGTTAATACTAGAAATGGCTGTAATATTATCTATTCGTAATAAAATGTTCAATCTTGATTTATTTTTTGCAAAACATCTTAGTGCATAAAAAGCTGCTAATAATTCAAGGTAATTGATGTGAAAGTTTTTCTCCGATTCATTCCAGTAGCCATGAGACGTCTTTCCTGCGCAATTCACGCCCCAACCAGTCTTTGATGCGTCAGAATAAATTTCCATACTGAAAGACATATTTTGTATAGTTTGCTTACTGACTTTAATATTACTTATCCACCAATTGACCTGTAAATAATCAGGAACTGCCATAACAGCCTCATAATTCCGTCTATTCGCGGAAAGCGTCTTATGTTTTTCTCGTTCCATATTTTTGAGGTGCAACCAGCCATATTAAACGGCAGGTTTTGTAGCTACAAGCATGCCAATAATTCTTGCAAATTCTCTTAACTTACACTTACGTTTTGTTTTAAAAACTCGTAATTTGTTATATATTTTGTCATTTCTTTCCCATAGTAAACTAATGTTCATCTCCAAGCTATTTATTTCAAATCCTAAATAAATTATATTTTGTTTAAGTATTAATTCACTTTTTTGAGTATTTACGATACATCCTAAATTACTTAACAAGTTTCTTACTATAAGGTTATTTTCTTGGCATTCTTCTTCTGAAAAAGCTATAATCAAAAAATCGTCTAGATATGCTGAACATATGATACCCCTCTCTCGTAAATATCTCAAAACTGGTCATATTATTTTTGTAAAAATGTATGGCCCTATATTCAATCCAAAGAGAAGACAGTTAAACTGATAACTTTCATTTTCAAATCGGAATCTTAAGTATTTCCTGTACTCACTTCTAATTGCTAGTGAGAAATAAGCATCTTTCAAATCTATACTAGTAAAGTAGCAATTTTTTGTGATTAGTCTTAGAACCGTTCTATAATCTTCAAGTTTGAAGACCTCCTCTGTCACATTGTATTTGGCTGGATAGCTTCTGTGTTCGGAGAAACCATAGTAAACAGCACATTGTAGTTGTGCACTATCGGCAGGGACAGATACCATCTGTTCTAAATAGGCATTGTCGGGGTGATAATGTTAGTTATTACAGACCAATAGCTGAGAGACTGCAAATGTGACAAAAAACAGTCGTTTTTCATGTTATCCACATTTCCACTTCTTTATTCAAGACAGGTGCACTCAATGATCTACAATTGTCGACAATGGGATATTTCTTGTGTAATGTCTCGATGACTTGTTTATCTGTACCTTTTGTTACATAAGACGACCATCTAATCGCCACCTCATCATGAAATGCAGGTCCAAGGGACTTGTCGGACTCCGGGTGAATTCCCAGAAATTCAGAAAAACGATTCTCCGTATTTGAGGATGACGGTATATTATTATCCGTCTCTTGAATCCCTATAAAACAGAACAAAATACGTTACCCTTCTAGTTTTTCATCAGTGATGAATATTGTATGAAACCAAGAAGACAATAGTCAATTACGCAGTTTGTTATTGAGGGGGAGACATTAATTAAATCATTACCTTTGATATAAACCCAGGAAGAGACATAAAATCAATCATTCCTTACGATATAAATCCAGGAAGAGACATAAAGTCAATCATTCCTATAATAACTTATGTTTACCTCTGTGATCACTCTGTATGTCAGATTGTTGATCCTTTTCACTTCCACTGTCCGACTTTTATTCCAAAATGTTTTGTTGAAGTTCCTTCAGTTTTTCCATCAAAATATCAAACTGCCTTGTTTTCGAACCTAATTTTAGGCGTTTATTCGGCTCAACGTCATCTTCTGAACTGCTTTCGGGAATCCTCACACGTTTCTTCTTAACGTCACTGTTAAACTATTACAAATTTCCGAATTCCTTTGTTCCTTCTCAGTGAATATTTTGTGTTGTACCGATCAGTATAAATAATGCAATGATTCACAGATCCCAATAGCGAAGCACGCACAGTCACCATGGTTTTTTTGTCTTGGAATGATTTTGTACTGATTGGTATGAATAAATGCATACTACAGGATGTAATAATCATGTAGGACAACAGCGAATAATACTGTGGGCTTGACAATAGATACATCTATACGTTCCAAAGCACATTACGAATAAACTGAGGAATGCATACTCTTCACTTGAGCTGATTTATACGCATAGACAGTTTTTGTCAGTGAAGGTCAAAAATGTGACAAAAAACGTGATGATGTGATTCCTTAGTACTCTCACACTTCAATCATTCCAAATTCGTGTGGTCGTCTGATTCATAGCATATCTGAATTCAGCCGAATATCTATTTCAGAGAGGCTCAAATAGTTGAAATATTCAAACCGGAAACGCCACCTCATCTTAATAAAAAAATTTAATTCATGACAAATGCCCATAATCTAAACATTTACATTGCTTACAGTTCCTAAACCCAAAAAGAAACATAACGACGTTCTTTCTCTTACAATGTCGCAATTTGTATAAATAATATTTTCAAACTAGATCGTACACTTCTAGAATTATCTCGAACAGCATTCCGTTTCATATTCAAACAATATTTATTCGATGTCCAGTGAACTTATGACTAAACTATAAATCTTCCTTTCCTTCGCTTTCCTCTCTTTTTTTTCTTTTGTTTTTCCTTAAATTTTGTAACTCTTCAATACAAACGTTGACATCAAATGGGTCATTGCGCTGTTGAATCATTTTTCTTCGTTTCTTTTGGCCTTGATGGATGAACATAAACAGTCTCAGGCTTTATCTGAATCAATCTGACTTTTACACTCATGCTCTGATGTATTGTGTGTGAGTCGGTACATTTATGTGTCAATTGTTATTGAAATGTACACAGTTCACTGTATTATGTGGGTAATAAAATTATTATTATTTGTGGAAATCCTACGTTTTTTATGTTTCGGTAACTAGGTATCTAATATTCTGATTAGATCTGACCAGAATTACTTTTTGAAAGTGCCTAGTAATCGTGAATATTTTATAAATGGAAGCGCTTAGTGATATCCGTTGATTCGTTAATGATCAGGAAGACTTTTTTGGTTTGCCTTCCACACCTTTTGATTCATACACCATTTGTTAGGTTTTTTTTTGTGGGGTTTAGGAACTTCATATTGATAATGCACCTAGTTCTGAAAAATTGATTCATTTATTGAAACAATTGTGGCTACGGATTTAATTACACACATATACATATATCAGGAAATGGTTTCTTCCAGCGGAATTATCAAATATCAATAATCCAAAGAATTATTGGGTAGGCTTCAAAAAGGCTGATATCATGAGCCAAAACACAATGGATTCTCTTTAACAATGCTACAGCTTTTTTTCAAATCAAGCAAATCTCATTTTCAATAAACTCATAAAAATGAACTGATGAGTCAATACTTTGACTTGCAACTTCTCACACAGGCACGTTGTAAATCAATGTACCTCATCTCAGTACTGTACATATAATAACACGTAACTTCTCACACAGGCACGTTAGTAATTATTATATTTCCAATACAGCTCACGGACATGTAACTTCTCACACAGGTACGTTACAAGTACTTCGCTTCTCGAAAATCCAACAAAAGCAGGCAACTCCTGACCAAGCCACGTTGCAAGCCAATAAACACTCAAATCAGCCTAATAATAGGTAACTTCACACACAGGCACGTTACAATCACCAGGCTGAAATGAATCCAACGGTGATATGCAACTTCTCACACAGGGACGTTGCAAATCACCGAATGACATGTAACTTCTCACACAGGCACGTACAAGTCCTTGGTTTTTCGAAAATCCAACAAAAGCAGGCAACTTCTCACAAAGGCACGTTGCAAGCCAATAAACACTCAAATCAGCCCAATAATAGGTAACTTCACACACAGTAACGTTACAAATAACCACAACTTCAAAATACTTCATATGAACATCCGAAGTATCAACAAAAACTTGGACGAATTTAAAACTCTATTACAGGATCTTGACTGTGACATAGACTGTTTGATACTCAGTGAAACTCACAAAATACATGATTTAGGTTTATTCAACATCAATGGATATAATATAGTATATAACGAAAGTCATTATAATCAAAACGATGGAGTCATCGCTTACATCAAAACTTGCATTAAATTCGAACATCATATCGAAGAAGTGTTTAGTGGCATAAACTCCCTCAATATAAAATTATATCTGAATACTAATAAAAAAATTAACGTGACAGCATTCTATAGATCACCAAATACAAATGAGCAAGAATTTACTGACGGGTTAGATCGATTGCTAAGTAAAAATTATACCAAACCAGAAGATATCGGCATATTTATAGGTGACATTAATATCAATTTAATGGAGCCTACTGAGAAGTCAACATCGGAATATTTAAACACATTAAGCGAACATGGTTTCACATCGGCAATAAATAATATACCAACCAGAGTTTCTGGGGAATCTAAAACATGCATAGATCACATCTTTCTTAAATCAAATGCTGCCATTAGTAATAATATAATTCCCATTATTCTAAAAACGCACATTACGGATCACGATACACAAATTCTTCAGATTGTCTTCGAAAGCATCAAACCTATCACAAATCGGAATGAAACAATCAAAATCATCAACGAGTTTAAAATTAATGACATATTTCAGGCAATTACATGGGATTCGGTACTCGCTATGAAAAATCCAGACGAGGCAATGAGTAAATTTATTGATATTATTTTGGAAAACCTAGAAAAATGTACAGACCATCGCAAACTGAGGAGAAAGTACGATAAGATAGCGCCGTGGATGACCAAAGGCTTATTGAAATCATTAACTGAGAAAAATAAAATGAGTGCAAAACTACGAAAAAACCCAAATAACCTAGAGCTATTTGACGAATACAAAAAATATAGAAATAAAATAAATACATTAATTCAAAAATGTAAACTCAAATTCTATAGTAATCAAATAGAAGCTAACAAAAACAGCTCGAAAAAATTATGGGAAATTATTAATGAGGTAAGTACAACAAAATCAACGAAAAAATGCATTAAAAAAATAAAAAATGACTTGGGTGAAGTACTAACTGAAGAAATAGATATAGCCAATGAACTCAATAACACTTTCTCAAACCTGGGTAATAAACTTGCTGAGTCAATTAAAACGGAACCCAACTACACTCCGCCTAGGCAGTCATTAATGAACTCTTTTGTGTTTGAACAGATTGACGTTAAGGAAACAAAAACCGCAATTATTAATCTCAAAAATAAAAAGAGTGTTGGCATGGATAACTTAAAAGCTGAAACTATCAAAATGATATCACCTTTTATTTCAGAACCACTGACATATCTACTCAACAAATGCGTAAATGAAGGAGTTTACCCTTCGGTTTTCAAGCAATCAATTATTACACCCTTATATAAAAAAGGAGATGCTTCCATAGCCACCAACTATAGACTGATATCACTAGTAACACATCTCTCTAAGGTATTTGAGAAAATCATGAAACTACGACTCGATTCTTATCTACAAAAATTTAAAATTCTATCTGATAACCAGTTCGGTTTTAGGGCAAATACATCTACGGAAGATGCAATTTCAGCCCTAACGCAAAAAATCACGAAATCTTCAAATAAATCCAAGCCATGCATTTGTATATTTATAGATTTGTCCAAGGCATTCGATAGTGTTAGCCATAATCTTCTTCTGCAGACACTAGGTGACATCGGAGTAAGATGTGATTGCTTGAATCTCTTTCAGAGTTATTTGAAAGGTAGAACTCAGGCGGTAAAGGTTGGAAACGCGTTAAGTGCTGTGCGAGAAATCGAATACGGAGTCCCACAGGGCTCAGTACTCGGACCTACACTTTTCAATATTTACGTGAATGGATTATTTTCACTACAGTGTGATGGGAGCATTATCGGTTTTGCAGATGACACTGCCATCTTCTACGAATCTGATAACTGGCTTTCACTAAAACAGAATATTGAAAAAGACTTCAGTAAAATAATTAATTGGCTGAAACATAAGTTATTGAGCCTCAATATAGAAAAAACCAATTATTTACCATTCTGCTGCAACTCCACCAACGCTCCTACATTTGATAGAGTCGATATCAAAGTCGGAACCGAAATTTACAGCATCCTACCTGAAACAAAAATAAAATACCTGGGAGTGATAATGGATCCACACTTGAGATGGAACCTACATATTCAGTACGTAGTTAAGAAATTAAGAATAATTCTTTATAAATTTAAAGTAATGAAAAACATATTACCTTTGCGACATCTTAAAACAATATATTACTCGCTTGTTGAAAGCCATCTCCGTTACTCAATAATAGCCTGGGGAGGGGCATCCAAAACACATATACACCCCCTGGAAGTTATACAACGCAGATTCCTAAAACTTATATTTGAAAAGAATGCTCGATACCCAACACAAGCATTACACGCAGAAACGCAAATTCTGGATATCTCGCAATTGTTCTTCCTGCAGTCTTGCACTAAATACCACCTGTCTAAAGACAAAGCCCAACTGCCGGCACACAACTATGAAACCCGTCAGAAAAACCTATATATTCCTCCATTGATGTTGAAAACCGTCACACAAAAAACATATTCCTACCTAGCACCAAAATTTTATAATACAATTCCTGACTCAATAAAAGTTATGCAGCCAGCAAACCGCTTTAAAAAAGCCCTAAGGACATTTATTTCAAATAATCCAGACACCTCACAATAGTCTGGATTATCCGTACCCTATTAACAACGGATATGAAATTGTATAACACAACCATGATTCAACAAAGACTTCATACATGTTCTACATATTCTTATTCTTATTGACCCGTTTTTTGAGGACTGTAATGAAACATCTCTTGTAAGTACAACACTCATCGCTGGATATGTCGATATTGATTTTATCAAAGTTTTATACTCTGTTCTTATATGTTATATATGATTTTTGATTATTTCACATGTTTTCGTATTTTTTTATCATGTTTAGATTTAAGATATACATTTTATATTTACATACTTACTCTTTTCGATTCTTCACTAAAACTTCTCTCGAAACAAGTGTTTTACATTTATCGAGTACTTACTCTGTTCTTATATGTTTTATATGATTATGATTATTGCACATGTTTTCGTATTTTTTTATCATGTTTAGATTTTAGATATACATTTTATATTTACATGCTTACTCTTTTCGATTGTTCACTAAAACTTCTCTCGAAACAAGTGTTTTTACACTTATCGAGTACTTACTTTATTCACACTTAATATTCATTGTGTATAAGTGTTTATCGTGTATAACCATTATTTACCACATGTATCTTTCTTATATACTCAGTGAATAAAGATTATTATATTATATTATATTATATTAAATCATCAGGGTGAAATGAATACAACGGTGATATGCAACTTCTCACACAGGCACGTTGCAAATCACCGAATGACATGTAACTTCTCACAAGTCCTTGAATTTTCGATAGCTAAACTGAATATATTCACTCAATTCCAATGTGCTGAGACTCATGTACAACCAATAAATACCCAAATAAAACCCATTTTCGAAACATTACTTTTGTGAACATCAATACAAATATCAACAAGTATTAAATATTCAGTATTGAAGGAAAGCTCCGTACCAATGATCGTAAGAGCAAAACACAAATTCTTCAAAATGTTTATGCTGCCACGAACGGAACTCCCACATGATTTTCTTTGTTTAATAATCAACAAGCAAAGGAAAGTACATTCAAGAAAAATATAATGAAACATACTGATTATGAATAACAACCTGCTTTTCTTTCATTGAAAGTAAACTCCAACAATTACTCACTCAAACAGGTATTATAGCCATTTGTCGAAGATAATTCCAAGCAATTTTAAACAAATATAACTCCTACTTTTTATTCCTACCATAGGTATCACTTCAACACAAATGAATATATTTAAACAATCACCCCAAGAACAATGATTTCAGAAACTCCATACGAACTCTCGAGTCAACACCAACTTACTTCCCATTCCCATGCTATTTCTCTCGCCTCCCGCCAGCCAAACGTTTTTGTTGAAGATCCCTAAAAACCGGCATATGACGATGCGCGGTACATGACTAATATATATTGGACGTACCATCATATGCTGGTGTTCGGCAATGGAAAACTCCTAACATTCGGCCGTACGACTCATAGCTCGTCCCGAGCCAAGTCATTTATTGTCACTTTCAACATCAGTTGGTAGTGATATTTGTCCATCACCTTCACTATAACTTCCTGTGGAGTCCAAGACTTTCCCATCTGGTGTCCATGGTTTCATAATATGGTCAACAGCAATGGTATTTTTGAAACTATGGACTATGTTGCACATCTCTGTATAGTAACGGGAGATCTCGAGATTTGAAGTAATTGGTACTGTCAATTTAGAACTTGAATGTCAAACACGATTCGAATATAATTAGATAAAAAAAACTGTGATATTTTGACCGTTCAGAGTTAGAATCTGAACATTTGGTAACCCCGACATGATACGTGATATGGAGAACAAGAGACATAGACGAGTCAGTGTTGGATTCAATAGCTATTTATCGGCAGTTTTTGTGGTGCCCAAAAACTTTGGGGATGGTACAAGGACTGCTACTGATAGAAGCACACCACTGCCTGAAAAATCAGTGCATTTACTTCGAAAACCATCCGTTAAAGAAGAAACAGGAGAAAATACGACACCAGTGGTATCAAACGTTGAAAAAGCAAAATTGAAACAGTGTTCAAGAATTCATACAGTGAGATCCGGATCAAAACATAGCTCTATATTCCCGAGAGAAAGAAGAAGTTCATTACGAGAAGAATAGAGACAGGAATTGGAGATGAAACGACACCAAATTGAACAAAAAGCTCTACAGATCAAGAATTCAAAGCATCTTCAGAATGCAGAGCTTGAATCTCAAAATTACACGAGAACCAGCTAAGGGCCGTCGAAAATGACAGACAAAACCGAGAAAGATGACAGACTAGAAAATCCCGTTTCTTTGTGGGTGAACAATATACCTATTGAAACTGAAAATGTCATCTAAGTAATTCTCAACACACTGATATTCAGACGTTATGCAACACTTAGAAGGGCGTGTTAGTGTCTGTAAAAAACACGCCAAATAAGACTCCCAGCAGCTCAAAAAAAATTATGGCTCTACAAGTAGTTGAGAAGGATTTTCCACTTTGACGGGAATCCGCAAAACCGGCCATTATTCTACAAACACTTCACAAATATCTGTACTTTATGTGACTATACAGTTGATCATGATCAAATTGCAGAGAAGTTTGAAAGGGGTTGCAAAATCAAGTGTTGCAGGAATGTTGACCGCAGACTTGAAACTGGTTATGAAAACTCTTCAAACGGGATTTGGTAGACCAGATTATATCATCGAGTCGATGATCTAGAAAGTGAAGGGACTTCCATTCATGAAAGACACAAACCTACAAAAACTTATTATTTTTTTCTTTCGAGGTTATTAATAACATAGTTTCTACCATAAATACATTAAGGACTACGGGACATTTTCAAAATCCTCAGTTGATGAAAGAGCTCCTAGACAAACCTCCAGATTCGTTGAATCAGAGCTGTGGAAAATGAAGTCGCACAAAAATAAGGGGTTTATGATATAGAAGATTTTTCAAAGTGGTTAGGAGATTATGCCAATGCCGTTTCGTATGTTAGCATCCCCCAACCATTCAACCAGACTGCACGAGTATTCTTAACCGAGAAGACCGGTAAGAATTTTCTACAATATTGAAAGGACGAAAATTGCTGTTTCTACTGTGGAAAGATTTCCACGAAGATATTCGCCCCATAAGAAATCTGATGATAATGGAATGAGGTGGAAAAAGATGACAAGGACAAAGCTTTGTTTCTCATGTCTAAACCGGAATCATCAGAAATTCAAATGTAAAAGTAGAAAAGTATGTGGTGTTTCAGCCTGCAAAACTGTACCACCATACTCTTTGGCACAAAGAAAAACCTGAGTCTTCAGTTATTCCCTCCGAGAAATGCTACTGACGACACGGACAACCAGATACAAAGATTCTGAAAAGATAGGATCGGCCTTTTCAATAAAGCCTGTTTAAATATTAGAAGAGATTTATCTTCTTCCGTTCTTCATCTCCATGATGTACTTTTTCTGCACGGTATTGCTCTAACGAATGGACTTTTTTTTGATTTATCGAAATTTCCTGATCAGTTAAGTTCATGACTGATATAATAAATCTTTCACCGACTCCAATGTATACTATAGTTCAGGGTATGCAATATTCTACGCCCTCTTGGAGTCGCAGACTAGCCTCAATGAGAAAGTCTTCTTCAAATTCAGTCTTGATCATAACTTATGTAATTACCAAGTAATGGGATGGTGTTGTTTTTGGTTCAGCCCACAATGGAATTTTGGTTATATGTGACATCCTAGGCGCATTCGAATGGGGTGACTTATAAAAATGCAGTGCCTGGTGGCAAAAAGAGAACGTCCCATACATTTTCGGAAACAATCATAACTGAAACTTTCATCTCAACATCATCTACACACAGGTTGAAAGTTGCAGTATCTGAAGTTCCTATGTGACTTCATCCAGAACTTCGAAGAAGGACCTTCTCCCAATTTTCAATGTTGTATCAATGTTGAGGTTTAGACAACTAACCTCCTCACCGCTTTTCACTGTATTATAAGCCAAGTGCTACCAAATCGATATACGCCTTTGATTCATTACCATTCACAAACACATAGAAATAAAAAAAATTGTTAGCGAATTCGGTTTGAATCTCCCCTAGTCATGACACATTAACCTTTAGATAACCCTTATATAAAAGAATGAATGACAGTAACGACAATCACGTTACAATATGGAAAATTAATGCATAAGGAATTACCAAAACTCAATGCTCAAACAAAACAACGTAAAGTCAATAGTGAGTTCCATCCCACTTCTGAAATGTTAGGTTTTTTTTTTGTGGGGTTTAGGAACTTCATATTGATAATGCACCTAGTTCTGAAAAACAGATTCATTTATTGAAACAATTGTGGCTACGAATTTAATTACACACATATACATAAATCAGGAAATGGTTTCTTCCAGCGGAATTATCAAATATCAATAATCCAAAGAATTATTGGGTAGGCTTCAAAAAGGCTGATATCATGAGCCAAAACAAAATGGATTCTCTTTAACAATGCTACAGCTTTTTTTCAAATCAAGCAAATCTCATTTTCAATAAACTCATAAAAATGAACTGATGAGTCAATACTTTGACTTGCAACTTCTCACACAGGCACGTTAGTAATTATTATATTTCCAATACAGCTCACAGACATGTAACTTCTCACACAGGCACGTTACAAGTCCTTCGCTTCTCGAAAATCCAACAAAAGCAGGCAACTCCTGACCAAGCCACGTTGCAAGCCAATAAACACTCAAATCAGCCTAATAATAGGTAACTTCACACACAGGCACGTTACAATCACCAGGCTGAAATGAATCCAACGGTGATATGCAACTTCTCACACAGGGACGTTGCAAATCACCGAATGACATGTAACTTCTCACACAGGCACGTACAAGTCCTTGGTTTTTCGAAAATCCAACAAAAGCAGGCAACTTCTCACAAAGGCACGTTGCAAGCCAATAAACACTCAAATCAGCCCAATAATAGGTAACTTCACACACAGTAACGTTACAAATCATCAGGCTGAAATGAATACAACGGTGATATGCAACTTCTCACACAGGCACGTTGCAAATCACCGAATGACATGTAACTTCTCACAAGTCCTTGAAGTTTCGATAGCTAAACTGAATATATTCACTGAATTCCAATGTGCTGAGACTCATGTACAACCAATAAATACCCAAATAAAACCCCTTTTCAAAACATTACTTTTGTAAACATCAATACAAATATCAACAAGTATTAAATATTCAGTTTTGAAGGAAAGCTCCGTACCAATGATCGTAAGAGCAAAACACAAATTCTTCAAAATGTTTATGCTGCCACGAACGGAACTCCCACATGATTTTCTTTGTTTAATAATCAACAAGCAAAGGAAAGTATATCTAAGAAAAATATAATGAAACATACTGATTATGAATAACAACCTGCTTTTCTTTCATTGAAAGTAAACTCCAACAATTACTCACTCAAACAGGTATTATAGCCATTTGTCGAAGATAATTCCAAGCAATTTCAAACAAATATAACTCCTACCTTTTATTCCTACCATAGGTATCACTTCAACACAAATGAATATATTTAAACAATCACCCCAAGAACAATGATTTCAGAAACTCCATACCAACTCTCAAGTCAACACCTACTTACTTCCCATTCCCATGCTATTTTTCTCGCCTCCCGCCAGCCAAACGTTTTTGTTGAAGATCGCTAAAAACCGGCATATGACGATGCGCGGTACATGACTCATATATACTGGACGTACCATCATAGGCTGGCGTTCGGCAATGGAAAACTCCTAACACATTTCATCTCTGAATTGTGTACTCACAACATTATAAGTTGCAGTTTCAGTTCTGTTGCAACTAAACTTCTGGGCAATGGCAGAATCGGAAACATCCCATGGAATTATATCCGCACAATGTGTTTCATCAATTTTCAAGGTGATTGAGTATTTTTGATGAATATGTGTTCCTATATACTACCTGATAGAAGGACGTATGTGAATATTAAGTACCAAAGATGGGTGCAAGGAAAATTTGCATTAAGAATTTAATATATCTTGAAAGAAATATCAATTACTTCTACTACTGATAGACATTCACATTTGTAAGTGTTTAGTTTTACCAAACTTCCAGTAAAATTGCTGAGACTGGGGCCAATCAAAATAATGTAGGGCTGAGGAGTTAGTTCTTTTTTAAAAATCGAGTATACTTGCATTTTCTTGACTTTCTTTACATCGCCTGGAATTTTGACATGGACGAAAAATACATCCCAACTCACGGAGGGTTTCCAGTTGTTTTTTCTTATTTGTATTCGAGTTTTGGTGGCACCAATGCTGGTAACAAATGCATTTGTAACGCTGTTCGCGAATCTGAGATTAAAAAAAGTCTGTCTTTTATAAAATAAATAATCTTTTTTTTTCATAGAAAACAAATAGTATTTTTGCCTTTACCACACAAGTATTTTTCACTTCAATATGCGTATTTCGATAACCAGGCTACTTTCATCAATAGGAATACTAAACTAACACTAAATGTGTTACACTTTTTTTATTACCAACGGTAATCGACATCTATTATCAAGTTCATTCAAAGTTAAATATTGTCACAATCCGTTTCTGTCAGAACGGTCTACGTACAACTGTAACGCCACCCTGTAATGATATTTTCATCACTAGTGTGCCTAATTTTCAACTTTTTTCGGTACATCCGAAACCAGAAAATCGCCATGTAGCATAAACAGTAGGCTTGCCGTTGTGTTCGGGCAACACGTTTTTATTTTCATGTAGATGTGTAATTTCTTTTTGTAGATATCTTCAACTATTTTATGTAGTTGATAAGGTTTTCTATTTCAATTTCTCGACGAGTTTGTTTGCCACCTAGTAGAGTAGGTCCAAACTCTTAAATCAGCAGGAATCGACGGTATTGAATCAATCAGAAATGATGCTAGACATCTATCTGATTGTACGATAACTATTGAGTTCAGCAGGAATCGATGGTATTGAATCCATTAAAAACGCTGTTGGACATCTATCGGTTTTACGATAACTATTTTATTTCAGCAGGAATCGATTTGATGACTGGGTGATAATTTTTGACGTGCGCGGATGAAGTGATTGGAAAATAAACAAGGGGTCTAACGTCCGAAAAGTGTTTTATTAATATTTGTTATTACCTATTTGGGGATTTTTCTCTTTCGGAACTGTGTTCAGTGACCGTGGTGCCTTTTGAGTTCCATTTGGTTTGGTCACCACCCATTTTTGGGGATTTAATCATTGTGAGGCTAACTGAGTTTCACCATCACATCTACCCAGAATTATCTGAAATATCCACCTACTTACCTGTTTAGTAGCTCAGTTTTTATTTATAAATTGTGAGAGAGGAAAAACCCTTCGTAGAAGGTAAGTTCTGATTTTTCTACTGCCATTATTATGAGTAAGGTGTCATGATTATTTTCTGAGAGACTTTTTCTTGGGAAAATGTAGCATATTTACGTTCCTGAAACCAATGCTGCCCATGGAGACAATGCCTAGATAGATTGAAGAATCAGCATTCCTACCGACGTTTATCTTTGCTGAATATTTTTCTACCGAAAATTATCTAAGCTGATGTAATTCTTTGTTTAAAATTGATACATAATGAATTGAATGATTTTTATGAACTATTGTGATTTTGTCACTTGTAGCCTGAATTTGCATTTTTCATTAAATAACATCGAGAAAAGTAAAATCTTTCATTGTGTGAAAGGTGGGAAGTGTGAAAGAGTTATTAAATACAAAATTAGTTTCACAAGCTACGGAAGGTGCTTCTACGAAGCACCACACTGCTAGGGGCACAATCGTAACTGCATGTCGGCTCTTGCCGAATTTTTATTCATGTCAATGTTTATTAAAATAAATGACGAGATATTGTTTCCGTCGTTATGAAACACTCATTTACTCAAATGATTTTTCTTAGTCATTTGGTTTATAGTATTTTTTTCTATTCATACATGAAACATTTTGCTTTAGTGTACCTCGGAATTGATTTTTCTGTGTTTCTTCTATATTCACTACCCTGGAAAGGAAGAAATGCAATCATTGTTATTTGATTCGGTGGGTTATTATCATTTTACATATTGAGGAAAGACATATACCGGGTATTTCTGTCTAAGGTCAAAAATTGATGATAATAATAACTTTTCATCATCGTAATGAAATATGTATGACCTTATGCAGTGACGAGATGCTCTGGGTGTTATTTTTTTTTATTTTTCTATATACAGGGTGTCAGTCAAAGATTAGAAATTCGAAATAATAATGTTTTTTTAATTATTGTAATAAAATTGCTATGGCTTTACGCGATGGTAGGATGCTCTAGATGTTCTATTCTATGTACTTGCTAAAAATTGGAAATTGATAATAATAATGAATTTTTATCGCTTTTATAAAATAAATAATTATTAATTATGAACACGTTTTCCAACGCCGGTCGACTAGGGCCAAGCACTAAAAACCGCTATGGGTAATTTTCAAATGGACTTTTTAGTATATAAGTATGCGCGAAAAGTTTTCCGATTTTGGTAGGTCCAATGTCAATCAACCGCGATGAATGGATGAATGTATCCTATTTTTCCGAACCGATGATTATTCATACTGGGTGGAACAGTCATGGGGGTTACCCCATTTGGGCATATTCGGTTGGGTTGGGAACGATTTTTCGAAAACCTCACTTGAAGGAAATATTTCCTGGCATTTTTATTTTTCTTTCAAGAGTTTTTTTACGCTGATTTTGCACCAACTCCTGAAGGTCTGCTTGGATAATGGTCTACAGGGATTTTGATTGATCACGAGGCCCTTTGGTAACGATTGATTGCCGAAGCAACCGTTGACTCTCTTACATCGCGACAAGGGAATATCAACCGACAAGAAGTATAACAGGGTTCACGCAAGTACCTAGTGTTGAGGCGACCGTCAGGTTTAGGGGTTCTAGGATATAAAGTAAAATATCAATAAAAACAATAAATTGGAAAGCGGAGATTATTGGTCTTGAATTGATACTGGTTGATTACTTTATGCGCCTGCGCTTGAGCTTAAGGATTAAGTGGGGTGAAGCACAAACATTTAGCGGAAAGTCGATAATTTGTTGTTGCAAACTTGTAGATTTGTTAAATTGTTAAAATTGTTAAAAATTGTTAAAATAGTTTTTTCCGTTAACCAGCTGTCGTCTCCTTACGAACGGCAGCCCTCAAAAGTCGAAACTTGTGCGAGCCAAGGATTAACGAGGTCTTACCTTTTTACGTGCGATTCCTAGCACTTTCTTGGGCCATCAGAAAAAATTCTGCAGTCGCCATGGTTTGAACCACCGCCGACTGGCAGCCAGTGACTAAAACACTGTCGCTTTAACCAAGATCTTGAAATACCTCAATTAGTTCCTTTGGTTTAGTGACATGTGCGTATCGGTATATCGCCTTTGACTACTTTATTTAGTTCGTGTAAGTTGTCACTTATATTTATATAGTATTGCAATCATCTGTATTTACTCAATTCGGTTCATGTGTATTTTCGTTTATTATTTATTGTTTCGATAATAAATTATTCTCGCGTACTATATTTTGTCTCAATTCGACTTTATCCTATTCTCGTATATTTCCTCGATTTGGTGTGGGGATTTTTTTGTTTTTATATAGTCTGGGCAGCTTCAAATCAGGTGGCGCCCATTACTGATTATCTATTATTGAACTTCCCCGTCTCAACCGTTTAAAGGCTAGCGGCGGTTGCTCAGAGGCTAATTATTGGGCGAATATAGTATGTTTTGAGACTTCTGTTTTTTTGTGTTTTTTATCAATGAATATTTTTGGAAGGGGAAATTTGAGCGCTACAAATATCCGAATCGGTCGTATTTACATGTATGTTTTCTTCTAGACCCCTCTGAAATATTTTTGATTGTATCCATTCGTATAGGAGCAATTTATCATGTAGAAAATTCTTTCAATTCAAAATTATTTTTCTTTATTTTGTCGGCTACAATTTGGAGTCTTTCATTGCATAGACTGCAATATTTGTTCATTCAATGTTTGATTACCTGAGAGTTTATCTCTATCAGAGTTTGAGAGGCATGCTTTTTGGGCTTTATGTAATGTAATATTCCAGATCAAAATCAGCAATGAGGGAAAACATTTACTTTCAGTTTTGTTTGAGGTGGATCCACAATCAGTAAAAAATCCTGACGTTTCATGAGTTATAGTTGTTAAAGAAGTTGTGTTGTAGGTGGAGGGACTATTTACATCATCAGTAACAAATATGATGGGTATATTTTAATGTATTTTCTCTTTAAATGATATTATCGCGTCAATAACATTAGATGGCGTTGGTGGGTAGGTATTTTTTTATCAGACATGTTTTTTATGAGGTACATATATTAATTTGTCTTCATCCTAAAAAAGAAACCAGCTCAATGGTGTCCAACAAGAAATGCAAAAAAAATTATGCCATACTTCCCCTTCTGTGAGGTAATTGATTTCTTATCCGTTAAAAATTTTAATATATTGGGTTGGTCAATAAATTGCATATAGCACATAAACTCGGCACTTTTTATTGCAAGATTTTGTTTATTTGGGTTGTAAAAAATACACTATATATATATTGTTATATATATATTTTTTTATTTTGATTTAGATTTTGTTTTTAATGAAGAAATAAGTACAAATTTTTTTTCACAAATAATTTTCCTTTGATTTCAAATTTTGCCCAGCTCAATACTTACACCTTTTTCTTTATACTTTTACCTTTTTCTCTCTTTTTCAGAAACTCGACTCACTCGTCGTAGATCATGCAGACTCTTTCTCAAGTTGGGTTCTTCGGAAGGGTTGCGATCAATATCAAAATTTGAAAATTTTATTATGCTATCAAAGTAAATAAATTTCAATAATTCAAACTCAAATATGTTTTATTTTTATCAATTTAGCAAAACTCTCAAATTGAATATGAAATTTCAAATAAACTCTTATCTATTCCTGTTCTGCGATAAAAAAACTTATTTGCTAAAACCCCCTTTAAAATGACCATAGAAATCACTTATCGAGCCTATGCTGGAAATGTAACAACTGCCAAACAAAGAATATGACATCCGAACGTACCAGGAATGAATTTCTATGATTATTTAAATTTCGAGGTTATACTACTGGTATAAAATAAGCAATAAACAACTAAAATGATGCAATGTTTATGAATTATATACAATGGAACAGTTTATAGCTGGGAATTTTTGAAATTCACTGAGTTTTTGTGCACGTTAAAATGTTTGTGAACGTTAAATTGTTTGTGAGTTTGCTATCGGGGATATTCAATATGATGGTGTCAGTGACCTTTTGAAGTAAGTGCTCATATTCTTCACCTTGGGTGATGGTTTGGAAAGGATATCTATAAATACCTTTGAAACATAACCTTTGAAGCTTCCACCAACTTATCAGCTTGGATTTGACCTGTTGTTCTTGCTGTAGTATGTAAGTTGTGCTTTCTTCAGCTGCTTTTCGTTCTGCTATCGCCTTTCTTTGGTTTTATTTGGTTTCATCATTCTATTTCGTTTATTTTAATCAAAAGCCAGTAAAATTTTATAAGTTTTCTGCTAATGTCAAAAAATCCGCTTCTTATCAATAAATTTCCCTTTTCCTAGCAACAGCAAACTACTTCCTCCCTTCAAAATTCACTTTTTGTCTGGCACCCACGATTTCACTAAACGAATTGTTATTACTGTGCACTGGGATTAATCAACAATACTCACTTATAAATAACTTATTTCTATACATATTTTTTTACCTTTTGTATTCATTTTCACTTAAAATTCTGCTAAACTTTATTTGCTGTCTTTTCAAGTTATTTTATTTTAAATCATAGTTTCAAATTGTATTTTGCATTATAATTTTGAAATTGTAATATTTGAACAAAAAATAATTTTAACAAACTTGGCTGGTAGTTGCATGTTTCATGGAGAACATGGAATGGTATCGGAAGCACCTAACTTGATTCGGAAACTCCATTTTCCTGCCTTTATGCTGCTTTTGAATGAAATATTTTATTGTTGCTGAGAATTTGGTTCAGTATAAATATAAAATAAAGCATTTAGCTGTTTTTTTTTACTGGGATGTGATAATAATAATAATAGCAATTTATTTAATACTTGTTTTCATAACAATATATATATATATATATATATATATATATATATATATATATATATATATATATATATATATATATATATATATATATAACAGAAAGTTAATTATGACATCTACAGTCACTAGTTGAAACTTAATTTGACACGAACCAAGGAATCCAAAAGCGGAGGTTTGTCCACAAATTGACAGGCAGCCAACAATTCGTTGTTCTGACCAACCCAAGGTTCAATCAAGTTTCTAATACGTTATGAGGAACGCAAGCAGAATCTAAGTGAAGTTTTAATTCCGAGAGTTCTAACCTTTGACAGCTGTTTCGTGCTAACGCACTCATCACAAAGGATTTATGGAGCTCTCGAAATTAAAACGAATCCACTCAAGAATTAATACCGTGAAGGCAAGACAGATATAACAGAAAGTTAATTATGACATCTACAGTCACTAGTTGAAACTTAATTTGACACGAACCAAGGAATCCAAAAGCGGAGGTTTGTCCACAAATTGACAGGCAGCCAACAATTCGTTGTTCTGACCAACCCAAGGTTCAATCAAGTTTCTAATACGTTATGAGGAACGCAAGCAGAATCTAAGTGAAAATAGAGTATATTTCGTTTTATTTCCGAGAGTTCTAACCTTTGACAGCTGTTTCGTGCTAACGCACTCATCAGAAAGGATTTATGGAGCTCTCGAAATCAAAACGAATCCACTCAAGAATTAATACCGTGAGGCAAGACAGAATATAACAGGAAGTTATTCATGACATCTATAGTCACTAGTTGAAACTTAATTTGACACGAACAACGAATTGTTGGCTGCCTGTCAATTTGTGGACAAACCTCTACTTTTGGATTCCTTGGTTCGTGTCAAATTAAGTTTCAACTAGTGACTGTATATATATATATATATATATATATATATATATATATATATATATATATTGTTATAATAATAATAATATAATGGGGTTGTTATGAATGTGATAGAAACTTCCAAAAAAAATCAACAATTTGATCTGGAAGCTCGATAAAAGCTCGTTGATTTAATGGACTGTAATTTCGCGGGTGTTGAAAGGAGAATGAAAAAATGGATGAACTAACCCGAAGACCTCAAGATCTTACCTTGGAGTTTCTTCCAGAACAATTCTAGACGACGGAACTGGAGTTTCTTCGGAGAGTCTGGAATGTTGTCAGATAACGCCTGGCCTTCTTTCTTCGGCTAGAGATCTCTAGTTAGTTCACTTTTCACTACCGGGGATATTATTCACCGGGAAGTAAAATATATGAAATATGCGGTTTTACTAATTGTTGAAAAATGCGGGAGATGCTGAGAAAGCTTGTGTGCGCTTCGAACGATATCGAAAATCGCAGTCATTGTCTGTCCTTTTTTTCTCGGGCAGAGAGGATCGGATCTTGAGGTTTTTTATATTGAACGAAACAAATGAATGTACACGGGGAGCAAAATAAAGGTTTCGGTTGCCGGTGAACACTCAATCTGTTTGAAATTGTGTAAAAATAAAAGTAAGTGAAGGGTGAATGATTGGTAATAAATTAATTAAACATATAAAGACAAACACATGAACGTGTGGACGCAACATACCGCCGACCAAAAATACTACGTATTTTTCAATGTTAAAGGTTGATCAAGTGGGAGTGGACAAAGTTTGGAAACTGGACGTTTCAAAACTCCGTTCTGTGTTTTGACAGTAGCTACCCGGATTTTACCATCCACGCCTGGAAAAATATCTAGAATGCGACCCATTGGCCAGTGTAATGGGGGTGAATTTTCTGACTTCAGAAGAACTAGATAATCTTTTTTAACTGGAATCGTCTCGGTAGTCCACTTACTCCGCTGATGGAGTGTGTGGAGGTATTCTTGCGACCAACGATACCAGAAACTTCCGTACAGTTTTTGTACCAAGTTCCACCTCGAAAGACGGTTTGAAGAAATAGCAGAAACATCGGGAGATGGTGGGGCGACTAGTGGTTCCATTGTTAGGAAATGGCCTGGTGTCAAGACAGATAAGTCGTTTGGGTCATCACTGATTGGAGTGAGTGGACGCGAATTCAACACTGCTTCGATTCGGATGAATACAGTCTGCAGTTCTTCGTAGGTAAGTACTTGCTCTCCAACCACTCGTGCGAAATGTGTTTTAACGGATTTGCCTCCACTCTCCCAGAGTCCACCAAAGTTTGGTGCTGAGGGTGGATTGAAATGCCAAGAGATGCCCTCATTTGAAACTGCAGATTGCATGAATGAGCTAATTTGCTTGTAAGCACTAACAAAATTGGTACCACAATCACTGTGAATGTGTTGACAGCGTCCTCTACGAGCTATAAATCGGCGTAGAGCTGCCAAAAAGGCATCCGCAGATAAGTCTGAAGCGACTTCCAAATGCAAGGCTTTCGTGACAAAGCATACAAACAAACACAGATAGGCCTTTAGAGTCTTAGATCCGCGAGTTTTACTCATAGTGATACGGAAAGGACCAGCATAATCTACACCGACATGCAAGAATGGTTTTGCTTGCGTGATGCGTGAAGAAGGTAAGTTGCCCATGGGCGGCTGACGTGAAGTGGGGTTTGTTTTCCAGCACCGGATGCATTTCGAAAGTACCGAACGAATTGAGAGTTTGGCCGATATTATCCAGAAAGTTTGGGAAATAAGATGATGTACACTCTGAACACCAACATGAAGATGTTTTGTATGAAAATACTCAATGATTAAAGTAGTGAAACGAGAGCGAGAGGGTAGAAGTACTGGAAATTTTTTATCGTAAGCTAGCTGTGCGAGATGAAGACGTCCTCCAACTCTTATAAGACCCTGATCGTCAACGAAGGGAGATAATTTTCTTAGATGTTTGGATGGATCTTTCTTGTGTTGGAGCTGAAAAAGTAACTCAGGAAAAAATAAAGTTTGAGTAAACTTTGCGAAGACTAGGAGAGATTGATGGAAATCGAATGAGGTAAGATTACCCAATTTTTAATCATTAGGGTAACGCGAATTGTGGATGAACCGTAATATGTAGGTCAAAATGCGATTGAAAGAACATAGGGAGGATTTCTCAACCAGAAGGTTCTCAAGAAAGTGTGGGGAGATAGTCTGAGTAAGAGTGATTATTTTCTTTACCTGTAATGCCTCGAAAGAGGGAGGAAATTCAATGTTTGTCCAGGTGCGGTTTGAATCTTTCAAGAACGATGGTCCCGCCCACCAAAGCGAGTTATTTATCAACTTGGAGGGAAGTAGACCCCTGGAACCAATGTCGGCGGGGTTATCAGCGGAAATAACATGAAACCACGAACTTGATGGAACCGTGTTTTGAATAAAAGAAACTCTGTTGCTAACAAAAGTTTTCCATCTATGAGCACTGGACTGAATCCATGATAGAGTGATGGTTGAATCTGTCCAACAAAAAACATTAGAGTGAGATATCCTGTCTACAAAAATCTTCTGAACGAACGAGACTAATTTGGCAGCTAACACTGCTGCGGATAGTTCAAGCTTTGGTATCGTAATCCTTTTTTGAACAGGGGCGACTTTGGTTTTGGAGCATATGAAATTAGACGTTACAGCGCCTGAAGAGGAGATACAGACAAGATACACGACTGCGCAGTATCCCTTCTCAGAAGCGTCTGCAAAACAATGTAACTCAAAAGTTATAGGATCATCTGTAGTTAAGCGACGTGGGAGCTGAAAGTGAGTTAGAAACGATAAGTCCTGAAGATATTTCTCCCAAAGACGAATAACATCTTGCGGTGGAGTTTGATCCCAATCTAGGTTCAATTCCCATATTCTTTGGATGAGATGTTTTATCAAGAATGTGACCGGTGATAAGAACCCTAGCGGATCAAAAAACCGGGCAAGGTTCGAAAGAAGATTTCGTTTCGTACACTTTGAATTTGAACCTTTGATGGCAAATTTGAAACAATCAATCGAAGGGATCCACTGTAATCCTAGAATCTTCAGAGGGCTTGCGCTGTCATTATCGAAGTCCCGAGGATCGATAGATAGATGTGAGTTTGGTAAATGAGAAAGCAAAGCGGGGTGGTTGCTGGACCATTTTCTCAGTTCGAAGTTACCTTTTTCCATAAGGGAGATGAGTTGAGATTGAGCAGAAAGAGCACTATCAAGAGTCGTGGCACCTGTGCAGATGTCATCGATATAAGTGTCCTCTCTTAGAATACGAGTAGCTTGAGGGTATGCAGTACCCTCATCGTCCGCCAATTGCAGCAACGTACGATTTGAAAGGTAAGGGCTGGGGCTCAAACCATAAGTAATGGTGAGAAGACGATAGTCTTGAACGGGGTCGTTCGGGCTAAATCGCCAAAGGATACGTTAGTAGTCACAATGAGTTGGTGATACTCGGATTTGACGAAACATCATTTTCACATGAGTGGTAAAAACAAAGGAGTGGAGGCGAAAATTCAGTAGAATCGTTACTATATCTCTCTGAAGTTTGGGACCTATGTAAAGATGATCATTCAATGAAGTCTGATTAGGTAGTTTTGCGGAACCATTGAATACAACCCTTAACTTAGTAGAGGTGCTACTGGGTTTGAAAACACAATGGTGGGGAATATAGTAAGTGAAAGGAGAAGATTCAGTGACTGATTCCATATGGCCAAGATCTAAATACTCTTTCATAAAATCGGAGTATTGAGTATATAAAGATTGTTGTTTAAGAAGCCGTCTTTCGAGAGAAAGAAATCTTTGGAGGGCTAAAGCGCGACTGTTCGGGAAAATGGGAGATGGATTTTTGAAAGGCAGACTCAAGATCAAGCAAAATGCGCGAAAATACATCAGCTCCTAATAGAAGGTCAATAGAACCTCGGATATAAAAGTCAGGATCTGCCAAATCCAGATTTGAAATATGAGACCATCTTCCAGGTTGGAGACTCGAGTTAGGTAATTGTTCACAAATACTAGGCATTACAATGGCATCGGTTATGATGATAGGTTTATCTCTGTTGCAAGGACGAATCGAGAGAACAACACAGCCATGCTTGGCAAGAGTTTGCATTGAACCTAAACCGTTGAGATGAATTGGTATATAAGTGGTGCGCAAGTGTAAACGCCTTGCGCCCTTTTGGGTAATGAATGAGCTCATGCTACCAGAATCTAGGAGACATCTGAGCCTTTGATAATTTCCAAATTCATCCAGCACTTCTACTTGGGCGGTGGATAAAAGAACACTGGACGAGGATGAAAAAAATGCTGTTTGAATTGAGGGAACGGATGATGAGGAGGAAGGTTGTCCTGGATTGATTGAAGAGGAAGCAGAAATATTTTCAGCTGAGTAGTCAACAGAGGAAGACGCCCGATCACTAGTCCGGTCAAAATGCAATAATGTATGATGAGGTTGATTGCATTTGTGACATTTGAATGTGCTTTTGCAAGTTTTGAAAGAATGTGAATTGCTAAGACAGTTAATGCAAAGCTTGTGGGTTTTGACCATTTTGTAGCGCTCACCAGCAGACCCCTTCAGAAAATCTGGACATCTATATAATAGATGATCTGAGTTGCAGATTGAACATTTAACATCATTCGTTTGTACCAGAAATGAGGTTGAAGGACGAGAAGCAGTTTGAGGTTTACAACATTCAATCTTCTTTGGTTTAATTTTGCGAGAACAATGAATATTATCCAGAGCAATGCAATGTTTTTGCAAGAAATCGGTTAGTAACGCATACGTTGGGATTGTAGTAGAAT
Source organism: Chrysolina oricalcia (assembly GCA_944452925.2). Lineage (NCBI taxonomy): Eukaryota > Metazoa > Arthropoda > Insecta > Coleoptera > Chrysomelidae > Chrysolina > Chrysolina oricalcia. The sequence goes on along the minus strand of OX101822.2, from coordinate 34,097,414 downwards.
TATGATATAATTCAAAACGAGTAGCAATTGTTACATCTAATCTTCTGAGCATCATCTGTACTAGGATAAAATCCCACTGATCTACAGGTAACTTTAAATTTTTCAGTGCCTCTAGATTATCATTAAATATATCTAGCATTTGACGCAGTGCGGAAGAATCATCTGGATTCATTTTAGGAACACTTTCAATAGCAGACCAATGAGCTGCTGCTATCAATCTAATATTCTTGAATCTTTTGATAAGAGTATCATAAGCAATTTTGTAATTAGAATTAGTCATTGGCAAATGCTGAACTAGACCCAAAGCAGTCCCTTTCAATGAAGAAAGTAAATAATTGAATTTTTCTATGTCACTGAGACGACCATTTGTGTGAATTATTGCATCAAACATGTCAATATATGAAGGAAACTTGGTAATATCTCCACTAAAATGAGGTAATTCAATTTTTGGCAAAGTTATGTGACTAGATGTGGGTATATTTGCATTGCTATTCGAATTTTGAATTTGGGTTGGAACGATAGTATTTTGAATAATTTCGAAAATTTTGAAGTGCAAAGATTTTATCAAATAATATGCATTTTCGAAAGTTTTTCTAAGCTTGTCTTGGTCTTCAAACGCTTCCTCGTCTTCTTCGGGGACTTCTCCAATTATTAAATTGTGAAGCCTATTGAATTCATCACGAATGTCTTCAATTTGTTCATATCTAAACTTGAAAACTGCTTTATAGGCTACATCACCTTCAGCTAGCTTTGCAGTTTCAAGTAACTCATTTAAACGTTTGAATTCGATTTTTCTCAGTGAGATGTATCTCTTAGACATTTTGGAAAAAGAAATGCAAACCGTATCCCTGACAAATCGAATCAGAAATCACGGTAACAATAATTTTGCTCTGAGAAATTCAAAAATGTAACCAAGCCACCCGGTACAACGGAAATACTAATCAGCTGTGAATTCGAATGGAGACAATGAACTCAAACTACGTATGTGAAGAAAAAAGCGAAATGAAGGAATATACGTTATCACTAGCGAATATCGAATAAATTCAAGGTCAACACAAATAAAAATGAAATGGAAATAATGTTTTTAAAGCTTTGACAAAAAAAAACAAATGAGTATTCACAATCGGCAATAAATGTATTAGTTTTTAATGAAATGATCAATTGAATAATAAATAAATGAAGAACAATCCGGCTCGAAGGACCAATGTTATGAATGTGATAAAAACTTCCAAAAAAAATCAACAATTTGATCTGGAAGCTCGATAAAAGCTCGTTGATTTAATGGACTGTAATTTCGCGGGTGTTGAAAGGAGAATGAAAAAATGGATGAACTAACCCGAAGACCTCAAGATCTTACCTTGGAGTTTCTTCCAGAACAATTCTAGACGACGGAACTGGAGTTTCTTCGGAGAGTCTGGAATGTTGTCAGATAACGCCTGGCCTTCCTTCTTCGGCTAGAGATCTCTAGTTAGTTCACTTTTCACTACCGGGGATATTATTCACCGGGAAGTAAAATATATGAAATATGCGGTTTTACTAATTGTTGAAAAATGCGGGAGATGCTGAGAAAGCTTGTGTGCGCTTCGAACGATATCGAAAATCGCAGTCATTGTCTGTCCTTTTCTTCTCGGGCAGAGAGGATCGGATCTTGAGGTTTTTTATATTGAACGAAACAAATGAATGTACACGGGGAGCAAAATAAAGGTTTCGGTTGCCGGTGAACACTCAATCTGTTTGAAATTGTGTAAAAATAAAAGTAAGTGAAGGGTGAATGATTGGTAATAAATTAATTAAACATATAAAGACAAACACATGAACGTGTGGACACAGGGGTGATGTGTGATTATATGTGTGTTTTGTTAAGTCCCACGTTGTGGATACAATTTGTTATGAATTAAGATATATGATGAAATTTTGTAACACTTTTAATGAAGTAAAAATAGCCCCAAAGTTGCGGTGCTAACAATATTATATTTTTATTTATTTTTTATTTTTTTTTATTTATTTTTTTTTTTTATATTTTTATTTTATATTGGTGAAATTTATTATAAATTCAGAAATTTTGTTGTAATGCAAGAAATTGAAAATGTTATAGTATATTTTCTTTTTAATGACAATTGTTTGCTCAAATGAAAACTTACACCTTACTTTACCGTTTTCCCGCTTATTCCTGATCTCCTTTTTTTTATTTTTCAGTATCTCCAAACTCAATCGGCGCTCCAGAACATGTAGTACTCTCTTCCTCAGGGTAGGATTCTTGAAAAGGGCTTTCCAAGATGTAAATATTTTTTTTCTTTACCAAATGTTATTACAAGAGTAAATAAATTGCATGAATTCAAATATAGAAGTTGTTTTCTTTATTTAATCAGAGTAAATAGAAAATGTTATGTTTCTCACATCAACAAAACTTACCTCTACCTGTTCTAGCTAGCTAAATGCTTATTCCTATTAAATTTTCAATATTTCTACTCTGCACAAGTTAGACAACCAGTTAACCTTGGGTGTAATGTTAGTGAATGATGAAATGACTCCAGAGAAATGAAAACTTCTTCAGTTCAGTGTGCTTGCCAAGGTTGAAAGGTTAACTAACCTAGCTTTTCTGTGATCAAATATGTAAAAGTTATATGAAATTGAAATTATTTATGCTAATAATAATACTAACTATTATCCTCTCAATGCAGTGATTCAAATTATGTTTTATTAAAAAGTGTCTGATAGTTTTTTTACGCACAAAAAGTTCCAGTGAAGAAAAGTTTCGCGTTGTTGAAGATTGTTGAAAATACAGCTTGAATATCAGCTTATGAAGAAATTTGTTGAATGCAGTTCGTGGCCAAAAGGATGATAAATACCTTTATACTTGCTGGTTTGCAGGTCGATGATTTTCACTTGGTTTTATTTCGTCGTGGTAAAATTTTCTGGTGAGTTGTTTACTTCCAGTGTCAAATTAACCTCTTATATGTCCTTTGGTGATGATTTTAAGTATTTGCTTAGAGTTTTTCTAAAGTTTTTCTTTTTCAAAAATTGATCAGTCTGGATTTCAGCTTCCTTTTTTTTGTCGCCTCGCCTCCACTCGTCCTTTCTTCTTTTTTCTCAAACTTTTTCCTAGTAACCTTCTTCAGCACTCTCTTGATAAGTTTTCCTTTTTCACTCACGATACCTTTTCGACACTCACTAGTCAAATCACTTTCATTTTCCCGATTTTAAAATGTCTCTTAAATTTTTTATAATTAACTGTACAACCTATAATATACTCTTATTCTACTATTTACAATTTTTTTTTTAACATTTTCCCTTTTCTGATTAGTTTGAACTTCCCATCTCGTCTTTTCAGTCACTTTACCTACTCTCTTGGTACTTTTTATTTAAATGAAGGATTGCCCTGTCAATGTTAGTTTGTATACAGTGTGTTCTTTCAATAAGCTATTTTACTAAATTTGAATCTGTTTCTGATAATTTTATTTAATTTAAATTTTGCTTCTATGATGTTCTTTATCTTTTTGTCATTATAGTTTTTTAATTTGATATTATTTTTCAGCAAAAACAGGCTGGTTACTGATGGTATTTCGAATAACGTAGAAAATTATCGTAGAACGGAAACTGGTTTCGAGAAATGATTTTTATGACTATTTGAATGGATCTTTTTTATAATCTGTGGATGAGATGGTATAGATGGATCGCTGTAAAGTTCAGGAAAGTCATCTGGCTTTTCTGATTTTCATAATAATAATAATAATGTATTTTTTTTTCATTTATTTATAACTTCTTATTTACAACAACATTTCTTGACTAAATTCTAATATTCTTTATTCACTATTTATTAATATTAGATACTTATCATAACATATATATATATATATATATATATATAGATATATAGATATATATCTGTTCCTTTATACAGGGCGTTTATCAGAAATACCCTATGCATTGATGTATACTGATTTAGTCAGTCAGTTGCAAGCTTTCTTACTTCAACATAGTCCCGTTTATCTGATAATTGTGTTTGTGAGTTGAATAATTTTCTTTGAAAACGAATGAATGTTGGGCAACCATTGATATTTCTGGCGCAGTCGGTAGGATTATCAGATTTGTATCGAATTGATCATGCAGTTTTTGTGTTTACGATTGATTGATTTTTTTAACCAAAGATCGAACTGAGTGATTTGATATGTAACTTAGAACACTAAGTCTATCGCATACCCGTACCCATCGTCAGCAACGAGATTTGGGACCAGCATTGCCCAATTCTGCAAGGAGCAACGACCTGGTGAAGACAGGATCGCCGATCCAGACGAAGTGGATAAGAAAAACATACTCAAAGTCATTTTGCTATTCCTTCAACTGCAATTTTACGTCGTTCGAAGATTTAACTAATTATCCGAAAAAGTTTAATTTAAATACGCCTTCAACTTACTTACAAACTTTAACAATTCCAATTATTTGAAATTTACTTCCAAGACAATTTATATTGGATAATCAAACCAACAATCATTTAAATATGACTCAGTTTAAGGCTGAAAACTTGAAGTGTGTCCCAGAATTTGACGGAAATCCAAATGATCTAATCTTGATTTTTATCATTATATCATTTATCATTGCAATTGCAATGAGCTTTCATGTCAAAACATTTTGTCTCTCATCCATTATTATGCTCATTGTGAACAAATGGCAAATTTCTTCGTTTGTTATTTGGGCCTTGACGTTCACTGAACTGGGTATTGTTGGTAGGAGGGCTGAGGGTTGAGAGGGCGCTAGTGGTTTATATTTATCCACCCTGCGGGCGCAATTTCAGTTTTCTATTTGGGAGCTGTAGTGTCGTCTTGCCTGAATATCCGGATTTTTCTGACTTTATATGTCATCTTCCTGACTAGCTCCGTGTTTGTCCGAATACCAGCCCTGACGCGAGAAAGATTAAGCCATTTTCAAAGAAATTGACAGGAATCCGCAAGAGGATACAAAGTTTTCTTTTGACTCCAGGTAGGCCAAGCGAAACTCTGAGGAAGCGTTCCCACCTGACTATACGGGTAACTAACTTTTTGAAAAGAATTGAGATGTATAATTTTTCTTTGATGAAGAAAAATTTTTAAAAAATAATGTATTTCTCAAATAAAATTAATCAGAAGTTTTGTCCGGCAAATTACATCTGCCGAAACCTGGTTTTTAGGAAGGATAACCCAAGCTTATTTCGAGAAAAGGGAAGTTACGAATTCTTTGTTTCGGGGTTTTTGTTTCTTTATTACAGTTTTTTATTCGACGATCAAGATCAAGCCGGGGTTGGGAGATGGTGCATAGTGCCACCTAAAGGAAGGGCATTCACACACGAGTAGTCACAATACATTGAAACAATGCTTGCAAATCCTAGCTTCTACTTAAATCCCTAATCCCGGTAAGAATGCAAAACAGGTATTTTTACGACCAGAAGGGTCTTTCTCGATTTTCATAAAAAATAAGTGAGTCAGTGTGCCACTGTGCTCTGCGGCAAAAAAAAAACAGAATGAAAGTTTTTACAAAAAAATTAAATTTCTGAAAATCTAAAAAGTGAAATATTTTTATTCGAGAAAATTATCAAAGTGATTGAATAATCGTCAGAATAAAAGTTACTTTCCGAATGGTAAAACTAATTGAACTCTAATGAACACCAAGTTAAACGACAAGTCTTTTACAAAAAAAAAAATGCGAAATTTTAAAAGTCGAATAACACTGAATGTCTATTCGTGCATGGGACTTGAACCGCTCTTACGGGCTGCGTTCTGGATTTCCTGGGGGGTAAGAAAATAAATCCCCTCTGACAGAAGGGGTGTGGTATCGTTTGACATGTTTTCTCTTTGCGACAATGCCTAACTACGTGTAAGTGGCATTGTTTCTTAACAACAAAGGGACTCAGACTGGGATTGTTTAAGAGGGAAGATTCACGGTTACCTAACCGAATCTAACCAAATTTTCCTAATAAGTGTCGAATACCGTAATCCGACACTCCACAGGACTTCTTACGTGCCTTTTGAGCCAACAAATACGGTAATCCGTTGGACCCCACAGGACTTCCTAACTGTGATTTTTTTCATAAAGAAAAGGGACCTAGTCGATGGCTACACTCCCAGGACGAGGGAGCGGCCGCAGGAAAGGTATAAGATCCCACGGAAAGTGAGCTCGACAACAGACTAGCTGAAGTCTAATGATGGCTTGACAGGTTAGGACTTTAATCACTAACGAGCTAGCTTCGTAAAAATCCATACGTGGATTTGTCCAGGGGACAAGTCCTCCTTTACAACTCAAGTGTGCGCCTATTTATTAATACCTGACCTCTCTTCTCGACTGAGGATTTTTGGTTTAAACGCGAAATCGAAGCGAAGATAAATCCAGCTGACAGTGGAAAAATCCACGGGAATGCTCTTGAATCGACCAACAGCCTAGCATCCACTTCACACTCGTGCAGTGCCTTCCGAACCACACTGGTCGGGTAACCCGTTCGTCCAGTCTTCCAGGAGCTCTTCTCCAACTGCAGTTAGAATGGACAGCTGACCTTTTCTTGCTTCTGTGCGTCTCTCCGAGAGATCACACTCTTGAAAATACCGCCCGAAAATTTATCTACTTCCTAAACTCGATTTTAATTTGTCGCAGCGCGCAAGACAGCTCGGATACCCGCCTAGTGTCCCCAAACCCCAGGTTTACAGCTATACAAATTTCGAAACACTTTCACTTTGTCTCTTCACAAAAGATAAAAATTATCTGAACACTTCGCAAATGCAGTCGGCTATACCAAGGATTTCTTACCCGGAAAGACGTGGCTTTCCCAAGCAAGCTTTTTGACTAACTCGAAATATTTTAGGTGGATATTTATATTATCCCTATTCTCTGACGTCATGTGGGAATGGAATGTTGTTTGTTTCTCATTGCGCGAGATTGCACAGTTTTGCGCAATAACCTTCATTTTTGACCAAAATCAGACTCCGTTAGCATCCTCCTCCTGGTTTTTTCTCAATCCATATTGTCAATTGGCTCGTTCCAAGAGTACTAAGCCAGCTGGCCGGTGCTCGACTATAAATTGTTAATATTTATACTCCGGCCTGAACCGACTCTGCTATCTGATCAGTCGATTCGCCGTTTCTTGGCGGGGCCACGTCCACATATACAGGGTGGGGCACCAAAAACGAAACAGATCGAATATCTTCAAAACGCATGTGTTGTGAATAAAATGCAAAAACACGTCGATTTTTGATCCAAGGGGGACATCTTCCTATCATAACCACTACTGTCATACCTCTCCCCCCCACCCCTTGGGCACTATCACCCAAACAATTTGAATAGGGAAGGAAGTAAGTGTGACACATCATTGGAAAGGTAATTTCATAATGAATTCAGCCATGTAAATTTTTGCCACCTAACTTTTTATTTTGGCGCCCTCTTGTGGGAAAAACAACTGTTCCGTATTCCGAATTATAATACCTCATTTGCAAGCTATTATAACATCAATTCGGTGACAATGCATTATGGAAAAAACAAAATGGCGGCTCCTAAATGGCGGACATGATTTGCAATTATCGTCCGATTCGATTCAAAATTGACATGTGGTGGTTTTCAAGGTCGGAAATTAGGATTTGTTCGTCAATACAAAAAAACAAGATGGTGGCTCCAAGATGGCGGCTCCAAGATGGCGGATGAAATTTGTAATTCTGGTCCGATAGTATTGACGAACAAATCCTAATTTCCGACCTTGAAAACCACCACATGTCAATTTTGAATCGAATCGGACGATAATTGCAAATCATGTCCGCCATTTAGGAGCCGCCATTTTGTTTTTTCCATAATGCATTGTCACCGAATTGATGTTATAATAGCTTGCAAATGAGGTATTATAATTCGGAATACGGAACAGTTGTTTTTCCCACAAGAGGGCGCCAAAATAAAAAGTTAGGTGGCAAAAATTTACATGGCTGAATTCATTATGAAATTACCTTTCCAATGATGTGTCACACTTACTTCCTTCCCTATTCAAATTGTTTGGGTGATAGTGCCCAAGGGGTGGGGGGAGAGGTATGACAGTTGTGGTTATGATACGAAGATGTCCCCCTTGGATTAAAAATCGACATGTTTTTGCAGTTTATTTATAACACATGCGTTTTGAAGATATTTGATCTGTTTCGTTTTCGGTGCCCCACCCTGTATAATAAAACGTTGGAAAAGTCGCTACAGAGACCTCCGAACGTTTCACCTCATAACGTCTCCAGCGTGTTGGAAATCTTTACAGAGAAAAGCGCACTTACATACTAATGCCTCCTATTATACTTTTGAACTTGTCCCACACAAAATAATGCCCTAGATTTACAAGAATCTTATATAGTACGATTGTAGAAACACTAATATGAATATCTGTAATTTCCAAAATTAGCAGACTATTCGTTGTACAATAAAATCGAAATTATTAAACCAAGTCGAAATGGCCTAGACGGAACTAGATCTGGCAGGCGGACTAGCGTGTCGTACCTACAGGGCGATCCAGAGACGAATGCAAGCATCTCTTAGGAATCATAATTTTCTCAATAATTTTGGATTCTGAAGGAATCTTACTAAAGTCTCAACGCACAAAACGTTACTTTATTAAACTTCAAGTCTCTCTAAAGTTTAAACGAATTCCAAAAAGTTTTACTAATATTTTAACTGAATTATTCTAAAATCGCTATGGCTACTGTAATCTTTACCAAAATCAAAATTGGTTTCCACTTTTATTTCAAGAAGAGAAATAGACAACTCTGGATCCACTATTAATACTAGGTGTTCAGCTACCACTGAACAGAAGCCAGTGTTGTAAGATTTCAAAACGTAACTGTAGCGATAGCGGATGGATTAGTCAATCCAATCGATATGGCTTAAATGTAACAAATTTAGAATTTAAAATTACCTACACGACGGTACCAAGGTCATCTAAATCAACCCGTGGGCGACGAAGTTATAACCACTTAAAGCACGCTTCGAGCTCCCAAAATTCGAGCTCCCAAAAGCTCACGGGCGATAAGGGTCGTAATCCAGTCAATCACGCCTTTCCAAACAGAATTTTGATATGAGACTTGTTCAGTGCGGTGTACAACACAAACTAAATGTTTCTTGTTGAGAAACTATCATCGGTTTCTTAACCCTAAGGTTACAAAAACCTGAAATACGGGTTCAATACCCAAATAAAATACAAAAATATCGCATTATCTTAAAAGCTATAATCTGTACATAGCCTTAAGGATAACTACGGGTTTGAGTAGATCTCCTGTTCCTTCAGGTATCTCAACATTCATGTTCTTATCACGAAAAATATCATATCAAGATCATTCCTCGTGACATCGATTTTTGCACTCAAAGATATTTAACATGAAAATATGAAATGGAGCACATCGGCACGGAATGATTTTCATCCAGGATTTCCTCCAGCGATGGATTATGTGGTAGCTATAACAGACAAAGGCAGATATTGGCCTTCGTGGACAGTAGCTGTACCACGGTGTTTCCAAAATAATTATTTTAGATGATTGAACCGAATTCAAAAATGCTGTTGTCACAAAATAACTGAATTCGCATGGAATCAAAATTCACTTCTGTTCCCCGAACCATTTACAATAGAACGGAGCTACTGAAATATTCCATTCAACCCTCACAGATCACCTTCGTTTACTCAATACAAAAGGATTCCTGAAAACTCCTGTGGAAATGAAAATAATTTACGCTATACTAGCTTATAATTATACTAATCATTCAGCAACTAAATTGACACCCATAGACGTGATTGACGGACACAGCAAAAGTATTGAACCTTTCGACATGAAACTTGACCAAATTCTCTTGAATGACTGTGTTGCTCAACACAAAGAACGTTCTTAGTCACTTTTTTCGGAATTGAAGTCAGATCCAGTTTCCGAAAATGAAAGAAAAATATGAAAATCAATGAAAACTCACGTGCGACGAAACAAATATGCAAAACCTAGCGAAATGAAAGCTGCGAAATGAAAGCTGCGAATGAAGAAAAAAAAGTTTCATCAACCGTAAAGAATTTATAACAATTCATAATCATTAGTTGATATTGTTGGAGTTTTTCGAAGGGTGCTGACCAATAACGCCGTAAGTGAGAATGGGATGGGACTGCAAACAATATACGACTCGAAGGTAAGTTTATTACAATATAGTCGTTTCCACCATTTTTGTGGAAACGGCTTGGAAATGTTTCAAGGAACCCTTGTCATTTACGCTGATTGGCATGACAAAAGAGGATCTGTATAATGAAAATTAACCTAGAAGTAGATGCTACAGAAGAATATGTGAATATACCGTCTGTTATTGGGTCTAAAAATGATAGTGATAGGGATAATGACTGCGAAATTACCAATGCAGAAGCTGAATTCAATTTGGATGCTGACAACATTAATACTCTCGGATATAGAAAACGAGACACCACTACTTATGGATACATGGGACCCAGAAGATTTGCTACCCTCATCACAGTTCAAAGCAATTAACAAGATAAAATGGTGTGAAATAGATAAGATCACTCAAAGAAAAGATTTCAAATGAACATTTCGGTGTTACTCAAGACATCAAGGATTGAGTAAACCATCGCCTTACACTCTTTTCTCTCAGTTTATTACGGATACAATATTGAATCATATACTTTTCCAGACTAATCTATATGCTAAACAGAGTAATAAAAAAACTGGGAAATCATATTGTCGTGACTTGGGGTTGATTCACGACTAACTAGGTAGATACTGATCATTCATAGATTTAAAACACTTTAGAAAAATATAAAAACATTTATTTTACTATGTACAAATATGCGATTTAGACGATTGAAATTAATGAAGGAAATAATCAATAAAGAATTAATGAATTAAAGAATTGAAGAATCTCTCCTAGTTATTGATTGGATAAATTATTTTAAAAAAAGATCTTTACTTACAATACATATCGGCTTAAACAGTTTATGAACATTTTCCATTTATTTAATATCGAATCTTCCAAACTCCCCCCATAGCTGTGGGCACGGCAGAACTCTAAACTCGACTCGACTACTCGATCGAACTATCAGTGGCCTTTTTGAAAACTCTTGTTTATGTTCTGTTGAGGACAAGTTGTGTCTCAAAAATAAAATATCTTCGCTCACGTACTGAATTGTAGAAGGTAAAACGGTTACCCACGTATTGAATGATAATGAAATATTTCAATGTACAGGATGTTCCATATATTTTTGACAATACCCCCCCGTTCAAAATCGCGCGCCTCGAGCGATTATATTAAAACCAACTGACAATTCGATACAGGTTTACAAAAACTATGAAATTAATACCATGTAAATATAAATATACAAATAAATATGCGCAGAAGAAGTCTGCTTGCACCATCTCCATTTGAATTCTTCTCCTCCTTGCTGCCTTTTCCATCTTTGACCGGTTCATTTCGGTTCCATTCCATTGTACCAAGGTTCATCGTTGTCTGGGTACAATAATTGGTTCATCAATTTAGTCAGGCTTGGATTGGCTTGGCTGGACCGGGTATGGTATGACCCAAACATACTGGACAAACTGTATTTGACATCAATCTGCCTGCCGGGACTTGACATGGCTTCAGTGGACTTGACATGGATTTGCCTGCCGGGACTTGGCATGGCTTGGTCCTGTTGGACTCCATTTTGGCTCTGCTTCCCTGTATTTGGCATGTATCTGCCTGCCGGGACTTGGCATGGCTTTACTGGACATTGGCACTGCTTGGTCCGGTTGGATACCCTATTTTGGCTCAGCTTTACTAGACAACATGGAGCTAGACATGGTAGAACTTGGCTCTGCTCTATCTCATTGAATGTGAGAAGGCTCAACTCGACATGGCTGTGGAAACTGTGGCTTCATCACGATTCACCTGGGGATTCTCTTGGAGTGGTACAAGGCTGAAGACTCTTCCGCGTTCCTTACAGGAGGTACAGTTCCTATAATACAAAAATAAAAGTTTAGGTAAACATACTGCTATCATCTAATTTTACAACAAATACCGTGCCCCAAAATATATTAAAAACCAATCAACCTTATTCTCATTATAAAATCATTATACAAGTACATGCCAACAATACAGTTTCAAAATATATTTCAAATTTTCCGACATTAATGTATATATGAATTATAATATAACCATTCTTTCGTTTTCGAAGAATACTAATTGTCACATTCTCAATTTATCCTTGCCATTCTCTTTCTCTTTCACAACAACTAAAAATACCACCATTTCTCACAATACGAGGCTAATTTTGTGATGCGATACCCTGAAATTCTTTGCCTAGGATTAGATACAGAATATCACAAAACAATTTCACACTCGCTTTTCACATTCAACAATATTCATTCAATTCTTTTCGACCCCATTCGTTACTTCTTACTCACTAAAACACTGTGCACAGTTTTATTATTGATTTCATACTTCACCCTTTAAATTATATTGACATGTCGGCCATGGCCTCTATACCCTTGTGTCGTTTTCCTACGAATTCTCGACTTTCTTTGAGTTCCAACTCGCCTGAAGAAAATATTGTGTGCACACATAGCTTACAATCTACCTAAAACATAAAACAAATTATTATATAATCAAGATTCATCAACAACAGGGCTCCATGGGTCGTTATATTTCAAAATGCGGCTCACGTGAATCACATCTGTTTTCGCATTTTTTGTAGATCCCAGTTTCACTCTATAGGTAACTGGACTCAACTTCTCTAAAATTGTGTAAGGGCCGTGGTATTTGAGGAGCAACTTTGTACTTTTACCTACTTTTCTCATGGGTGTGAACACTTTAACTTTCTCCCCCACGCTGTACTCAATATGCCGATGGCATTCATCATATCTTTTCTTGTCCACTGCTTGCCTTTTTTCAATATTTTGCACAGCTATGCTTCTAGCTGCAAGTGCTCGTTCTCTTATCTGAATAACAGTATTATTTTCGACTGGGGCCATCAGATTTGCGTCGGTTGGTAGAACGGGCTGTCTTGCATATACAAGAAAAAATGGACTGAGTCCTGTTGTACTTTGCGGCGTTGTATTCATTGCAAATTGAGCATGAGGAATAAAATGATCCCAATCGTCTTGGCTGGTAGAGGTGAATATGCTTAGAATGGCTGCTATTGTTGAATTCATTCGTTCACAGTTTCCATTGCATTGAGGATGGTACCCCGTTGTTTGCTGCTTTCGTATTCCCATGATAAGCAATAATTCTTTGATCATATCCGATCTGAAAACCTGACCTCTGTCTGACAAGATTTCCTTAGGGCATCCGTGGCGAGCTATAATATTATTCAAAATGAACTTTGCTACCGTATCTGCCTTTCCATCAGGTGCTGCAGCAATTTCGAGATATCTTGTTGCATAATCCGCCGCGACAATTATTGTATTATTTCCATTTTTGGAACGTTTAAATGGCCCTAAAAGATCAATGCCTATTTTTTGAAACGGCACTCCTACTGGGATTGGCTGTAAAAATCCTAAAGGTTTTCTGTTTGTTTCCCCCTTTCTTGCCTGACAATCTTGGCAACCCTTAATATACTTTTCCACGTCTTTTTGTTGTCCGTCCCAAAAATATCTATTTTTGATTTTTTGATATGTCCGCGAAATGCCCAAATGTCCTGCCAATGGTTCGCTATGATTAGAAAATAGAATTTCAAAAACTAACTGTCTTGGAACAACCAAAAGATTTTCCAGTCCCTCTAGCGATACATTCTTTTTATATAAAACTCCATCGATTAACGTAAAATTTTTGGCTCTCCTCCTCAAGCTGATATTGAAGTTTTCACCATTCGGATTCTCCAGGGCTTCTATCAATCTCTTGACATTATCATCTTTTCTCTGTTCTTCCGCCATATCTTCATTCGTAGTAAGAAAGGTAGGTACATCAAAAAATAAATTTTCTTCTTCCAATTTTGGTGCTAAAACTGCATTTCTGGACAAACAATCGGCATCTTTATGAGTCGATCCACTTTTATAAATCACCTCGTGTTCAAACTCGTTCAGCTTAATAGCCCATCTGGCTAACCTTCCTGTGACGTGCTCTGAATTCTTCAAAAAACACAAACCGTGGTGGTCGGTGGTAATCTTCACAGGTTTTCCATATATAAAATGTCGAAAATAGGTCAACCCCCAAATTACCGCCAAAGCTTCGAGTTCCGAAATCGTGTAGTTTTTTTCACTTTTTGTCAATGTGCGACTTCCATAAGCAATAGGGTGCATTTCACCTTGAAATTCTTGTAAAAGTATCACTCCTAAACCTTCTTTGCATGCATCCGATCTCAACTCGCATCCAATGTCTGGGTTGAAATGCGCTAGTACTGGGGCCTCTGTAAGTTTTTCCTTTAGAATTGAAAATGCCTCCTCCTGATCTTTTTTCCAATAAAACCCTGGATCGTTTTTTATTATTTCATAGAGCGGTCGTGCTATGATTGAGAAATTTTGTATAAATTTTCTATAGTAATTTGCAAGTCCTAAGAAACTCTGGGTATGTCTTTTGGATTTTGGTCTGGGGAATTCCGAAATTGCCAATAATTTTTCTGGATCTGGATATATTCCTTCTTCGTTGATGATGTGTCCCAATACCTTGACCTCCGGAGACGCGAACGTGCATTTACTGGTTTTTAATGTCAATCTTGCCATTCGGAGTCTTTCGAACACTTTCCTCAATCTTGCTAAATGTTCTGGAAATGATTCTGAAAATACTATAACATTATCCAGATAAACCAGTACGTTTGACCACTTCATTCCCTGGAATACTCTATCAGCCAAATCCGAAAAGGTGGAAGGGGCATTACAAAGTCCGAAAGGTAATTTATTGAATTCGTACAGTCCAAATCCAGGTGTGACGAATGCGGTATACTCTTTTGATTTCTCTTCGATCCCAACTTGCCAATATCCGCTGAATAAGTCGAGGGTGGAGAAGTACCTAGATTTTCCGAAATATGTTAAAATTTCATCGATATTTGACAAGGGGTAGTTTGACTTCTTGGTGATATTGTTTAATTTCCTGTAGTCTACACAAAATCGCGTTTTTTCCTCTTCTCCCTTTTTCTTTACCAATACGATAGGGCTCGAGTACGGTGACTGTGATGGTCTTATGATACCGACATCTAACATTTCTTCTACTTGATCCTCAATTATTTTCCTTTCTTTAGGTGAAACTTTGTAGGGTTTACTTTTGAAGGGTGAATGTTCTAGTAACTCGATTTTATGTTGAACCATATCTGTAGATCCCATATCCTTGACGTCCATAGCAAAAATATCCTTAAATTCATCAATTAGATACTCAATTTCCATTTTCTCCTGTACGGTGAGCTCAGTTCCCAATTTGTAACATTTTTCAATATCCTTCGCTTTTTCATCCATTGTGTAGAGTACCATATTTATGTCATTTTCTTCTTCCATGAAGCCTAAAGTTGTACCTTCGAAGATAACCTGTCCAATACTTGAAATATTCTTGAGTTTCAAAGTTGAATTTTCCAGTGTTCCCGAAAACTCCATACAAACTAAACCTCTTTTAGTCAAGAACTGTTCTTTTGGTTTAAAAAATACTCTGCTCTTTTCAAGTCCTTGTAATTCCTGAATGTCGACATCAACGATTACTTCCTCTTGGGGTTCTAATCGACAATAGCACTTCAATATCACTTTCATTTCCTTTTTCTCAATTTCCAGTAGAACGGAAGGGTCCAAATCTTGCAGAAAACTTGATTCTTCCACTTCAGTAGAGCTATCTTCCGTATTCCTATATACATACTCCTCATTTTTCCTATCAACTTTTTGGCTAATACCTTCTTTTAATTTTTCAAAACTTCTCTTTCTCAAGTCATTTTCCAAGTTCATTTTCCGTTGGTTTTCTATTTCTTGAGAAAGTAAGTCCATTCTTGTTTGATTCACATATTTCTCATTTTTTCTCTTAACTATTTTGCTTATTTCTTCTCTTAATTTCACAAAATTTCTCCTTCGGATTTCAGTTTCGAGGTTTATTTTCCGTTGATTTTCTATTTCATGCGAAGAAATGTCACTTCTTGTTCGATTTTCCGTTCTTCCAGTGTTATTTTTCCAATTGAAATGTCTTCTTACGCATCCATTTCCAAAACTCTTTCTTCTAGATTCATTTTCTCTATAAAATGCCTGATTCTTTATTTCAATATTTTCCCTTTTGTTATTTTGCCTCTTATTTCCGTACCCATATGAGAACAAATTCGCGTTGTCTGTTTCATATCGTATCTGAAAAGGAAGTGTAATTTTAAATAACCCCTGACTCAAAATGACAACTTTTTCCTCTAAATTTATTATTGATTTGTGTTGTGTCAAAAATTCCATTCCCAAAATAAAATCACACGGTAGATTTTCGATAACTAAAGCTTTACAATACGTTTCCATTTCACCTAATTTCAAATTAATATTTGTGGTCCCTAAAACTGGTACCCTGAAACCACCTGCTGTCTGTACATGTTGTGAATACCGTAATTTTTGGAAATGTTTAACGAATTGACGTGAAACTATATTATGATTTGATCCCGTATCACAAACTATGGTTGCCGTGTTATCATTTAGAAGTCCGTTTATTTTAAGAACACCCGTTTCATTATTTTTGAGAGAATTTGACTCCACGTTTAATCCCACATGAATTTTACTTTGGATACCTGGTAAATACCAACAATCAGAAGTAAAATGTCCACGTTTGCCACAAACTTTGCAGAAAATGGTTCTTTTCATGTTCAAAAAGAATGTATTCTGATATAGATGCTTACCGAAATTCCATACCTCGTCGTTTTTTCCATAATTCTCTATGTCCTCGATTTTGAAAACAATATTCTTCAAATCATCCATATTTGTCTCAGCATTCTTCAAGAGTCGATAAGGGGTGTACAGTCTGCTTAGAAGCCCTCGTTCGAAATGTCTCAGAAACGTCTCTACGCTCATGTCTGGGTCAAAATCATAAGCTAACTCCCTGAGATCGTAAATATTTTCGTATTTCTTCATTTTCACCTTGTCTTCTACTGTACAGCTTCCATTCTTGTTTTTTCAAATAATATCCATTGTCAAATTCTCTGAGAAAATCATTTTTGAGCTCACACCAGGTTTTCAACAAGTTTTCCGATTTCCCTTTGTATGCTTCGAACCAATAATATCCGGCTCCTATTAGGTAAACTCCGAAATAATAAATTTTTAACGCTTCTGTCCATGCATTCGCTGAAGAACATGTTTCATAATTCTTCAAAAATTCGTAAGGACAATCTTTCCTTGGGTCAAAATTCCGAGGTGCTACGAATTCAGGAAGGGCAGCGGGCGTCCCTTTCTTTCTTGCTTCTGCCAACGTAGTATCCATTGTGAGGGGGAGAGGAAGTTTCAGTAAAAAGTACTGTTAAATTAGTACCTACACGTAGTAGTTAGGTAGTTACTCTCATTTACCGTATACCCAAGATATAACAATTTTACACAAATTATTCTTGTAAAAATCAATAGGGAAAACAACAAAATTCAAATAATTATACTGAAAATAAATCGTTAGAACTTAACATCAATAGCATTTATATTTAATCTTCATAAAATTCTCTGGAGTTTATTGCGTACGAAATAGCGTACTTTCGTCAAATAATATTTTTATTCAGAAATGCTATTGTTGCACAATACGTGGGAGAGATTCATTCAGAAACAAAACATATGGATCAGCAATTTCTACCTAGTTGTACCGGATCTAGGTCAAGTTCAACGTCTATGAACTTCAAGCTAAACAACTATATTGAGTTGATTGTACCACTATTCAAATTTATAACAAAATAAAAATTGGTTCATTACGAAGAATGAATCCACAAACTAAACCACGGCAGCCTCCACCACTTGTCGTGACTTGGGGTTGATTCACGACTAACTAGGTAGATACTGATCATTCATAGATTTAAAACACTTTAGAAAAATATAAAAACATTTATTTTACTATGTACAAATATGCGATTTAGACGATTGAAATTAATGAAGGAAATAATCAATAAAGAATTAATGAATTAAAGAATTGAAGAATCTCTCCTAGTTATTGATTGGATAAATTATTTTAAAAAAAGATCTTTACTTACAATACATATCGGCTTAAACAGTTTATGAACATTTTCCATTTATTTAATATCGAATCTTCCAAACTCCCCCCATAGCTGTGGGCACGGCAGAACTCTAAACTCGACTCGACTACTCGATCGAACTATCAGTGGCCTTTTTGAAAACTCTTGTTTATGTTCTGTTGAGGAAAAGTTGTGTCTCAAAAATAAAATATCTTCGCTCACGTACTGAATTGTAGAAGGTAAAACGGTTACCCACGTATTGAATGATAATGAAATATTTCAATGTACAGGATGTTCCATATATTTTTGACAATATAGACATACCTGAAATAAAAATTTTCTTGGGAATAAATTTGTTGATGGGCATGAAAAAGTAACCATCGTATGGAGATCACCGGAGTCAAAATCCAGACTTTCATGACCCTTACATAACTAAATTGATGACTGCTCATCGTTTTGGATAGATGTTGAGTAATATTCATCTAAATGGCAACACTAGAATGCCTGAAAGAAATAGCAACCAATTTGATAAACTGTATACAATACGCTCTTTTGTAGAAATCATCAGACTCAATTTCATGTGATGCATTCACCCACATGAACAAGTAGCAATAGATGAGTCAATGATTAAATTTGAAAGTCGATCTTCTCTGCAGCAGTACCTTCCAAAGGAGCCTTTCAAAAGGGGGTATGAAGTCTGGATGATTTATGATAAAACAGAATATTGTATGGACTTTGATATCTACACAGGCAAAGCAGCTGGAGAAGTGGAGAAAAAAAACATCAACTGAATCGACGATACCAATAAAGCAACAGAAACCTTGTCAAAGTATGGCTATGAGGCTCACACAGAGTGCACATCAGCCTATACGAATGAGTCGAAGGGGATGCGGAGATGAATGAGTTCAGGAGATTTTGAGATTAGAACAAACTGGTTGTGTTAAGTTTGTAAATTCCACTTTGTCTTGGGAAGAACAAAACATGTTTCCCAGCACACAACAATTTTAAATTATTCAAATTTATTTAAATATTTCTCCTAATGGAATGGTGGGTTAAATTATGAACCTCCGTTCTTTTGGAAAATATCTGTTAATTTTGAAGTTTTTTATGTTCGTATTTTTTTAATAATCGGTGGCACCCATCCCGGTAAGGCATTTGGGGGAGAGATACCAGTGCGTTGAGTGGAAAGGAAATTTTATCCACACTGAACATGGCACTTCAGGTACATCTCATTGCCATAGATTAATTAAACAGGCGATCCGTGGCATGGCAGAATTGCACATGGATGGTACGTTAAAAAGTAGTCCCCACTAATAGCGAACGTGAGATGGGTATATTCCTTCGACGTACGAAAAATCCAAACGTTTTGTAGAACTCGGAATTCTAAGATATATGGTGAAAATTTCGGAGGGGTGGTGGAAAAAGGGGGGGGGGTAATCCTGTATCTCCGACACCTGAAGACCACTTGGGAAACCTTTTGGGCAGTTATAGAGAGCGGGCGTTCCGATTTTGAAAAATTACCCTCCCCCCCAAAATGCTTCGATTCTCTACCGCAATAGTGGCCGAAATATCAGTCAATTGAAATTCAGGAGGAATATTGCCTAGGTAATGTTGTCAATTCAGTAATGTTCAGTTCATCTTTTTCATTGTGGGCCGGGGGTCCACTATGTGCCTTCGGCGTCGGGCGAGGAGTGCCCACAGCGATTCCAAATACCGTTGGTTGAAAGCCGTGGGTCCTCGTCCAGTCAACATGGTAGTGGCTGAAAAGTCACGAACGGTCACCCATCCAACGTAGGCTGGAGGGATCCAGTCTGACATGGGTATGCAGTATGGGTGAAAACGACTGCAGACGGCGACCCATCAACGTTGTCGGAGGAATCTGACTAACATGGGTGCCTAGGGGGAAGGGGAGCCCCGTCAAGGTAACTTGACGCCCTTCCATAAGGTGTTGGCCTCTAGGGGGCGGGGGTTTCGTTAGATAGGACAATGGAAAACAACACCGTAATTCGGTAGACGGGGCCAATGCTCTCACCCTTAGGGTTGGGGTGGGAGGCAATGCCCCCCTCGGCGGGTGAGCAATGCTGAATTTGCTCGGGCACTGACACTGCAGAGCCAGTAGTATACTTCAGTATACGGCCTCACCATTGGTAATACGCAAATGGTAGCTCGACCCTGTGTTGTCTCCGGACTGCACAGGACGCGGCGCGTTGATTTGGCGTACCCAAATCTCCACTGCGTCCGCAGCCGCGGTGCGGATAAACCAAAAGGTAGGTGCCGTGAGCGGTGTCGGGGCGTAGTGGATCACGGGTGGCGATAGGCCTATCGCCATACCAAATCTTCATGTCTCTCTGTTGTATTACATATTGTAATGATTTTTAGACATATTCAACAAATAGCTTGAGGTCCAGGTCAAATACCTAAAGCTACTGGAAGTAATAACCGTGTTGGGAGACGATGTTAGATTTGATGTCCTGACATTATATAGCGCTCGTGCCAGGAGAAGGTGTGCAGGGTTCAACTGTACAAGCAATGGCCGTACAATGTATTTTGAGTACGATGTCTTCCTGTGTTTTCTTATCACAGACGAACAGACGAATGTGCTTGAAAGTCCAGGTAATTTATCTATATTCTTATTTCGAGTAATTTCCGTGAACTCCGTTTATATAAAATTTTCAACCAGCATTTTGTTGAGAACTCTCAGTACCTAATAACATATTTTAATTTTGAGGTTCAACTGGTGATATTGTTCATGACCTTCCTCAAAGTTTAGGATTTACAATTGAAATTGATGAATCGACCAGTGATCATGTATCAACTATACCCCCAGATGATACTCTGCTTGAAAATTATATTACTAAGTCAGATATTATGAAAGAACATGATTATTTCATTCTTGGAATAAATTAAGATAAAATCCCGTGAGAACAGAATTTGAAAGCTTGAGCAAGAAATATAATTTCGAGATCAGTTTCTACTTAATTTTTATACAGGATTCGCTGACGTTGGAAAATTTTAGTGTTTCTTTCATATTTTTTCGAACTTGAAAAAAAAAACGTTTGATCAGTAGAATAAGAATTCTTTGGAAGTACCCATTTTTTTCATCGCTGCTGGCGTGCACGTGGGACCTCTTCTGTGAAGTGAGTTCATTCCTAGTGTATATATCGATCCTGAAAATTTAATAGTTCTACGTTGAAAATTGCCGAAGATACGGGGGCGTTTCCATGAGTAGTGAAACAAAATAGAATTTTTGAGGAATGAGTAGTAAGTTGGGGATCCTGAACACGAATCCGAAAGAATTTCGGGCCAATTTCACCTCCTAATCTAACTTTCCGGAAAATGGGTGGTTCCATCGTTGCTGGCGTGCAGTGTATATCATGTAGGATGACCCTTTTTGTACTGTGAGTTAATTTCTAATGTATCTATCGTTCCTGAAAATTTCATGGTCCTACGTCAAAAATTAAGGAAGATACGAGGGTGTTTCCATGAGAAGTGCAACATTTCGTATATATCTACAAAATGTGAGCTAAACAAATATTACAGCTCTACAGACTTATGCACTCATGTCACACTATTCACAATGAATCAATAATCACCACAAAAAAGATACACGTCCTCTTGTGGAAAATAGCTTTGTTTGTCCCCCCCAACGGCTGTTTGACAACTGCCATTTACGTCACTGACAGTGCTCTTTCAAGCGTTTCGTTTCAACTTACATTGACATGGGTTGAATCGGAACGAATTGTTCTGCGTGGTGCGTGAAAACGAGACGTTTCCCGCAGATGTTGACATTCATCTGTTAATCTAGGAAATGAATCAATATGGATGGAACTTAATTGTTAATGGCAGTAGTAGGAAGCAAATTTTGTGAAAATTAAAGTAGCTCATAAGGATATGAAGTTGAATGAATTGACGTTGATAGAACAAGAAATATTTAATCTATCATAAAACAAAATCAAATACAGAGGGATGTAGTGTCCTATGCTGAACGTATCATCCCCGGATACAATCGACCAGTATTCAAGGAACAATTTGGGTTGGTATGTTCAAATGCACATTGGTGATATATTTCATCAAAATCCTGTTTTAGAATGTTTACAGAATCATTCGACGAATCATTGCTGTCAAAAGGACCAGCATTTAATGAAAACATGAGTTGGCGGAAGACAACCTATTGAACCAAGAAAAAGCTCTTCGGGGCGTCATGGTTCATGTCCACACCACACTCTCATAGGTAATATAATAAGAGTAATATAAGTAATATAAGGATTCGAGCAGAGGGATTTCCAAATGTTATAGGTGCTATTGAGGCATGTCACATTGAAATACGAAAACCCAAAGTGGATTATGTATCGTATAAGAATCGTATAAGAATCGATTCATCTTCAAGCAGTATGTGATTCTCGGCGATTGTTTATAAACTGCTTTGATGGATATCCAGGGGCCGTTCATGATGCAAGAGTTTTTCGGAATTCACCTATAGCAGAATTCTTGGAGCAGCCACAAGAAAAATTCCAATTACTGCATATCTGCACGAGGGTAGTTATTGAACATTCCTTTGCACTCTTAAAAGGAATATTCAGACTGTTGTTGGGTTGTTTGTCACTTTGAAGGATGATCTTATTGAATATTCATTGGTGCCTGCTGAACAACAGGATATCATACAACCAAACCATGCAGTGAACGTAATAGGACAGGACCAGATAAATTACGTAATAAATGACCTAAAAATCAGAAATTGAATATTATTTTTTGAAGAATATCTTCTTTATTTCAAGAATAGAAGTTCATAATTCTAAATGGAATAAATTCATAGAGTTACCATTTTCTCTTCAACCCTATAGCTCTGGTTTAGTATGGTAACAAAATAAGAGTATCTATTGTCATGATTTTATAATCCACAAGTTTAAAAATAAGAGCATATTTAAAATTCAGATAAAAATTTTGCATTTCAGAGGAAATTCTCCAAGTCAATATCGGAGAACGTTTCAAGTACCCTGTATAATATCAGTAACACCACACTCAACCGATGACATAACAACTGTCAAACATAATTCAGGGGATTTTAAATTGATGAAAGCAAGGAATTCACTATACGAAAGTAAATGAAAAGATATTTGTATTAATTGTAATTAAATCATAGAAAAACTTACACAGGAGAATTACATAAACAATAAGTAATTTTCAAATGAGTTTAAATAACCGACAACACCAAGGAAGTATGACATTCACTTATTTCTGAACATGAAGTGATGCTTTAAGGAAATTTACATAAATGAAAATGATATAGCCTAATTTGAGACTCAGAATAAGAATCTAGAAATTTCAAACTTATTTTAAAATATCCTTGTTATTTACTTAGAATTAGTATTCATTTAACAAATAATTGTTAAAGTCATTAGTTGATAGAATCTTGGTATTGTTGCTAGGATACTCTGATAGTCAGATATTTTTTTGTAAACAGGAACTCGAAAATGATATTGAAAGCAGAAAGGTTGTAAAATTTTCGAGGAACAAAAAAAAGAATAAAATTTACTAAAATAAGTATCCAGTTTTTCTTTATGAGTATGAGTATATGTTCGATTTTGGCATTCACCGTGTATGTGGCATTATCGGTGAATAGACAACAAAAAACTGGCCTTTCCGACAGCGCGCAGGTCGACAAGAACGACCACAATCCTACGACATTTGATATCTAGAACCGCCATTCGAAAAAGTTATCTTTTCTCCGCTGCAATACTTATATGTTACTTTTCCGCATATTATTATGTTTTCATCAATTTAACTGTTGTGTGTGTATGTGCCGTAACCATCAAGAACAGCAAGGACTTCCAGGGCTAGCTCGAGAAGATAACTCAGACGGCACCATTACTAAGGTTGGTAAGTTTTTTGTTGCTTCGTTTAAAAGACGCCACTATTTCGGACATCCAATTTTATCCAACATTTTCAGTAATTTCTTTCTTATTTATAATATACAGTCCATTTCAAATTCGAACCACTAAGCTATCGCAAACCCCTTTTGGGAACGCACATTTTTTTTGGCCCTTCGCCCCGATTTTGAGTTTTTTCTAGTATTTCTATTGCTAGAAACAGTTATATTCGTGATTTTCAAAAATTCAAATAAATTTTGGAATAATTTGAATGATTTTGATTGCTGATTCGAATATCATTTCACCGCTTCAAATTGGTCATTATCAATTTCCCATAATTCATAATTATTAGCAGTCTATCAGTAGGAGCCATTATCAAGGATCACAAATTTGTATGTTGATAAAAGTACCTACTTGGCGCAGGTGGGCGCGGCTTCCGGAACTGATTGAGTGGTGAGTGTCCAAACGGTGTGCGCGTTCGGTACCGCAGGTGAAAACAAAACAAACTAAAATTATTGATTCCACAGAACAATCAGCTGATTATTCTGTGAAAACGCATAAAATATATTTCAGTATCGCAGGATCGCAGTATCGCTTTTTTCAAGCCAAATTTAATTTGTATTTAGTTTGGAGATTATTGTAACTTTATAAATATTTATAAACATGTCGGATAAACTTCGTAGATATAAAACGTTCAGGATGACATCCCTGCACGAAATTCAAACGCTTTACGCTCTTGCACTGAAAACCAAAAGTGATGCTGCTGGTCATTCGCTTTTCAAAGTAAGATGCCGAGAGCTAGACCGTATTCGAGAGGAATTTGACAAACAGCATGGAAATGTCGTTGGTATTCTCTTGCAAGACCCAGACGCAGATTTATCAGTTGAAGATACGATTCGGGAAGGTTTTTTGAGTGATTTTTACGCTGTAAAAACGACATATTATTATTTATTTGAAGCTTCCAGTTCTAATCAGATACTGAATAGTACGGTAAATGCGAGTTTCGCTGCAGGAACCTCACATATGAGGTTGCCTAAACTTGAATTGACAAAATTTAGTGGGGATTACACAACCTTTTCAACTTATATAGACTTATATAACGCAATGGTACATAATAATACCTCAATAGGAAATATTGAAAAGTTTAACTATCTGGTATCATCTTTACAAGGTGGTCCACTTTCTTTGGTTCGTACTTTGCCGTTGACCGACGCTAATTATCAAATCGCTTATGACACATTAGTCAAACGTTATTCTAACAAAAGATTGAGAGCACAAGCTCATTGGTCGCAGATTGAAAATAAGCAAAAAGTTAATACCGATAGTCCGGTGGCTCTTAGGAAATTGCTGGATGTATTTTCGGAAAATTTGGCAGCGCTTAAAAATTTAAAATTTCCAGTAGATAGCTGGGACTTTGTTCTGGTTATGATGATGTTAAAACGCTTAGATACTAATACCGTCACACGGTTCGAATTAGAGCACGGTTCTACTGACGTACCTACTTTTTTGTCTCTAGAAACCTTTTTGCACAAACGTTGTACGGCATTAGATACGTTATCTCTTACTCCCCAGTCGAGTAATTATAAGAAAACCGCTAGCTCAAAAATGACTTCATTCTGTCCTACCAACAAAACAAATTCATTTTTTGCCAAATCCAATTCTAGTAATTCCCTGACTTGCAGTTTATGCAAGGATAATCATGCGCTTTATACATGCCCAGAATTTTTGAAAAAGTCTCCCACTGATCGATATCATTTTTGCAAAAGTTTGCATCTATGCTTCAATTGTTTAAGTAGTGTTCATTTACTTAATACTTGTAAATCATCATCGGTTTGCCGATTTTGTTCACGTCGCCATCATACAAGTCTTTGTATGAAAAATTCGCATTCGCATAATTCTGGTGGAAGTGGGGAGCTTCAAGTTCCTCGTCCAACCAGTACTACCAGTAATTGTTCGGTAACGAATACATCTGATTTGAATGTACAAATAACCTCAGCGCATGCTACCACGGGAGGTGTTAAGAGAAATTCCGGGGTATTATTATCAACCGCTATGGTTGAAGTTCAAGGCGGTGATGGTAATTTTCGAAAGTTAAGATGTTTGTTAGACTCTGGGAGTATGACAACTTTCGTAATCCAGAAACTTGTCAATCGATTAGGTTTACGCACAACAAAGTCATCAGTGGAAGTTAGAGGGTTGGACAATATGTCAACTGTAGCTAGCCTGGGATCGGTTACTTTGAACTTACGCCCTGTAGGACAAGCAACCCCAGTTTTCTGTACAGATGCCATCATTTTACCTAGAATTTGCGATACGTTACCTACTTCTGAAATTTCTGTTAGTGAATTGACACATCTTGCTAATATTAAATTGGCTGATACTAACTTTGGGTTACCTGGAGAGATTGATATGTTGCTCGGTGCTGACATATTTTCGCAAATCATTTTAGATGGTCGTATCTCGGGCAACGGGAACGGACCAGACGCTCTGAATACCGTCTTTGGTTACGTAATTATGGGTAAAATGGGGGGTACAAATATTCCAGCGCTTTCTTCGTTTTTTTGTATTTCGAAAGACAATTTGTTGAATGCAAATATTAGCAAATTTTGGGAACTAGAGAATATTCCAGATGCTCAGGTTGAGTCACCTGATGATGAATTATGTGAAAACATTTTTACTGAAACCGTCTGTCGTGATGACTCTGGCCGGTTTGTTGTTTCATTACCTTTTCGCGAACTCAACCCAACATTTCTAGGAAGTCGCTCGCTCGCTTTAAATAGATTTTACTCCTTAGAACGTAGACTTGTTAAACAACCGCCAATATATGCACAGTATTGTGAGTTTATGAAAGAATATCTCGCTTTAAAACATATGGAGTTGGTGAAATCTGAGGATTTGCCTATCCATTCCTATTATTTGCCGCATAGCTATGTTCTCAAGCCTGACAGCACTACCACAAAGCTTAGAGTGGTTTTCAATGGTTCTGCCAAGTCTCTAGGTAATCGGTCACTTAATGATCTTCTATTCACAGGACCCAAACTCCAAAATGACATAAGTACCATTTTAATGAATTTTAGGTTGCACAAATACGTATTTTGTACAGACCTCAAGAAAATGTACAAAATGATTCTTGTAGATCCCAAGCAACGCGATTATCAGCGCATCATTTGGAGATTTTCTCCAGATGAACCCATAAACGATTATCGTTTATGCACTGTAGTCTATGGATTGAAATCCTCTCCATACTTAGCCCTGCGTGTTCTTTTAGAACTGGCAAATACAGCGGGAAAGCAATTTGCTTTAGCAGCTAATGCAATTCGCCATGATACCTACATTGATGATATTGTCACTGGTAGTACGACACTAGAATCAGCTCAAGAATTGAAAAATGAGTT
Source organism: Chrysolina oricalcia (assembly GCA_944452925.2). NCBI lineage: Eukaryota > Metazoa > Arthropoda > Insecta > Coleoptera > Chrysomelidae > Chrysolina > Chrysolina oricalcia. The sequence continues at coordinate 34,070,079 of OX101822.2, read as the reverse complement.
GATATCACTTTTCAAACTAGGAGGATTTGATTTGAGAAAATGGAGTAGTAATGAGCCATCTCTCTTATCTGATTTACCGGTTTCGCATTTGTCATTGAATCCCTTGTGCTTTGAGGATGATTCAGACAATACCTCTCTCAAAATTTTAGGTCTCCAATGGAACCCCGCAACTGATTATTTCTTCTTTTCGGTTCAACCACTAGATAGACCATGTACTAAACGAACAATACTTTCAGAATGGGCAAGGGTTTTCGACCCTCTGGGCTTTTTAGCCCCATTAACCTTTTTTACTAAACATCTCATTCAAAGATTATGGATTTCAGGATTAGATTGGGACCAGCCACCCAGTAATGAGATTCTTTTAATTTGGTCTCGATATATTTCTGAACTACCTTTGCTCGCTTCGCTTAAGATTTCAAGGCATATAATTACCGACGAATGCTCTGAGTGTGAATTGCATGGGTTCTGTGATGCCTCAGAGAGGGGATACTCCGCTGTGGTTTACTTCAGAATAATATCTGATTATGGAGTTTCCACATATTTTGTTACTGCCAAATCAAAGGTTGCGCCTTACCGCCAACGAATTACTATTGCTCGTTTAGAGTTGTGTGCAGCTGCCCTTCTGGCGAAGTTAATAGTTTTCGTACTGAAAGTCTATAAGAAAGGAATGTTGTTCAACAAGATTTTTGCTTGGACGGATTCTCAGGTTGCACTTGCATGGATCAAATTATCTCCGCATAGATGGAAGACTTTCATTGCAAATCGAATCACTTTCATTCGAGAGAAGGTTCCTTCTTGTCACTGGCACTACGTGGAGAGTGCAGTGAATCCCGCTGACGCAGCAAGTAGGGGGTTGTTTCCTTCGCAAATTCTAACTCACACTTTGTGGTTTGAAGGACCTCCATTTTTGAAAAGTATTGATAATTTTATAGTGAGCCCTAGTTTGGAACTTAATAAAATTGCAAACGCTCCAGAAGACGAACAACGCAAAATTGTTTTGCATGGTTTTCCTGTCGAAAAACATGACTTAGATTTATTACTGACTAATCATTCAACTTTCACTTCCATGCAACGCGTACTCGCATATATCTTACGTTTCATACGGAATGTTCGCAACCCATCTGATAAAATCTCAGGCCCGCTCAGTTCCTCGGAATTATATCAATCTCTCGTAACTTTTGTCAAACATACGCAAAACATAGCATTTCATAATGAATTTAAAAGTAAAGTATTCTCTAAACCGCTACGCAAGCTTAATGTTTTTTTGGATGATCAAGGAATCCTTAGAGTTGGAGGTCGCCTGGTATATTCTACCCTGACCTATGACAAAAAACATCCAATGTTATTACCCCGCTGTAGTAGTCTGACAAACTTAATTATAGACCATTACCACAAAAAGTTCTTACATCCAGGACTACGCACTGTTCATTTTTTATTGTCGCAACAATTCTGGATACTAGCTCCAAAGAGAGCCATCCGATCTGTCTTGTCTCGATGTATTCCTTGTTGGAAGACTCAACCCCGCAATTTTCAGCCTCCAATGGGAAATCTTCCGCTTTCTAGAATTTCTCAATGTAAACCATTTTCTCATACAGGCGTCGATTTCGCAGGTCCCCTACAAATTACTATGAACCGTTACAGGGGCGCTAAAACTACTAAAGCATATATTTGCATTTTTGTTTGTTTTTCCACAAAGGCTATCCATGTGGAATTAGCAAGCGATTTATCAGCTGATGTCTTCTTGGCTGCCTTGCAAAGATTTCTTGCACGGCGAGGCCGATGTGAACGTCTTATTTCTGATTGCGGTACAAATTTTAAAGGTGCTAATGCACAACTTATCAAACTAATGGCAGATGCCGCATCCAACGAATCTATTTCGTGGTCTTTTAATGCTCCGAGTAGTCCGCATTTTGGAGGACTGTGGGAAAGAGGAGTCAGGTCAATTAAGACTCATTTGGCACGTGTTGTTGGTCAACAAATTCTCTCTTATGAGGAGATGTATACTGTTTTGGTTTTAATTGAATCCATACTGAACTCACGCCCTCTGACGCCTCTAAGTTCAGATCCTAATGATTTTTCGGTTTTGACACCCGGACACTTTTTAACTCTCGAGCCGCTTACCGCTATTCCGACCCCTGATTGGACATCTACGCCGCTCAATAGATTGTCTTGCTGGCAGTTACTACAACGCCTCCACCAAGACTTTTGGAAACGCTTTAGCAAGGAATATTTACACACATTACAGCAAAGAAGTAAATGGATTGATCCTTCCACACCTGTTACTCCGGGTACCCTAGTACTCATTAAAAATGACCAAGTTTCTCCATTGTATTGGCCCCGTGGAAGAATCAAAACTTTATACCAAGGTGCTGATAATGTATCCCGCGTAGCCGTTGTGGAAACTGCTAGCGGCACGTTTCGACGGCCGCTGGTGAAATTGTGCCCACTGCCAATTTCACAAGATTAAAGTTATGCAATTTTTTTTGTATGTTTATGTGTGTCTCATACCATTCCTAGTGGTAATCACTCCTAATTCTTTAGTTTTTTTTTTTCTCAACAATTAATTTTTATTAAATTTTAAGTAATAAAATGCTTGGAGCATTTTGAAGTGGGGAAATGTTCGATTTTGGCATTCACCGTGTATGTGGCATTATCGGTGAATAGACAACAAAAAACTGGCCTTTCCGACAGCGCGCAGGTCGACAAGAACGACCACAATCCTACGACATTTGATATCTAGAACCGCCATTCGAAAAAGTTATCTTTTCTCCGCTGCAATACTTATATGTTACTTTTCCGCATATTATTATGTTTTCATCAATTTAACTGTTGTGTGTGTATGTGCCGTAACCATCAAGAACAGCAAGGACTTCCAGGGCTAGCTCGAGAAGATAACTCAGACGGCACCATTACTAAGGTTGGTAAGTTTTTTGTTGCTTCGTTTAAAAGACGCCACTATTTCGGACATCCAATTTTATCCAACATTTTCAGTAATTTCTTTCTTATTTATAATATACAGTCCATTTCAAATTCGAACCACTAAGCTATCGCAAACCCCTTTTGGGAACGCACAGTATAAGTGAAAAGACAATCCCAAGAGCTACGAATAGTTTCAAAGGACGATTACCTTGTGAAAAATCCAAATAGACATTCTATTGGGAATGCAAAATTCTCATGTCCCAGCAGCCAAGATGGAATCCACGTTGAACGTCAGGAGATGATAGAGAAACACCCAAACACCAACACACACAGGTAAAGGCCTTTATCATAAATCGTTGCAACGTAAACTGAACATAATATATGCATATATTTTTCTTCGATTCCATAAACATTTTCCAATTCATTCGAACAATTTCGGGAGTGTTATTTACTCTTTGTATCAAGTGATCTTTGAAAACAAACGCGAGGTCAGTGACACTACCGATGGAATCACGGAACAGTAGATTTAGTTGAGATAGGTTAGAGGAAAATTCACAATTGCCAACCCAAACATGTTGAAAGAAAGTGGCTTCACCACAACAATGTCTTGGACATGCGCATAGGAATAAGGTTAGGTTGTATTTTATCTATATTTTATATCATATTGTCAAGTATGAGAAATAGCACCTAACCTAATCATTTTTCAAAATTCAAAATTAATTCATATTATTTAGCCTAGAGTAAAAAGTCCCATATTTCATATTCATTTATTAGAATCTTATAATCTATGATTACAGTTATTGAAATAAAGTATTTCCTGCAAATTCAAAGTTCAATGAGAGTCATTAACCAGCATCAGGTATTGGGTTACATTCCGGTGCAACAACACTCCATGGCTTGAATGCTGATTATGCAATAGTCAGCGATAATTTTAACATAAATTCGAATGTTTCCTTTGATTGAGGCTTTTTTCATTTTGAGAGGTCTGGGTGATAAGACAGACCGTCAAAGAGTTTTTTTAATTTTCCAAGTTTCAAGCATCATGGGCAGCTTGACACATTTCATCCCCTTGGTGGTATTCTTAATGTAAGTAAATTTATTTGTACACACCATTTTTATTGTTCACTATATTTTTACTGGTTCACTTCACTTGTGTTCTGTAGCACAGGGTGATATTTGTTCACATGGCTCTAACTAGATTTTAAATAAATAACTAATTTCACTTCACTGTTTTATTCACTATACCAGGGTGGTCACAATAGCCAAGCACAAGCCAAGCAAATAGGTAATTGGGCACCCTAGACACCTAGGGGGCCAGGGGTTTTTCAAACCCGATCGTGACATGTGGTGGAGGCGCTGTGCCACGTGACATGTGGTGGAGGTGCGGTCTTCGTTCTTGGAGGCTCCATTCTTCATAATGGCCCTGCAACAGAAAATTATTTCATTTCAGTTTAAATTTTTTAAGTATCCAACAATTCAATTATTTTGCTAACAAGTATTTCATTTCGTTATCCCAAGTGTTAGCCAAATGACTAGCCCTGGTGTAGGTGATTCTGTTTTTTTTTGCAAATTTATTTTCTTAATCAATTTGATTTTTTTGTGTGCGTTTTTTATTGTTTCTGAAAGTGAAGTGAACAAAGTGAACTTATAGTGTATTTGGAATGTTTTTTTATTGTCTGATTGATTATTGTTTTGGTCAATTTGGCACAAAATATCTTAGAATTTTCATTTTTTGCCATAAATAATTGGTTTACGATACTTTTCATCATGAAAACTCATTTATAATATTATTTTTCGGTATTTTTTTCATTCAAGAGCAACAAGTAACGTAAGTTTTCATCTTTCTCAAATATAGATTTTTTCAAGTGTGTTATTTAACTACACCTACTAGGTGATTTTTTTTTCTCATTCTATGGCAAATTGAATAGTTCTTAGCTATATCGTCCCAAGATAGTGAAAAATAGTTTTTTCTATTGATACAATCGAAACAGTTCGAAATCAAGTCATTTTTATTAATGTTTTTTTAACAATCAACTCAAAGTAGGGTATTGTTTTGCAAAGGTGATTTTATTATTTCCCACTATCCATATAATTTTTTTGTTATTTTGAAATTATTTTAGAATTCTTACAGAATTGATTTCAGTTGCACATATTGTTCACATATTATTAGCAAGCTTTGTGTATCTGCTTTTCACCAGCTATTAATAGTAATGGGAAGATAATACGTGAAAGTCAGCAAGAATTGTTTAGTTCCTTCAAACTAAGAAACAATATGAAACCTGATTTTCATAAAACTAAAATTTATCCAAATCTCGATAAAATACTTTGCTGCTAAGGTATCGACTTTTATTTGTTATATAGGTATTGAGATATAATCCTTTTGAAATTGATTTTTTTTATGAAAATTTGACATATTTGCAGCTGAAGGGCTCCTGGATGATCATGCCAGGGGACCTAATAACATTTTTTAAAGCTTCTTACATAATATAGACGGAAGCACAAATAAAAAGTAAAGAATGTATATGAAATCAATTAATTTACAACGAAAATAAGTCATTATGATGACTTTGAAGAAAGGGCAAAGTTCGGTTGCATCGTCCAAATAAAACTGAATGATCTCCCATGGTAACCATGGAAATCACATAAACTTTTTAATTTAAATGGAACATCCAGTTCAATCAATTTACGCGTTCCAAATACATTCTTATTGCTCCAGGAAAGTGAACCATTAATTAGAATAGGTATGCCTAACTGCAAAATATTGAAAATCTATTCAAATTCCTAAATAAATTTTGATATTCTAGTGAAAGCTTGCTGTAGCATATGCTGTTATGTTTCAAGTAGTAGGTTATTAACGTTTTATTTACATGTTTCATATCGACAATATTTGTCAATATTTTATGAACAAGAAGTTTAATTAAAAATTCTGAGAGTACATTAGTATTTTTGATATGTCTTTCATTTTTGTAATTCAATATCAAATTTTTAATTTTCAAGAAATGCTTCTGAGTTTGGAAAAGGATAAATGGACAAAGATGAATAGAAATATTAAAAGCAATTCTAAGCCAATCTCCATTTTCTTATTCAGATACAGTTTCCATGGGTTCCTAATCTCCACCCTCTTCATCTGCATATTGTACATCCTTTTCCATTCTTCACATAACTTGACATTTATACCAATAGTACGAGCGGAGTTGAATACTCCAGTTCACTACAACATGGTATTAATATTGATATGCTTAGCATTTATTCTCTTCGTTGCATACTTATTTATAAGGTTTCTAATCAGGTTGCGACAGTCCCGTAACAGACCTAGAAAAATAGAAAGTAAAACACTAGATGACAATAAAAGAAAGAATTCAAGAAAGTATGTGTTGGAAATCGACGAAGGTGGTCCTTCTCAACTCGCTCAGGGCAAAAGTGACAACTGCACTTCACATAAGTATGGAGAATCAGATGATGATCTCTCACTTTCAGAACATGAAGTATAATCTATATCTAACTACAGAACTCCTAACTAATAAATTATAATAAGTTAGCTGACAAAGAATTTATGATAAAAAACACTAAAGAAAGGAATTTTAAACTCTCTATAAATGACAATTATTTTTTTATGTTTTATCAAAAGAAGTACGTCGAAAAAAGTTCAAGATAACCCGAAGGACAATACTCTATGTCATAATTATATTAAATATATTTTAATAAATTGTTTTGGTAAAAAGGGCTATCCACCGAGGTCCTTCTGCCCTTCTGGTATTTTTATATGCAATTATGCAGTCAGATATCACTGTATGAAACTTTGACTTTTTATGAATGGATGATATATGATTTTGTGATTACTTTTCTATATACCAAATGATAATATACAATTATAGAGGTGACAAAGTTACCTTCATGAGGGAATCATGGAAGAATATCCAGTATGGGTTGAATGATTGCCTGTGAGAATTTTGTGTTATGAGTAAAAGTCACAGGGTGAGCGTGGAAGAATATCCCGAGTGAGGATTGAACGTTAGCCTGTGCGAAAGCTCTCTTGAAGCGTTGAGAGAATAAATGAGTCGATATGATGATATATGTTGTGGTATATGAATATTTTAGGGTATATGAATATTAATTGTATGAAATGAAAGTGATATAAATACAAAGTTATAATAATATTTCAGAAAAGTCAAAGGTAGTGAAAAGTGATTGGTAATATATAATACAGGGTGTCCCTGGACTTCCTCTTTTCCTCTCGGGAATGTATAGATGGGGTGAAAATATCACCAGTACTTCATATAACTTTTTTTCCTAAAATCCTTCGTTACCAAGTTACGGGCCCTCGAAGTTACAAAATGAAAAATGTTTTTCTTTGATAACTTTTCAAGTGAATATTCAAAATCAACAAAATTTTGGTGATTGACTAAATAAATGAATTACTTTGATGAGCTCTCATGCAGGAGTCAGTTGTTTTGCTACAAAGTCAGGAACGGGCTGCCCCCGATGGTCCACACCTCAAAACTTTTAAATGACTGGGATTTTTCAATATTTTTTAACAAAACAAGGTTACCTGGACCATTTTCTGAACAAAAGTACTCGTGTGGAAAATCGATCAGTGCAACGGTTTTTGATAAAAATGCACTTTTGTTCGACGACATCCAACATGAGATGTCTACCATTATTCGAAAATGTTAATTTTTAAGGAAAATGGAAATGATAGGTAAAATGTTCATAACAAATTTTTATAATGCAAACACGTTTACCTAACGAAACTCAAGAGCCTCAAGAGCAAACAGAAATGAAAAATCCGCTACAGAAACTGCTCGATATGACCACCTTCTCTCTCTATACATTTTCTTAGTCTGCGAAGACACCCTCTCTGTACTTGAAATAGCATTCCGGGTCGTTTCGTATGGCTTCACAATGTAATGTTATTCTCTTCAACAATGCATCTCTTGTGTGAATAGGTGTAGCGTAAACAAGGCTTTTTAGATGCCCACACAGAAAGAAATCCAATGGATTTAAATCCGGAGACCGCGATGGCCATGAATATGGCCCACCTCTACCAATCCATCTATTGTGGAAAATATGGTTCAGATGGTCAGGCACAATCAAACTAAAATGAGGAGGAGCGCCATCATGCATAAACCACATATCTCTCCGGGTTTGCAATGGAACATGTTCCAAAAGTCCATTCAAATCGTTCTGAATGAACTCCAACTAACGTTCTCCATTCAATCGGTCATGTAGAACGAATGGTCCTATAAGATGGTTTCCTATGATACCAGCCCAAACATTCACGTTGAATTTCCGTTGGTGTTTGGTTTGCAATATCCCATGGGGATTTTCTTCGGCCCATATATGGAGATTATGAGAGTTGATAACGCCATCTCTACTGAAACCTGCTTCATCAGTGAATAAAACTCGATTAATAAAAGTCATATCCTCTCTTTGCTTATCAATGAACCAATTGGCATATTCCAGTCGTGCTGGAAAATCTTGAGGTGTCATGGCATGTACCTTCTGGATGTGAAATGGGTGGAGCAGTTGTTCCCTAATTATTCTATGAATAGTGGACTTGGATGTATGGAACTGTTCTGATAGATTTCTGATGCTCATTGAAGGATCATCAGCGACGGCTTCCAAAATATTTTCCTCCAATATAACGGTACGTACAGTCCTAGGAGCGCACTCACCACCTCGTTTTGGCAAAACTGTACCTACAATAATATCGAAATAAAACAACGTGCTCAAATTAATTATCAATTATTACATACCTGTCTCCCTCAAGCTGCGATCGACACGCTCGAACGTTTCTCTTGACGGTACCGTTCGATTGGGAAAATGCTCGGAATACAGACGTCGAGCTTCTGCAGCATTACAAAATGCTCGTCCATAAAATACATGCATATCTGCATATACATTGAATGTAAACTGTTCGGCCATATCAAAAAAATTCTAAATATCCTATAGAATATTGACAATACAATGATAGTCATATGACAACGCACCACTCAACAAAACAAAATCGCATTCCAGTTCCTCATTTTTTATCAAAACTTTCTAAAAGGTTTTTTTGTCAACATCTGTGAAAGAAATTGAACATAATTATTCCCTGGATATTTTTCACCTGATCATGTGTAGCCGTTTTTGTAGTTTATTCGTTTGCTTTTTATTAGTATAAGTAAATATTTTTTCCTATGTGCGTTTTTTCAGCTAAATTTAGATTCGGGTTAAAGAATTTCTCCCATAAAATTATTATCAGTGAAACTCCTCAACAGTTAAGCTGTGAAGAAGAATTTGAAACATTCAAATGTTGAGTTTCATGAGATTCAGATAACTGATCAACACGAAACGTGATTATTCCACACGTATACATACAAAATATGGAATGAATTCGATATTTCATAGTAGAGTAGCTTGTTAGTTTAAAAACACCACGAATCTACAGAACTTGATATTTCTTTTGAAAAAATATCTGCTTTCACCTTTGTGAATTAAACTTCCATATAGGTACTGTACTTTTTGTTTACGACTTTATTTTAGCATACTTTGTATTATTCCTGTTATAAATGTTGTTGAATTAACTTTATCATTATTATTTCTGCTTTGAAAATTATTCATTTCAAATAATGGTGGACGAGCGGGTTTGATGTCGTCGAGTAAAACTACATTTTTATCAAGACTTGTTGCTCCGATCGACTTTCCACACGAGTACTTTTATTCATAAAATTGTCCAAGTAACCTTATTTTGTTGAAAAATATTGGAAAATATCTGTCATTTCAAAGTTTTGGGGTGTGGACCATCGGGGGTAGTCCGTTCCTGACTTTGTAGCAAAACAACTGACTCCTGCATGAAAGCTCATCGAAGGAATTCATTTGTTTAGTCAATTACCAAAATTTGGATGATTTTGAATATTCACTTGAAAAGTTATCAAAGAAAAACATTTTTCATTTTGTAACTTCGAGGGCCCGTAACTTGGTTACGAAGACTTTTAGGACAAAAAGTTATATGAAGTACTGGTGATATTTTGACCCCATCTATACATTCCCGAGAGGAAAAGAGGAAGTCCAGGGACACCCTGTATACTTAAATGAAAATTGAATCATTAGCGAATGTTAGATGTGAATTGTCGAGAGAGGTTTTCAAGTAATTTACAACTTGAAGATTTGAAAAATGTGGTCAAAGACTCGTATGACCTTATCAATCAGTTAATATAAAATTACTAGGGCATAATAAAGCCAAAAGGATTGTTGTCAGTTTTTCTTTTTTCATTTGGTTGTTCTGTGCATGTAGGAACATGAATGTGTTATACTTTTGTGTAATATACCTACAATCAAAGTATTTTGGTTTATATTTTTTATAGAATATGACATCCGTAGCAGGACTATTAAGTTCAAATTCAATAATTGTCATTTTGTTTTTTCTCAACATAAAATTAAATATATGCGTCAAGTTATTTGATGCCTCAAGTTTTCCAGGGTTCTGTATGTAATATAATTAGTAAATTTTTTGTGGGGCTATAGTTGTAATACTTGATTAGATATACCTAAGTCTCATAGAAGTGTACAATGTACAAGTACTTACCTATGAATATGCACATAGTGGCCATGTGAAGCATTCAATAAATATCTAGTATCAACAATGTTATTTTAAGCTAGCTCTTATTTTTTTTTTCTCTCAAAACTATCATTTTATTCTAAGAATACTTACTGCAAATAATTTCTTGTTGCATGTAACACCGAGACCACGGAGGCACACCCCAGCAGCAGGCACTGATACCACCAGAAGCAATGGCTCATCTCCAGGAACAGACCATAGCAGCTTGGCATCGCAGTTTGGGTGTTCCAAATCAACTGAGTTCTGCAAGGAAGGCATCCACCCCCTGTACCTGAAAATCGGCATTCTGGCTGGGACTAGAAGAGATACATTCCAGAAGCTGACTAGATTTCCAATGAAGACTCCCGCCTGATGATAGGGTGAACGTTCACAAGTAGCAGTACACTTGAAGACACTTCACGACACAGCACAGCACTTCACGACACAGCATTCACACATATAATTCTCGGATAAAATGGAGGCCCCAATTCCAAAAACCCAAAGCGTGCAATGTCAGCAATTTGCAACAATGGAAAGAGTGAAAAGACCGCCAAATCAAATCTAAACGGTTAACAGGTTGTAAACATTTGAAATTCAACCTGCCATCTGTCATGTGTCATCTGTTTCTGTTGGTTTCCGAAACAGCCACTAGTCGTATAGCGAACGACTGTTCCATGCTGTTTCAGTGTCCTTGAGCATCACCAGCGGACCACTCAATATTTGTGTCTGATAGTCATACCAGCCATCCATGCCTGAGGGAACAGAGAAAATCCCATAGTCATTCTGGAACCAGGGGACACCCATCCTCGCCATGCAGAATTCATGATTGTACCATGCCTAGAGGTACAATTGTTTCGACTTCGGCAACATCAGCCTTAAGTCAGAAGAAGACGCATACGACGCCAAGAGATGGAGCCACACTCGATATCATCCAGTGGAACGTTTGTGACCAGTGCCGGACTTGAAACTTTTCGTGCCACGTGAGAACTCTAATGAAAAGACAATTTTTGTTTTTTTGTTTTATTTGTTCGTTTACATTGACATTTCTTTTACTTGGTTTTTTTTAATTGTTTTGTTCTATACCGCTGAATGTCGCGATTTTTAATTTTTTATATATATATATATATATATATATATATATATACATTTGATATGTGTAATATGTACTTCTGGTTATTATCCATTTCATTATTTTTTTTCTTCTTTCAAAGCTGGAGGCCAGCTTTTTCGGAGGGGGGAAATGTGTCAAGTATGAGAAATAGCACCTAACCTAATCATTTTTCAAAATTCAAAATTAATTCATATTATTTAGCCTAGAGTAAAAAGTCCCATATTTCATATTCATTTATTAGAATCTTATAATCTATGATTACAAATATTGAAATAAAGTATTTCCTGCAAATTCAAAGTTCAATGAGAGTCATTAACCAGCATCAGGTATTGGGTTACATTCCGGTGCAACAACACTCGATGGCTTGAATGCTGATTATGCAATTATGGGGTTGTATCAACATAACAATACCATGTTTTCGAGCATAGAAATGTTCATCATCAGCTGAAGTTATACAGGTCAAACTGAAATAAGTAAAGGAAAAAATTAAAATTTTGAAAAATTAGTTTATTTAAAATTACCGAACTTGGAACCGAAATGGAAACTCACATGGCATGGAGACGTAGTAAATTTGAATGAAATTATTGACGAAAACTGTATTATTAGTAATTAAAACATGGCGCAATGAGGCCTACCACCTATGTTAAGGTGGAGTGATAGGTGACTATGCATGTGTGTGGATAGACCTCATTTTTTGAAGGAATGATAATACCGACACTTTAATAGGGAAAGTGCCCCCCTCTCGAATTACCTGAATTTTTGATTAGTTATAGTCCAAATTATTCCAAACCAAAAGTCCAATAAATGACCAAATATAACAAAACACTTTTAATACTTTTAATAGCATCACATATTAATATCTGTCTACATTTTGATCAATCAAAATAGTGATGATAATCAAGAATTACGTTTTGTGTTGTTTAACAATGAAGAACAAATGAGAGTTTTCAGGGGCCTCTAGTGCCATAGAAAAAGTTGTGTCTATTGAACTTTTGGTTTGGAGTGACTTGGACTATAACATATCAAAAATTCAGCCAATTCGACAAGGGGGCCAATTTCCCTACTATCCTTTATCAAAGTTTTTGAATATTTTTCGAAACAGTAATAATGGCTGTCGAAATAAGGAAGGAAACTGAGACGAGTCTGATTATTGAACATGGAGTATGTCGGTAATATTGATTAAATGACAAGGTGTCATCAATCGGTGAAAACGAAAACTTGGAAATCGCAAAATATTCGAATGTTTTCTTTGTTGAGGCTTGTTTCATTTTGAGAGGTCTGGGTGATAAGACAGACCGTCAAAGAGTTTTTTTAATTTTCCAAGTTTCAAGCATCATGGGCAGCTTGACACATTTCATCCCCTTGGTGGTATTCTTAATGTAAGTAAATTTATTTGTACATACCATTTTTATTGTTCACTATATTTTTACTAGTTCACTTCACTTGTGTTCTGTAGCACAGGGTGATATTTGTTCACATGGCTCTAACTAGATTTTAAATAAATAACTAATTTCACTTCACTGTTTTATTCACTATTCCAGGGTGGTCACGATATAGTTGGTCAATGATTTAACCTCTCGCAAGCCAAGCAAATAGGTAATTGGGCACCCTAGACACCTAGGGGGCCAGGGGTTCTTCAAACCCGATCGTGACAATATCATCATATCATTATAAATTTAGATCAGGCTGAATGTCATCAACTTCATGAATGAAGCATTTCACACTTGCGATTATTAAAATATTTATTTGATTATTGAAATTTCCTGTGTTTTTTCTTGCTGGAACAAAATTGAAACTACTGATCTTTTTTTTAAACTTTGAAGCTGGTACCCAAAGAATCCCCCTGGGATGCAAAGAAATACTGCACTGGAAAACAAGGTAGAGTATAAACTTTGCATAGGAGTCTCCAAAATCGAAACAATAATATTGATAATACATTTCATGAACTTTGAATTGGCGAACCCTGAGATTATTTAAAAATAATATAAAATCAAAACAATATTAAATAGACAATATATTATGGTTTATTAAAATTTTATAATACTATATCTAAAAACTATCTAGGTTTGCATTCTTATTGGAAAAAATACAAGGTACAACACACTTCATGTAAGGGAATTAATCACAATGTTTTTCTTAAAGCGAATAACCATTTTGCCCACTGACCATGCAAACCATTCGAATACTGAATATCACATAACACAATATTAAACTCTTCATATAGATAAATCTTATACTACTGGTTACACGACTAGTGTCTATTGAAACAAAATAGATCCTTTCGAACATAACTCAAATAATTTTTTATCACAAACAATAAGTACCTACAAATTATTGCAGCTTTCATCCAAGAGCAAAATTTCCAAAATTTCAAACGTATACAGTACGATGCAAATGTATGGAATTAATTCATTATTTCTGAATATAAACATATTTTGGAAAATTCCTCGAACACGTCGATTTTCTTTTCCTATTGGCCAATTTTTGAACCCCACCCAAAATATATAGGGTTATCCGCATTCGAGTAAAAATTACTTAAGTGATATTTTCAAATGGGACACTCAGTGTATTTTTCCATATTAGGTTAGGGATCGTCATTACAAATCCAGTGATATCAGGTTTGATGGGATTATGTCAAACGGCTGCGAAGATATGAGCGAAAAACTTCCCCATATGCCCAATGAGTGCGACAGAGACTTTTGACCTTCCGAATCGTGTGGAGTCTCAGTCATACTCATTGGACATATGGGGAAGTTTTTTGCCCATATCTCCGCAGCCGTTTTACATAATCCCATCAAACCTGGTATCACTGGATTTGTAATGGCGATCCCTAACCAAACATGAAAAAATACACTGGGTGTACCATTTAAAAATATCACTAAAGTCATTTTACTCGAATGCGGATAACCCAATATATTTAGGGTGGGGTTCAAAAATTGGCCAATCGGAAAAGAAAATCGACGTGTTCGAGGAATTTTCCAAAATATGTTTATATTCGGAAACAATGAATTTATTCCATATATTTGCATCGTACTGTATATTAGTGTGAGTGCTTTTCTGGACGATATAGTAATGCATTGTTGAACTGCGTTTTCTCTTGATGCATTCTATCTTTCTGTTAGTTTTTATATTTTTCTTAATTTTCTTAAATATTTTCCATTCTGCGCATCCTATTCTCATTATTAATCTTGATGTGTCCCATGAAATGTTCTAGTGTCACTTTTACCTTTCTTGGTGATTCGGTCACCTATTGACAAAAAGTATTGAAAATTCATTAAATAAATACCCACATTTCATCTCGAGGGTAATGTTTATAAACAATGAATTCAAGCATGCACTCATTCTCTTTAAATAATGTACCTTTCGCAATGGTGAATTTTCAACGGTTTGATAGTATAAAATGCATACATACACGACGAGGCTGCAGTATTTCCAGATGATAATAGAATTCCTTCAGTTGCAGAAGATGCTGTAGATCGTTTTGAGGGTCCTGCACTCCAAAAATAACAAAACTGCTGCCTCCGACCACTCTTAAGTGTCAGAAATAACTTCTAGAATCAAGAACATCTTATCCAAACATTCCACAATAAGATTGAGATCTACATCATTAATGTTTGTTTAAGGATAGTGGTATATATGATTATAACGCTAGTAGTCCATTAAAAACTTACCAGTTTTTTCACCACCTGTGTATGGTATATGCTGAATACTTGTTTCAAGGAGTAATAAATGTTCCAGTGACTGTAAAACAGTCGAAAACAATCCTTTAGGAACTCAATATACCTTTGTGCAGATTGTATCCGAAATGTCCTTCTGGAGCGCTCTCTAATCTGTTGCCGTGGTGGATTCTGTAAGCGATTGCAGTGTTCATCCCGGCGAACGATGACGGGCACCGGCCCCCGCGTGTATACAACCGTGATAACCTGGACTGCACTGATGAGGGACTACATCCCGAAACCGGTCTGCAGTTGGTTCCTTATTTGGATCAGGTGGTGTCCTGCTGTCTGTCTCTGAGAGCTCTTTCAAAGTTGTTCCTTCAAAGTAAGGATCTTTGCACATATGTCTGACAGAAATAATTCAATATCTGTCGAGGTATTAGCCAGAGAAGTAGTTGTTTTCTGTCGGACATATGCCATACAATCTATACAAAGGTATAGTGAGTTCCTAAAGGATTGTTTTCGACTGTTTTACAGTCACTGGAACATTTATTGCTCCTTGAAACAAGTATTCAGCATATATTATTATGAAATGATAATTCTGTTGCCCAATGT